>CM046962.1:18752956-19352956 GCA_025698475.1 Gossypium anomalum
GGTGGATGAGAGGGAGTAGTGAGGTGGTGCCTAATGAGTTCACTTTGGATTCTGTTATAAGGGCTTGTACCAGGTTAGCTAATTTACGTGAAGGGAGGCTTGTTCACGGGATTTTGATCAAATATGGATTTGAATTTGATCAATTAATTGGTGGTGCACTCATTGAATTTTATTCTGATTGTGAAGCTATTGCTGATGCTAAGAGAGTCTATGATGGAGTCACAAATCCGTGTTTGAATGCTTCAAACTCTCTAATTAGAGGCCTCATATCAATGGGTAGGATTGATGATGCTGAACTGATTTTCAATACACTTGTTGAGGCAAATTCAGTTTCATATAATCTAATGATTAAAGGGTATGCTGCCTTCGGCCAAGTCGAAGATTCAAAAAGATTATTTGAAGAGATGTCTCAAAGAACAATAGTTTCTACCAACACTATGATTTCTGTATATTCCAGGAGTGGGGAGATTGGTAAAGCTTTAAAGCTGTTTGAAGAAACACGAGGGGAAAGAAACCCTGTGACATGGAATTCAATGATGTCTGGTTATATTCAAAATGAGCAATACAAAGAGGCTCTAATGCTGTACCTCAATATGTGCAGATTACAAATAGCCCATACAAGGTCAACATTCTCAGTTCTCTTTCACGCATGTTCATGCCTGAGATCTCTTCAACAAGGACAATTACTTCATGCACACTTGATCAAAACACCATTCCATTCTAACGTTTATGTTGGAACATCCCTTATAGATATGTACTCCAAATGTGGCAGCATCAGTGATGCTCACAAGTCATTTTCCAGCATCTCTTCACCTAATGTGGCAGCATGGACAGCTATTATTAATGGGCATGCACACCATGGGCTTGGCTCTCAAGCTATCCTACTCTTTGAGCATATGTTGCAGAAAGGAGTTGTCCCTAATGGTGCTACTTTTGTTGGAATTCTGTGTGCCTGTGCTCATGCTGGTCTAGTAAATGAAGGAATGAAACTATTCAGGTTGATGGAAAATTGCTATGGTGTGGTCCCAACTGAAGAACACTATGCATGCGTGGTTGATCTTCTTGGTCGGGCAGGTCTACTGGAAGAAGCTGAAGAGTTCATTAAAAAAATGCCAGTTGAAGCAGATGAGGTTGTTTGGGGAGCTTTACTCCATTCTTGTTGGTACTGGATGGATATGGATGTTGGTGAGAGGGCGGCGCAAAAGTTGTTCAGTTTGAATCCAAAGACTATATCTGTTTATGTGATTCTATCTAACATATATGCAATACGTGGGAAATGGGGAGAAAAGTTGGAGGTGAGGCAGAGGTTGAGGGACTTGGAAGTGAAAAAGGATCCAGGTTGTAGTTGGATTGAGCTAGACAACAGACTCTTTGTGTTTTCTATCGAGGATAGGAACCATCCATATTGTAACATGATTTATGCCACCTTAGAACACCTAACAATGAATTTAAACTCTTTTCATGTCCCTCCGTTTTGATTGTCTATTTGCTATACTAATGAGAGAACCTAGCTGTCCTCATGCAGATCGATTAAGGTCTTTTAGCTTGTAGATTCATCATTGGTATTTCCTAAAATATGATTCAAAATGGGCAATCGTGAGCTAAGGTCTGTGTGAGTTTAGATAGTGGATTGACATAATACTTCTATTTTGTAATAATTCTTCTCAGGCATAAATATTCATTTAGCCTCTAAATTTTTCATTCTCTCAAGTTCGTCTTATGATTTTTTTTCGTAAAAAGCACTCAAACTTAAAAAAAAAAAAAGTAATTAAGCTCTTTTTTTTTTTTTTTTTTTTTACACAATGGAGCACTTAAATTTTTAAAATGCATCACTTTAAAAAAGAAGAATTTAAGCTCCTCAAAGTCTCTCTATGTTAGTTTCGATTTAACCACTAAAATAGAGTCGATTAAGACAAACTGTGTAGAATCGAATTCAATCACTTAACACTATGTCAGAATTCGGGATTGAGAATGTGATTAGTCCTATGATCAAACGAGCCGACCGAAGTTGAACCTTAAAAAAAGGAATACACACGTATTAGCGTTGCGTTAATAGAATTGAAAAGAGAATATTAAGTTCTATATTGATCAACTTATTGAAAAGAGAATATTAAGTTCTATATTGATCAACTTACTCTTTCGTAAATAAATTGGAATGGGACACTCAACAAAGACCTTGAGTTGATGAAGGAATAACAATTATGGAAAAACAATAATTGAGAAAAGATGAGTAGATATGTATAAATATCTAAACGGAAAATAAAAGAATACTAATAGGAAATTTGGTTACAACCAAAAGAAGAAAAGAGGAAGAAAAAGAAGAACAATGGTGATGGCGGGGCGACGGTGACATAGCAGCTGTACGACGGTGGTGCGGCAGTGATGGTATAAAGAGAATGGAAATAAGGGAAGAGAGAAAAAGGAGAGAATGAGTAGATGTAGAAAGTGGCCAAAGAGTAAGGGACGGTGGCAATGGTGGTGTAAAGTGACTACAATGGACAAATATTGTAATAACTCATTTTTTAGTGGTGTCGAAAACAGTGGTTTCGGGACTACCAAATCCAACGAGTAAGTTCATAAATATTATTATTTAAAATTTACAAGTCAAATGGGGTTTTAAAAAGGTTTTTGATATAGTGGTTTTTGTTATATTGATGATTAATTAAGATCAAGTGGTAAGACCCTAAGGTTAAGTGGTTTTAGAAAATGAGGTATCATGACCTCGTTTCTATAAATCAAGTCATAAATATTTTTATAAATATTTATAGAGTTTCATTAAGGTGGTATTAAAGTTTCATTGAAAATTTTTAATGTTTCAATAGTTAATTAAGCGAAAAGGATTAAATTGTAAAATTTGAAAAAGTCAATTACTATTAGTTTAAAGGTGTTAATTGATTAAAGAATCATAATTGCATTGCCTTAATGGGTAAATTACCCATTCTTAACATGGTGGATGGTTTAATTTTAATTTCTTTTAATTTTATAAGTTTTATAAGTTATTTTATTATTAAAAATAAAGAATAAAGGTTAAAAATATAATAATAAGAAAACATAAAGTTTTCTTCTTCATTTGGCTTGTTAATCACCGAAATACACCATTTTTATGCTTCAAGGTTCGAATATGGCTATACCTTTGCATGATAAGCCATTTTTCATCCATTTCTTTTAATTTTAATGTTTTTGAGATCGTTGCAACTAGGTCTAGCTAGCCCGTACCTTTGATTTTGAAACTGTTAAAGATTTTGAATGTTTCCATTGATGAACCTTATGATTTTAGAAGTTAAATGACGAATTTGAGATATTATTTATTATGTAAAAGTATTTTATGAAGTAATTTTTGATAAATTTTTCGATTAGGGACTAAATTGTTAAAATAGTAAAAGTTCAAGGATGTGATTTAACATTATTGCAAATATGGGTTGATATGGGTTCCAAGAATATTTGGCTGTTATAAATCGACATTAGAAATGGTTAATTTGCATGTTTTGGGCTCAGGGACTAAATTGAATAAAAGTAAAACTTTAGGGGTAATTTTGTAAAAATTTCAAAAATGACATAAAATACATTTTTTACTGTCTAAATTAATATATTGAATGAAATTATTAATTTAGATCAAGATGCAGTGGAAAATCGAGGAGAATAAAAAATTACCAAAATGCCCAAATACTTTATCATTTTTGCAATTTAACCAAGTAAGTTCGTATGAACTGAATTTTTTATAATTTTGATTAAATTGAATGTTAGTATGTGATTCTATTGTGATTTAGTCAATATATACATGTATTATGCAATTTATATTGTCGAGAAATGATGAAAATTCAACGACGTACGATGATTATCGAGCCCCGTTTGAACCTTAGGAATATATAGGATACATATGACATGTCATTAGGGTTACCATGTTTTGGGTGCTGGTCTTGAATGTCCTACTAGTGGCTGAGTTTCGACATGTGTTGCGGATACTTGACAGCTTGTGTGAATAGCACCGTATAGCTAAGTTTCGACCGATAGCTTGTGTGAGTAGACCCAGGTTACTATGTTATAGCTTGTGTAAGCAGACCCAGGTTACCATGTTTCGGGTGCTGGTCTTGAATGTCCTACCGATGGCTGAAGCCCGGCATTAGTTGCTGATACTCAACAGCTTGTGTAAGCAGCATTGTGCAGCTTATATTTCGACCGACAGCTTGTGTGAGCAGACCGATTTCACAGCTCGTGTAAGCTATGACTATATGTTTAGCATACTTTGTGTGATCTTTCCCACGTATCCGATATTATTCTAAGTGGTTCAACAGGCATGAAATGTAATATCCCATTTTCAGTGAAATCAGAACAATGGTTTTGGGACTACAAATCTGAGGTTAAATAATTTATTTTATTATTATTTATTGACTATAGCATGGTAGAAATACCGTATAAAAATTTCGTTAAGAAATTTTACCGTTTACATGCTTAATTTGATAAAAGGACTAAATCGCGTAAAGTGCAAAAGTTGAGTTCTAATAGCTAAAGGTATCAAATAGCTTTAGGGTTTTAAAGTGGAAGTCTTTATATAGTAATTGGACCATTTATGAGTTAGTGGAAGATGTTGGCTTGGCAATTTTGAAATTTGGTTTAGATATTAAGGTTAATTTTGGAAATTAGTAATTAAAGATAAAATAAATAAAACAAAATCAAGTCTTCATCTTTTGTGATCTTTCTTCAACCAAAATTAAGGATTTAAAAAGCCATTTTTGAGCTTAATATTCGGTCAAGCTTAAAAAACTCAATTGGCAAGTTATTTTTATCCCGTTTTTAATGATTTATACGTTTTTAGGATCGTTGTAGCTTAATCTAGCTAGCCTGAGGACTAATTTGTGAAACTGTTAAACTATTAGGGTTTTACCATTGATGAAAATGCATGAGTATAGAAGTTTGATGATAGAAAATGAATGATTGTTGTTAGATAAACAACTTTTGCAAAAGAATTTTTAGTAAAATAGTCAAATAGGGATTAAATTGAAAAATAGGAAATATTACATGGTGAAATTGTGAAATAATTGAAGTATAGTACATGCTAAGGACCTATTTGATATTCAACCATGGTAGGTTGGGGTGAAATTGTGTAAGTTTCCATCTTTATGAACTAGGGACTAAATTGTAAATAAATTAAAATATAGGGGTGAAATAGTAATTTTGTAAAAAATGTGTGTTGGACTAAATTGAATGTGAAATATATTGAACTGGGTTAAATTTATCCGTATAGATCCAGTTACACCTCCTACGGAGTTAGATCGAGGCAAAGAAAAAATCTCAGATTAATCACCTCTGTATTTACATATACTCGTCGAGGTAAATTTGTGTAATTAAATTGAGTATTTATATGTTTGAATTGAATTATATGTATTTGACTTGTATAAATACCGATCGCATATCCGACGACGTATGTTGATTATCGAGTACCGTTTGAACCTTAAGAATTCGTAGGATACAAATGACATGTCATTAGGGTTACCGATTTGGTTGAGGTCTTGCATGTGTTGCAGACACACTACAGCTCATATGAGCTTACTGATTTAAACTTGTGAGAGCTTACCGATTCTCAGCTCGTATGATCTTATTGATTTACAGCTTGTGAGAGCATACCGATTCATAGCTCGTATAAGCATACATGTATAGGAATTGACGGTTTATAGTTTAGCACACTATGTGTGAGCTATCTCGCGTATCCAACGATATTCTAAATGGTTCAACAGGCAATGTTCTGATACGATAAGACATGAGTTAGATACGAACTATTATAGGTACATATGAATTTCATGGAAAATGATATTACATGGTATATAGGTATATGAAATGGATGATACATGTATATGAAATTTGATTAATTGTTAAGCTCATCCATGAATTGGTTTATATATGTGTTTACATGACTAACATGGTTGATGTATATGTACTTAAGCATTTGGCCAATATATGTTGGGATATGTTTTGTTTACTTACCTTATATGTGAATAAATGATAAGTTAAATTTCTCTGTTATACGAATTTACTAAGCTTAAATGTTTACTCTGTGTTATTTTTCATGTTTTATAGTGAATCGGAAGCTCATTTGGATTGGAAGCTTGTCGGAGCTATATCACACTATCTATCGGCTCTTTTGGTACTTTCGATTAGTTTAAGTTTTGTTGTAATGGCATGTATTGGTTATTTTGGCTAATGTTAGCCTATGTGTTTTGGTTGTGGATATGACCATTTGGTTGGTTTGCATTTTGGCCTTGTGTTAGTGAAATGTTATATTTTGATGTGTATATAAGTTGCCTTATATGGTTGAGGTATGGCTTGATATGGTAGAATGATGGAAGATAAAATGGTGGTTTGAATTTGCACTTTGTGTAAGCCTTGAATGGTTGTGAATTGGTACTTGTTTGAATGACTTATTTGGTGTTTTTAATGCATAAGTTATATGTGAATTATATGACCATTTGGAGCTAGTTTTTGTATGTCATATATCGTACATTTTCGTATTTTTTAAAGGGTAAATAAAGTGGCATAATATGGCTTAGTTTTAGTCTAGCCTTTGTTGGTTAAATGATCAAATTGTGTTTATAATTGCACATGTTTATGAATTGCCATTTGAGGTGCCTAAGGGTATATCGGTTGTATGTGAATATACTCTATGTTTAAAGCTTGATTTTTCTTGTTTTGGATACCTTAATATGGTTTGTTTATATGCACAATGTTAAGTGTAGGTTGATGCCAAATTGGGTGAGAAATATGGCTTGTAACATGACCTATTTTCGTCCATACATGCGTGCGTCTCAGTCGTGCGTCACACACAATCAGGTGACATAGCTATCTGTCCCCTGTAGTTTTCAAATGGTTGCAATTCAGGCAATTACATGGCCTAGCACACGACCTGGCACACGGGCGTGTGAGGTTACTTCGAAGGGTGCACGGCCTAACACACGGGCGTGTGGCTTGGCTGTGTGACCAAGTCAAAGAGTTACACGGGCACGGACATGGGCTGCCCTTTTTCAAATGCCCACATGGCCCGGCCACACGGCCGTGTGACCCCTGCAGCTTTGAAATATCTCAATGTTTTTCAAAAAATTCTCCGAGTTTTCGATTTAGTCCCGACTTGTTTCTAATGCGTATTTAGGGCCTCGAGGGCTTGTATAAGGGATAATATATATGGTTTTGATTAGTTTTATTATGAATATTGATATGTTATGAAATGTTTGAAATTCTACTTGTTTGTACTGTAAATTTTGGTAATACTCTGTAACCCTATTCTGGCGACGAATATGGGTTAGGGGGTTACATTTATTGGTATCCGAGCTACGGTTTAGTCGATTCTTAGACTGAACGTAGTATGTACGAGTCTAGCTATACATGCCATTATGTAACCTATGATAGTGTGATATCTCCTGACCATTTTAAACATGTTTCATTTAGCAGTGACATCCAACCGAGCTGATTTCGATGAAGTAGAGAGTAATGCTCAAGCCTCCGTTCATGGAGTAGCTTCACGCGGTTCGAGGCCCATATTTGAGGTCCAAGGAAGAGAAGCTAAGGAAGCCTTCTTCCAGATGATGAACAAATGGTTCACCGAGTTTGTACGGACGGACTAGGCTACTCAGCAACCTCCACCCCCTCTTGTTCCCCAACCAATTCCCATTATTCCTCAATATATGTAATCAATTCGAGTTAGTAAGCCTCCTGTTGATAAGATACGTAAGTATGGGGCTGAAGAATTTCAAGTTACAACAGAGGATGATCCTGATAGAGCTAAAGTCTAGTTAGAGAATACAATCAGGGTTTTTGATGAGCTATCCTTTTTATTGACTAAATGTGTTAAATGTGCTGTGTCGTTATTAAAAGATTCAGCTTATACTGTGGAACACGTTGATTTCTGTTGTGCCATGAGAGTGGATTACTTGGGAATTCTTCCAAGCTGAGTTTTGAAAGAAATACATTAGTGGCTTTTAGATCAAAAACTGAAAGAATTTATGGAGCTTAAACAAGACCGTATGATTGTATCAGAATACGAGCGAGAATTTGTTAGATTGAGCAAATATGCCGGAGAGTGTATTTCAATCTAGACCGCTACGTGTAAAAGATTCGAAGAAGGGTTAAACAAGGACATTAAGCTTTTGGTTAGAATTCTTGAGTTGAAAGAGTTCATTGTACTGGTTGACCAGGCATATAAGGCCGACTGGAAAGTCCTATCAGTCAGTATCAAAGAAATCAAAAGAACATCAAAACCATTTTATTGCTTCTGTGGATTATTCTAGTAGAGAAAGAGGTACCCGATGCTTCAATCCTAAACCTCAGGCTACATCTGTAGCGAGTGTGGGTAGTGTCACAGATGTGAGACTGAGTGTAAGCACTGTAACAGACCACATTATGGTGAGTGTTAAGTAAAGAATGGAGCGTGTTTCAGGTATGATTCGTTAGGCCACTATCTTAGAGACTGTCTAGAGAAATTTGATAAAAAGAAAGCTCAGACCACGAGACCGAGCAACACAACTGTGAAAGGTAGACCCCCTCGTAATCCTAGAAATGTGAGTGGTAGTTGTGGTGTAACGAAAGATTCTACTGTGAGACCTGAGGCACGAGCACCAGCCAGAGCTTATGCTATTCATGCTCACAAGGATGCTTCTGTGCCAGATGTTATTACCAGTACATTCTCTATTTATGATTCTGATGTAACTGCTTTGATTGATCTGGGATCAACCGATTCATATGTTCGCACAAATTTAGTATATAGTAAAAATTTACCTGTTGAGTCCACTAAATTCGTAGTTAATGTATCGAACCCCCTAGGTCAATATGTGCTAGTTGATAAAGTCTGCAAGAATTGTCCTTTGATGACTCGTGGTTATAGTTTCCTGGCTGATTTGATGTTGTTACCGTTTGATGAATTTGACATGATTTTGGGCATGGATTTGCTAACTCTACATGACACTGTTGTAAATTGTAGACAGAAGCTTATTGTATTGAAATGTCAAAACGGAGAGACACTTCGTATTGAATCAAATAATCCGAGTGGGTTGCCTATTGTTATATCAGCCATGTTGGTGCAAAAATATGTGAGAAAATTTTGTAATGCTTATCTTGTTTATGTACTGGATACTAATGTGTTTGAATCGAAGCTTGAATCAATGCTAGTGTTTTGCAAGTATCCCGATGTGTTTCCAGAGGAGTTACCTGGATTACCGTCGGTCAGAGAGGTTGAGTTTGCTATAGAACTTGTATTAGGAACATCACCTATATCGATAGCACCTTACAGAATGACTCTTACCAAATTGAAAGAGTTGAAAGCACAACTGTAATAGTTGACAGATAGGGGTTTTGCTCGACCCAGCTTTTCACCTTGGGGTGCACCGGTTCTGTTCGTTAAGAAAAAAGACGGATCAATGAGATTATGTATAAACTACCGTCAGCTCAACAAAGTTACAATCAAGAAAAAATATCCATTGCCTCTTATTGACGATCTATTTGATCAGTTAAAAGGTGCGACAGTATTCTCGAAGGTTAACCTTCGTTATGTTTATTATCAGCTATGAGTGAAAGATTCAAATGTGCCAAAAACTGCATTCAAAACTAGGTATAGACACAACGAATTTCTTGTGATGCCGTTTGGTTTAACTAATGCACCTTCAGTATTTATGGATTTGATGAACAAAATTTTTAGACCGTATCTAGACAAATTTATTGTGGTATTTATTAACGACATTCTGATCTATTCTCGAGACGAGTCCGAGCATGCTGAACATTTGAAAACTGTTTTGCTAACTTTGTGATATAAACAGTTGTTTGCTAAATTTAGAAAATGTGAGTTTTGGCTCTGAGAAGTTGGTTTTCCAGGACATATAGTGTCGGCTAAAGGCATTAGAGTTGATCCGAGAAAAGTTTCCGCAGTTGTTAACTAGAAACCACCGAGAAACGTATCTGAAGTCAAGAGTTTTCTTGGATTAGCTGGTTATTATCGAAGATTCCTCAAAGGGTTCTCAATGATAGCTACACTAATGGCGCGGTTATTACAGAAAGATGTGAAGTTTGAATGGTCTGATAAATGTTAGCAAAGTTTCAATTAGTTGAAACCACTGTTGACTGAAGCACCAGTTCAGCTTGAATCGAGAAAAGAATTTGTGATTTTTAGCGATGCATATTTAAATGGTTTAGGCTATGTTTTGATGCAGGAAGCCAAAGTAATAGCTTATGCTTCCAGATAGTTAAAGCCATATGAAAATATCTATCCAACACATGACTTAGAGTTGACAACTATTGTGTTTGCATTGAAAATTTGGCCACATCATTTGTTTGGCGAAAAATGTCACATATTTACCGATCACAAGAGTTTAAAGTATTTAATGTCGCAAAAAGATTGAAATCTGAGATAGCACAGATGGCTTATGTAACACCCCTCACCCGTATTCAATGCCGAAATAGGGTTCCGAACAATTACCGAACTTATAACACAATTAAAAATACATTTCTCATACATTTTCAAAATTCATGCAATTATCATTCAACATCAACCACATTATCCCTAATACGAGCCTACGAGGCTCAAAACATACTTTAAGAGTGGTTCGGGACTAAACCGATAACTCATGAAATTTTTACGAAACTTAAAATTCCAAACTACAGGGGACACACGCCCGTGTGGCCCGACCGTGTGTCTCACACGACCAAAGACACGCCCATGTCAGAGGCCTTGTGGACATTCGAAATGGGATCACATGGCCGTGCCCCAGCTCGTGTCCGATCCCGTGCAACTCTTTGACTTGGGTCACACAGCCAATACACACGCCCGTGTGGCTAGCCCGTGTGCCCTAAGAAATAACCTCACACACCCGTGTGCCAGGCCGTGCCAAACCTGGAGGGTATACTAACTTATACCACACAGCCAAGTCACACGCTCGTGTGCGGGCCATGTGGAGCATACTGACTTGTTAATTCAACACTAGGGGACACACGGCAATGTAGCATGACCATGTGTCACACACGGCTAAAACACACGCCCGTGTCTCTGCTCGTGTGGACAAAAATAGGCTATTTACCAAGCCATCTTGCCATCCAAATTTGCATAAACCTAAACCAACCCAATTGGCACAAAACATGGCATAACTAAGCATCTAAAATAACTCCAATTAAGCTCAATTCATACCATTTCAATACTAACCACTCTAAGTCACACAATTACCACAACACACCATTCAATTTCATACCAAACTCACTTTTATAATACATAAAACATAACCAATTTCAAATATGCATTATTTTCCTAAATTCACTAGCATACCAATATTTATAACTCAACCATTTGCTATCCATAATACCTATTATCAACAAGCATCACATAACCAACATCCAACACATCACACAAGCCATATGCACATATATATACATGATAAACTATACCAAAATAAGCCAACTCCTATAGCTATATATATACAAAACCAAACTTTAGACATTTACAAGCCAATTCAAATGGCTAAATTCTTTATCAATCCATAACCATAATGACCATAATCCTATACATGCTATATACCTAAAATACTTAAGTTCAAAAGTACCAAAGTGATAGTTGGATAGTGTGATGAAGTCTCTGACGATTCCCGAATCTGAGCTAGCTTTGATTTCACTATAAAACACGAAAAATAAACAAAGTAAGCTATAAAGCTTAGTAAGTTCGTATAGCATTAAAATCAACTTACCATATAAGCAAAACTTAAGCAAATAAAACATAGCATAACTTAATTCATATTGAAGCATCAACCTACCATATATTCATTCACAAAGTAAGATATAAATTTCATAAATTCCTTATTTTAATACTTGTACGGTTCATGTACATACCTGTACCACATCGTATCAACTTATACACAACAACATCTTTGACATACCCGTTGAACCATTCGAAATACTATCGGATACTCGGGGAACTTGCACCCTAAGTGCCACATATATAGTCGAAGCTATCTCTATCTCGTATCACATATAATGCTCACTCTCAAGCTATTAATGAGTCTACTCACACAAGTTAATAGTCATGATGAAGCTACACGATGCTGCTGACACAAGCTGACGAGTATCCGCAACACATGTCGAATAAGTCAGCCACTGGTAAAACGTATGGACTAGCACCTAAATCACATAACCCCTAATGACATGTCATTCGTATCCTAATCTATTCCTAAGGTTCAATCGGGATTTCTCACTTGCCGAATCGTCGTTGAATATATCCGTAGTGTCATATTCTCAATTTATGTAATATCAAAGCGTTTAAAACACAAATATAATAATGTTTAATACATACGAACTTACCTCGAATGTAAAAACGACGAAATAAGTCGATTAGTTTGATTGTTTGTTCTTTCCCCGACCTAAATCCGTATTTTGCTTTTCTTGATTTAAATGTAATCAAAATTAACATATTTAATCATCAATTTATTCAATCTAGTCCAAAACACACATTAAGGAAATTTTACATTTTTGCCCCTAATATTTCAACATTTTTGCAATTTAGTCTTTATTTCATAAAATTACAAATTCATGCATTTCAACCAAAGCCCATGCTAGCCAAATTTCAATTAGGTCCCTAAAAATCTATATCTTTCATTTATTTCACAATTTAACCACAAAATTTGCACATTTCACAATTTAATCCCTAATTAGACATTTTACTAAAAATCACTTAACAAATGTTGTTTATCTAACAACAAGCATGCATTTTCTACCATTAAAAATCAATAAACACCAACATTCATCAATGGAAAAACCCTAAACCTTTAACATTTTTGCAAATTAGTCCCCGGGCTAGCTAGATTAAGTTACAACGACTCCGAAAACATAGAAATCATTAAAAAATAGACAAAAATCGTACCTAATTGCAAGAATTGAAGATGGTTGAATGAAAAACCCTAAAAAGCTTATTCTTGTTCTTCAAAATCGGTGAATGAGGAAGATGAATGAAATAATTTGATTTTTGTTTATTTAATTTTAACTTTAATAACTAAATTACAAAATTAACCTTATAAACACATATTAATTACACTAAGTACCAAGCCACTATCATCCACTATCTTAATAATGGGATATTTACCATATAAGGACCTCCACTTTAACGTTCTATAGCTATTAGACACCTTTAATTAATAGAAGACCACTTTTGCACTTTATGTAATTTAGTCCTTTTTATCGAATTAAGCATTCAAACAATAAAATTTCTTAACGAAATTTTCACACAATCATACTATTATACTGTAAACATGAAAATAATAATAAAATAATTATTTCAACCTCAAATTTTTGGTCCCGAAACCACTGTTTCGATTTGACTAAAAATAGGCTATTAGAACTTAAAGTGTTGAAAGATTATGAATTGATCATTGATTATCATCCAGGAAAAGTAAATGTAGTTGCTGACGCTTTGAGTAGAAAGTCTTTGTTTGCTCTGCGAATGATGAATATGTGACTGACATTATCTGACGATGGATCGATATTAGCTGAGTTGAAAGCTAGACAGATGTTTTTACAGCAGATCTATGAAGCTCAGGAATGTGAAGATGATTTGCTAGTTAAATGGGCACAGCATGAGTCGACTACTGATTCAAAATTTTAGATAGGACCCGATGATTGTTTATTATTCAGAGGTAGAGTTTGTGTTTTGAAGAATCCAAAGCTCATTCAGAGAATCTTACACGAAGCTCATAATGGTAGCTTGTCTGTTCATCCGGGAAGTAATAAAATGTACAGTGATTTGAGACAGATGTACTGGTGGCTGGGAATGAAAAGCGAGATATTTGATTTTGTACCGAGATGTTTGGTATATTTGTAATAGTCCGGTTTTGACCTTAGTCAGAATAGTGGTTTCAGGACCACAAATCCAAGTTTGAAAAATATTTTAATATCATTTTTTGTGTCTGTGATATGTGAATTTGCATCTGTGAAATTTCTGTGATTTAATTTGTCTGTTTCTATGCTTAACTATGAAAAAGGATTTAATCGCGTAAAGTGTAAAGGTTGAGTGCTAGATGTTAAAGCACCTAATTGGCTTGGCTTTTAAAATAAAGGTCCTTGCATGTCAATTGTACCATTTGTTTTAAATGATGGACAATTATGGACATTAGTAGGTGAAAATTCACATGTATTAATAAGGGCAAAATTGGTAATAGCATATAATGTTTATTATAATAAAACATATCATGAAAATGAAGCCATTCCATGCATTTATTGCTGAAAATACAAAAGAAAAAGAGAGAAAAAAAACAAGCTAGGTTTCGGCACATTGATCCTTGATTAAGGTATGGATTTTTGTCCGTTTTTGATAATTTTTGCGTTTCTGTGATCGTTGCTTTGTGTTCTTCAAAACCCATGTTTAAATTTCTATTTTTATTGAAGATTATAAAAGGTGCCATTGATGATTATATGAGCTTTGTAGTGTTCTTATATGGATTATGGAAGATATATCTGAAATTAATATGTGTTATTCTTGAATTTTTGATGAAATGAGCTTTGGGCTAATTTGTGAGAATGAGATTTTGAAGGACTAAATTGTAAATTACATGTGTTATTTGGGCTTGTATGGAAGCCATGTATATTTGGCTAAGCTATAGTTTTGGTGAATTTTTGCATATTTGTGATTTGGTGAAAAATGGACTAAATTGTCAAAGTTTGAAATTATAAGGGCTAAAATGCAAAGTACCCTAAATATGTGTTCATGGATTATCTTGAATGAAATAAATGATTGAATGGTTGAATTTGGATTTAAATAGATCAAAAACAAAGTAAATCAGACTTAGATCGAGGGAAATCCAGAGTAGTCGAATAGTCGACTCATTTTCGTCCAAAATTCGAACGAGGTAAGTCAACCTACACTTACGTGTTAAGTTGATTTAAATTCTGCATGTATAAACTATGATCTGCATTGGATGGCCTTGAGAGCCTAATGAATAAATTCTGATAATGTGTCGATGTACGAGAAGCTCTGTTTGTTTCTGAAAGAATATTGAAATTTAATCTGATATATCGTGTAAGACCAAGTCAGGGATACAGGCCCTGATTTGAGATTTCGTGTAAGACCCTGTCTGGGACAGAGGCTTCGATATCGAATTACATATAAGACTGCGTATGGGATGTCAGCATTGTACCTGTCTGTGAATATCTATTTCGTTTTTAGATTGTCCAATGATAAAGTATGTGATATGAAATGTATAATTCATACAGGTACGTTTGTATCGTACTAGATTTCTGAATAGAAAAGACTATGTTTCTATGAAGTACGAAAATATTCTATGAGATAGTTGTGAATTATGTCATTAACTATTACTTATATGCTAGTTGAGTAATTATGTTGACTTACTAAGCTCTTTGAAGCTTACTCTGTGTAAATTTCTGTTTGTTTAACAGTTATCGTAGCTACGGAAGGCTTAAGATAGTTAAGGATTGTTACTACACTATCAAACCCTTTTTGCTACTTTTGGAAATGAACATATTTATAAGTATGGCATGTATAGGCTAGATGGTCCAAGATTATAAGTTTTGAATTGTATATATATATTGTGCCATGTCAATTGGCTAGCAAATGATATGTTTGTGCATTGTTTTGGTGTATGTTTTAAGGTGCCATGTTCTAATGTGAAATGGTCATCTTTATGTATGAAATTGGTTGAAAATGATGATATGAATGTGTATATTATTGCTTTTAGGTTTGGACTCAAAAAGGGGTGGCAAATTGGCTTAAATCAAGCCTACATTGTGCCACACGGTCAGGGAACACGGACGTGCCTTATAGCCGTGTGAAAAAGTCAGTAGCTAGCTAAATTTTACACGGTCATGGCACACGGTCGTGCCTATTGGCCGTGTTAAAAGGTCAGTATAGGACCTCTTTTTGGCACGGTTGGATCACATGGACGTGGCTTATGCCCGTGTGTGTCACACGGTTTAGTTACACAGACGTGTGACTTTGTCAGTTTTGTAAAGTTTGATTAAGTTCTAAAAATTTTGAATGGGTTCGGTTTAGTTCCGACCTACCCTAAATGTATGTTTTAGGTCTCGTAAACCATTTTAATGGATGAATTGTTGATGAATACGTATGTACTAATGTTATCTGATATCTGTGGATCTGTGTTTTTATGAAATGCTCTGTCCGTCCGGTGATGCCCCTTACCTATTTCGGCGATGGTTATGGGATAGGGGTGTTACATTTTATTGGTATTAGAGCTATGGTTTAGTCGGTTCTAGGACTACCATTGAATGTGTGAGTCTAGCTATACTTTCCATATGTCTGAAACTGTGGTAGTGTGATGAATCCTAACATTAAAATATGCTTCTATATAACAATGGATCCCAATAGAGCCGTAGCTGACGATGTTGAAAGTAATGCGCTTGCTCCTGCGCTAGGGACGGTGCAAGATGATTCTCGACCAGCTACGAGTAGCCGTGATAGTGAGGCTAAACAAGCCTTCTATCAGATGATGAATGATTGGTTCACCCAATACATTAGAACCAATCCGGCTGTACAACAACCTCCACCCCCGGTTAATCCTTCTCAAATTCCTGTTATGCCCTCGACGAGTCCGGTTCAGCTAAGTAGACCACCTGTTGATAAGATTAGAAAGTATGGGGCTGAAGAGTTTTAAGCTACAACGAATAATGATGCTGAAAAAGTCGAATTCTGGTTAGAAAATACGATACATGTATTTGATGAAATGTCTCTGAATCCAGAGGAATGTGTTAAATGTGTCGTTTCACTTCTGAGAGATACGGCATATCATTGGTGGAAAACTTTAATATCTGTGTTTTCGAGTGAATGGGTTACATATGATTTCTTCCAAGCTAAATTTCAGAAAAAATACATTTGTTAGAGATTTATTGATCAGAAACGTAAAGAGTTTCTCGAGCTTAAATAAGGCCGAATGTCTATTACTGAATATGAACGGGAATTTGTGAGATTGAGCCAGTATGCTCGGGAATGTATATCAAATGAGGCAATAATGTGTAAAAGGTTTGAGGATGGACTAAATGAAGATATTCGTCTGCTAGTAGGGATTTTAGAGATTAAAGAAATGGTGGTACTCGTTGAGCGAGCTTGTAAGGCTGAAGAATTAAGTAAAGAGAAAAGAAAAGTTGATTTTGAAGTTAGAGATGCTAGAAAGAGATCCTCGAGTAAATCATTTCAGTCTGGGTCAAAGAAATTCCGAGATGACCAAAATCTTTCAAATACTAATGTGGGACATTTGAACCGAGATCAAATTAGATCGTATTCGAACACCAGAGCTCCTGTTACTTCTATTGCAAGTGTTGGAAATGTCCAATCCAAGAAACCTAAATGTAAACACTATGGTAAAAGACATCCGGGAAATTGTAGATTGAATGACCGAGCTTGTTTCTGATGTGGATCCCTGGATCATTTTGTAAGAAATTGTTCTGAGCCTGCTAAGCAAGAGAATGTGCAGAATTCGAGACCGAGTAACACCTCAGCTAGAGGTAGACCTTCCAGAAATACAAGAAATGCAAGTGGGGGTCAAAGAGCTACTGGGGACACTACTGTTAGATCTAAGGCCAGAGCACCTGCCAGAGCCTATGCTATCCGAGCTCGTGAGGAAGCTTCGTCACCAGACGTGATTACTGGTACTTTCACTCTTTATGATACTTCTGTGATTGCATTGATAGACCCTGGTTCAACGCATTCTTATATTTGTATGAATTTAGTGCACAGTAAGACTTTACCTGTAGAGTCTACTGAATTTGTAGTTAAAGTATCGAACCCCTTAGGCAAAAGTGTTTTGGTTGATAAAGTCTGCAAGAATTGCCCGTTATTGATTTGAGATATCTATTTTCCTGCTGATCTGATGCTATTGCCTTTCGACGAATTTGATATCATTCTGGGAATGGACTGGTTAACTTTTCAAGATGCTATTGTAAACTGCAAATGAAAAGTCATTGACTTAATATGTAAGAATGATGAGATAATTCGAATTGACTTTAGCAATATGAATGGGCTACCAGCTATGATATCTGCAATGAAAGCATGAAATTATGTAAAGAAAGGTTGTGAAGCCTACTTAGCTTATGTGTTAGACTCAAAAGTGGATGATAAGAAAATTGAATCAGAGCCTGTTGTCTGTGAATTCTCTGATTTTTTCCTGAAGAACTACCTGGTTTACCTCTGATTCGAGAAGTTGAGTTTGGCATTGAATTGGTACCTGGTACTACTCTGATATCGATAGCTCCGTACAGAATGGCTCCGACTGAACTAAAGGAATTGAAATCTCAGTTGCAAGAATTGACTGATAGAGGATTTTCTAGACCGAGTTCTTCACCTTAGGGTGCTCCTGTACTGTTTGTGAAAAAGAAAGATGGCACAATGAGAATGTGTATTGATTACCGCTAGCTTAACAAAGTGACTATAAAGAACAAATACCCTCTACCCAGGATCGATGGCTTATTCGATCAGTTGAAAGGTGCTACTGTGTTTTCAAAGATAGATCTGAGATCGGGTTATTATTAGTTGCGGGTAAAGGACTCTGATATTTCGAAAACTGCTTTTAGAACGAGGTATAGGCATTATGAATTTTTAGTTATGCCTTTTGGATTAACGAATGCACCTGCTATTTTTATGGATTTGATGAATAGGATTTTTAGACCGTATTTTTGTTGTTGTATTTATAGACGACATATTGATTTATCAACGTAATGAATCTGAACATGCCGAGTATTTGAGAATAGTGCTACAGACACTGCGAGATAAACAATTGTATGCGAAGTTCAGTAAGTGTGAATTTTGGTTACGAGAAGTTGGTTTTCTGGGTCATATTGTATCAACCTCTGGAATCCGAGTTGATTCGAGCAAAATTTCAGCTATTATGGATTGGAAACCTCCGAGAAATGTATCTGAAGTCCGTAGTTTTCTGGGACTTGCTGGTTACTATAGAAGATTTGTGAAAGGTTTTTCGCTGATTGTGACTCCGTTGACAAAACTACTACAGAAAGATGTGAAGTTTGATTGGTCTGAAAAGTGTCAGAACAATTTTGATCAGTTGAAAGCTCTGTTGACTGAAGCTCCGGTATTAGTACAACTTGAATCGGGTAAAGAATTTGTAATTTACAGCAATGCTTCGTTAATTAGTTTGGGTTGTGTCTTAATACAAGAAGGTAAAGTCATTGCTTGTGCTTCGAGACAGTTAAAGCCACATGAAAAGAATTATCCGACACACGATCTTGAGATGGCTGCTATTGTGTTTGCCTTAAAAATCTGGTGTCACTATCTGTTTGGTGAGAAATGTCACGTGTTTTTTTATCATAAAAGCCTGAAGTATTTAATGACGCAAAAAGATTTGAATCTGAGATAAAGAAGATGGTTAGAATTGTTAAAAGACTGCGAGCTAGTTATTGATTATCATCCGGGTAAAGCAGATGTGCTAGCAGATGCTTTGAGTCAGAAATATTTGTCTGCATTGCGCACGATAAATGCTTATTTAGCACTGTCTGATGACACTTTGCTTTGTGCTGAACTAAAGAAAAACCCTTGTTTATACAACAGATCTGCGAGGCTCAAAAATCTGACAATGAATTGATAGCTAAACGAACTCTATATGATTCTGAATTCCGGGTTGACGTTAATGATTGTTTGCGATTCATAAATAGACTCTGTGTTCCAAGAAATCCAAAATTAATTCAATTGATTTTGAGTGAGGCTCACAGTAGTAGATTTTCTGTACATCCAGGGAGTACGAAAATGCATAACGACTTGAAGCAACTATACTAGTGGCCAGGAATGAAAAGAGATATTTTTGAGTTTGTTTCTAAGTGTTTGATCTATCAGTAAGTTAAAGCTGAACATCAGGTGCCATCAGGTTTATTGCAACCGATTATGATTCTGGAATGGAAATGGGATCGAGTGACTATGGATTTTGTATCTGGTTTGCCTTTGTCTCCGAGAAAGAAAGATGCAATTTGGGTTGTAGTTGACAGATTGACGAAATCAGCTCATTTTATTCCAGTACGATCTGATTTCTCACTTGATAAGTTAGCTGAGCTTTATATTTCTGATATTGTAAGACTGCATGGTGTACCATCGTCGATTGTGTCAGATAGAGACCTGAGATTTACATCGCGATTCTGGAAGAAATTGCAAGATGCTCTGGGTACTAAATTGCATTTTAGCACTGCTTTCCATCCACAAACAGATGGTCAATCTGAGCGGATTATTCAGATACTTGAGGATATGTTGAGATGTTGTATTCTTGAGTTCCAAGGTACGTGGGAAAAATATCTACCTTTGATTGAATTCACTTATAATAATAGTTTTCAATCGAGGATTAAAATGGCACCGTACGAAGCATTATACGGTAGAAAGTGTAGAATTCCGTTATACTGGTCTGAGCTTAGTGAGAATAAGATTTACGGTGTTGATCTGATAAAAGAAACATAACGAAAAGTGAAAATAATCCGAGATAGTCTGAAAGCTACCTCTGATCGTCAGAAGTCTTATGTAGATTTAAAACGAAAGGATATCAAATATGAGGTCGGCGATAAAGTGTTTCTGAAGGTATCTCCATGGAAGAAACTGTTCCGATTTGGTAAAAAGGGCAAGTTGAGTCCGAGGTTTATCGGACCGTATGAAATCATTGAGAGAGTTGGGCCGATTGCTTATAGATTAAGGTTACTGTCTGAGTTAGAAAGGATTCACAATGTATTTCACGTATCGATGCTTCGACGATACAGATCTGATCCTTCGCATGTAATATCCACTTGAAATTCGAATTACCGGTTACATGATTATATTACTGTTTACATGAATGGAAGTGAAATGTCACAAATGTTATATAGGTTACATGGATTCGGTATGATCATATGCATTGAGTATGCAATTTGAGTATTTAAATGTATATATTTAATTGAATTGAATATATATATGATTTGATAAATTGAATTATTGATCATTAAATGTTTAAATGATGAAGTTGGATAATACCAAGCCCCATTCGAACTTTAGAAAATCATAGAATATGAGTGACATGTCACTAGGTTACCGTTCTAGTCAAGCTCCTGCATTTGTTGTAGACTCACCACAGCTCGTATGAGCTTACGATATAGCAGTTCGTAAGAGTTTACTATTTTCAGCTCATTGGAGCTTACTGTTTCAGCTCGTATGCGCTTACTGCTCAGCTCGTATGAGCTTACCGTTTCAGCTCAATAAAGCTTACTGTTTATCAACTCAAGAGGAACTTACTGATCTTGGCTCAAAAAAGCTTAAATAATAATGAATTGACAGATTACCGATTAATACACTTATAGTGTATCACCCAAGTATTCTTTGATATTCTAGTAGGTTCAACGAGCATAAATACTGTTACTGATCATATGAATAAGATAATGTTTATATGGATGAATTACAGTTTATACAAATAGAAATGAATTGCCATAATGTTGTGTGAATTACATGGTATTGATAATTTTATATGATTATGCATTTGGAAAATTTGGTTGGATTGTATTGAAATGTTAATATAGGTTATAATGACGTATGAACAAATGATATATATGTGAATCAAGATATAGGTGATTTAACCACATATATGCCTATTAGAGTACAAGATACAAAATATTCAATGTTATTTCCATGATTCAACTGAGAAGATAACGGTATGAGAATTGAAATGGTGATATGAATTAGTTTAGGTATACGTGACATGCTCGACAAGTGAGTGGTATTTAATAATTTCGTATGATATGTAAGTCAAAACCTTTGAATACATACAAGAATTACCAGGTTGTTATTGTATTACATGTTGATTTTGATGGAGCTGATTTATATGTCTTCACGTTTCTCTAATTCTGAATTAATTGTTAAATTGTGTATAGTACATACTAGTCATACGAGCTTACTAAGCTTATTAGCTTACTCTATTTATTTTTTGTATTTTACAGTGATTTGAAAGCTCTCTCAGGTTGGAAGTCATCGAAGATTTCATCACACTATCCAATAGTTGATTTGGTATTTTTGAACTCTTTGAAATTGGTAATATGGCATGTATAGGCTAGTTGATGATATGAGATGTATGAGTTATTTTAGCTATTGAAGCTTATATGCATTGATGTGTTTAAGCCATGTGATTTGGCTTAACTTGGATAAATATTGGTTATGTATATGTGTATTAAATATGGTTGTTTTGACTGCCAAATTGAATGAGAGTATGGTGTTATATGTATGCTTATAGGTGATTGAATTTGAGTGAGGAAAAGTGGCCTAAATAAGCCTATTTCTCATCTACACGGTTGAGCACACGGGCGTGTGACTCAACCGTGTGTCTGCTGAAGCTTAGTTAAAATAAGTCAGTGAGTTACACGGCCTAGACACACGGGCATGTCTATTGGCCATGTGTGGCACACAGGCCAACACACGGGCGTGTGGTTAGCCGTGTGACCCAAGTCAGTATGTATGCCCTGTTTCCACACGGCCTATGACACGAGCGTGTCTGGTGGTCGTGTGAATGACATGGCCGGGGCACGCGGGCATGTGACCCTACAGAGTTAAAAATTTCCTAAGTTCCCAAGAAATTTCCTGAGTTATCATTTTAGTCCCGAACCTCTTCCAAGCATGTTTTAAGGTCTCGTAGAAACTTACAAGGGACAATGTGAATAATGGTTAAAAGTTTTCATTTGTTTGCAAGATTTATAACTCGAATTTGTATGAATGTTATGTTGTAAGCCCAGTAATGCCTCAAACCCTGTTCTGGCTTCGGATACCAGTAAGGGGTGTTACATGTTGCACGGCCGTGTGTCCTCTGAGGTAGTCCTACAATTTAAAGTCAATCTCGAACACGGTTTAGACACACGAGCATGTGGTCAGCCGCGTGACCAAAGTCAGTTTCGACCACGGCCAAGGCACACGGTCATGTCTCTGGCTGTGTGGAACAAGTCAGTATGTATGCCCTGTTTTCACACAGTTTATGCATAGGCGTGTCTGGTAACCGTGTGAGGCACACGACCTATTCACACGGGTGTGTGGTACTTGAAATGTTTAAAATTTTCTAAGTATTTGAAATTTTTTATAACTTACCGATTTAGTCCCGAATGTATGATTAAAGCTTTGTATGATTGTTTTGAATAGTTTATGATAATGAATGCATAAATGTATGTGAATGATGTGTATTATCCTGGTAATGCCTCTTAACCCATTCCAGCAACGGTTACGGGTTAGGGGTGTTACACTTTTCTTCATGCTGTTAAATAACTCAAACATACCATCTTTTATAACTCCCTTAACATGCTAACCAAAGATCTTTACAACTGTATCAGCTCAAGGAAACAAAATATCCTGATTGAACTCATTGACCTTAATCAAACTTACCTAAGAAAAGAAAACCATCATGCAATTTGAGCTTGAGCTTCCACTATCTATAAATTTGCCGATGTCAATTCCTTTCACAAAAATTAGAGAAATCTTGATACCAGAATCACCACGTTCCTATGATCGAATCAGAAATACACTCATAATAGACATAGTTATCACAAGCCAAAGAACACACTTTAAAGATGAGCCATGATTGAAAATTTACGAAATAAGGGTGATAAGAAGACCAAGATAAAAAAATCCAAGATGCGATACCATATTGGAAGTCCGAGAACATAACTCATAAGAAAATAATAAAGATCCTGATGATTTCTCAGAGAAAACTAGAAGAAAAACAATGCTTACATGCTCTGGAATCAATTGTAACAGAGATAATATATTTTTCAAATATATATATAAAACAACATCCAGTAGAAACAAAAAAATAGCCTCACAGAAATTTTCACCATCAACTTTTATTCCAAGCATAATAGAATAGAACCCCAAAAAGAGATAAGATATGTTGATCATCAACCAACCAAACCAATAGTACTTTCATCTAACATTATAATCAGCTAGCATTCTCATACGATAAAAATTTCATCAGAAAACAGACAATCACACTTGTAACACCCCAAACTCGGCTTAGACGTTATGGTCGAATCTGGCAGTGTCATATTGGAGTGCTTTTTGAAAACTTGCTCTTGCTGATGAAAACCCGTTTGGAAATTTAAAGCCTCTTTGTTAGAACCCAAATTATTCTAGCTATTCGTTATTCATTTTAAATTGTCATTACTTTTAAAACTTTGTTTGTTGCGGAAGCATTTTAAAAGTGTTGCGAAAACGTAGTGTTTTGAAAATAATTATCATTTTGGAAAACCGCATTCTATTTTTAACAGATATAAATCATAATAAACAAAAATCCCAAATTATACGCTAGAAATTTAGAGAGGCCTTATTACATAATTTAAAACCCAAACAAAATCTAATAGCAAATGAACGCCAAATATAAGAAAATAGAAACAGTAGTGTGGCCATCTTCGAGTCCCACGCAGCTCCGATCCGCTGAACGCTAGGAATTACCTGGGCAGTTAAACTGTGGGGTGAGTTTATGAAAACTCAGTGTGTAATCCCCTATTAGTCGATCGGCATACAGCATACAGTACAATAATGCAACCCACCCCAATCTAGCCAACACACCACTCTGTACCACCAACACACCATGTGGGGACAAAGTCGACCCACCTAGCCAACACACCAATATCGCACCAAAGCTACCAGTAATAATATCGCAGCAAAGCTGCCAGTAATAGTAATGCAGCAAAGCTACCAGTATCAGTATATGTGGCAAAGCCACCAGTAACAGTACACTTCCTCCATAGCAGTATCCCAACCCCATGTAGAATGTCATGTCATAAATGTAACACCCCAAACCTAGCCCGAATGTTATGGTCGAATCCAGCGTGTCACATTGAAGTGTTTTAGCGAAAACCTTGTTTTCATTGAAAACCCTTCCTTAAAATGAAAACCTCAATTACTTTGTAAAATCTCTTTTTAGTTGCGAAAGCTTTGTTTAAATTATTTGATTTAAGAAAAATTATCATTTAAAAATTTAGTTGCGGAAAGGTAGAAAACATATTATGATTTAGAAAACTCTGTTCAACTTTTCATTATTACAACGCATAACAATAATAATCCAAATAATCAAAAGGGAAGGCCTTATTACAATCCAATCTGAAAATCACTTAAGAAACTTATATTTTAAAAGAAAAAAAAGTCCATGTTGTCTTGCTAGCCGGCCACCTCAGAGTCCCTCCAAACATCGAACCTCCTACTGAGCATCACCTAAGAAAAATAAAAGAGGGGGCTGAGTTTATGAAAACTCAGTGGGTACAACCCTCGACGAGAAACAAGCATTCATCAATCACCATACAACATACATGCAATGCAATGCAGTGCAACCCACCCCAATAATCCAATCGATACACTTCTGCTCCGTCCCCCGATACACATCCTGTGGGGATATAAATATCGACCCACCCAACTGATACACATCAATGGTAGCCTAGATGCGGAACTACCTTTGCTGTAGCAAGCTGCCAATCACATATTGGGCTTAAAAGCCGTCAGTGGATCCACGGTTGTCAAGCAACCATGCGACCCTCATATACTTCCTCCGTTCCATAATTCCCAACCCATATGAAACCTATACAGGATATCATATGAATGCATATGAATGCAGCAGGTATACATGTAACGTCCATAAATCTTACATTCCACACATAAGGGTATTTTAGTCATTTTTGCCCTTAGGGGCATTTTGATAATTTTCCTTTATTATGGGTTTTTACTTACCTTAGCCCGTTAACAAATCCCGTGAGCTAAGATGAATGAATACTATGCACCAGGTAGGATTCCAGAGAAGAGGGGGTGAGTCATTAAGACCGTTTAAGTACCAAGCTCTCCCTAGATCCAATCCTAGACAAGCATATACCCGTTACCACACCTTAACCCTATTACTTGTCCACGGTCTTAATAAATTAATTAAGTTTTATGCAGTCATCATATACTAGGCCTAAAACCTCTTACGAAGCCCAGACAAATCCACATACCTGTACATGGCCCACTAGGCCTAATTTCTTTTATATGGCCCATTAGGCCCAATCATATTTTTGTGGCCCATTAGGCCCAAATCACATTCCTATGGCCATTAGGCCCAATTCACATTTACAGTCATGTTCACGTACAATTTTCCATCACATAGCATCAATTATCAATTTTTGCCTATATGGGCCCAACAGCCCATCGGGCCCATTTAGCCCATTCTGGCCCGATTGGCCAATTCACAGCCCAAGTCCATGGAATTGCCCATGGGGCCTCAAACAACCTATCGGTTTCCCCCTTATCAGTGTTCGCGCACTCGCAAGACTACCGTAGCCAAACTTTTGACTTTTTGGCATTTTGACTTTTCGGCATTTCGGCTTTTGTCGATCTACTTGTGTGTGCAGTGTATGTACACACCTGGTAATAAAGCATGTTACGATCCCCCTTTCCACGAACCTACAACCAATATCACTTAATGATTAATTACATAAACCTATCGAATACCTTACCCAAAAGCCGAAGTCTCACCTTAACCTTACCTAAACGCCAAGCCTTAATAACTTTTCCTTTGAACACTAATCATGTGTACTTCTCATATCTGCATTAACCTTTATCGTTAAAACATAATAGGTGATTTGCATCCAACATATGTCACCCTTTTCACTAAAGCCTATTCAGCCAACCCTTATCAAATGAAGAACACTTACCAAAGTCTCTCACTTGAGGAGCAAATCGGCTGGGATCCAAAAGATTGAAATTCAATACTAATCCTACGAAAACCAATTAGAAGAAGTGAGGAATAGAGTATTCGATACTTAGCAAAACCGATTGGATGAACCAAAACACTTACACTAGGACTAACCGACTAGAAAGAGTAGTTGTGGCTCCAAGGGTATTCGGCCAAAGAGGTGTTCAGCCCTTACGATTTGTATGGCAAAAAGGGGTTATTCGACACCAAGGGAAAAGAGAAGGAAAGAAAAACAAGGGTTTTCAGCTTTTAGATCTTGAACAGAAAAAAGGGTTTCTGGCAACAAATTGAAGGAGAATTTAGCATTAGCCTGGCAACCACACATTCGGCACCTATATATAGCCTCTATAGCCAAATTTCCTATGCCTAAATTCCTATTTCGGCTCCACCACTTCTTCACTCCTCATCTCCTAGTTTTTCTCCCTGATAACTCATTAATCCCCTCCTCAAATTTCTCCTCTTATCACTCCCTATAGAGTTCATATCCAATGCCACCTCTGTCTATCTCTTAAGCAAAAATAAATCCCTCTTTTGAGCAAGGAGGGATTCGAACCCCATACCTCTGAACTAGCAACACACCACTTATCCCCTGGGCCAGCAAGCTCTTTTCTGTCCAATTCTTCCTTCATTTATTCCAAAGCCCGCCTACTTGCCATCAGGGTTCTTTTAATGATTAAGCTATAATTTTCTTCACTTCTTAGTTCTAACTCCAAAACTAACCGAGACCTACTATCACATAATTAACACTTAACCGGGAATACTAAGCACACACTTTTTTATAGAGCCAAAAAAAGAAAATTTAGGATTTCAGGATTTTTGAGGCGTTACAATAAATCATACATGTATGCAGAATGTCATACATAGAAAACAAGGCTATTTACCAAGCCATTTTGCCACCCTCACTTGAACACATCTACACAACATCACATGGCACAAATTCAAGCATGTAAGAGCAACAAAACAATAAAAACCAAGATAATAACATGCCACTCTCAAACCATTATTAATCATGCTTAAAACATCAACCTTTCCACATCAAATTATGCAAGATTCCCACATTCACAAATGACATTAACATAAATATACTCATAACAACCATTAGCCATGTAGCGCCCCTAACCAGTATCCATCACCGAGCTAGGATTAAAGGCGTTACCAGACAAATCAGAACATTTTACACAGACTTCATATACATCATCCACAATCATAGTCAAACATTACCATAGAGTCCCTTAAATAGGTCATTGAGACCTTAAACATGCATTAGAAAGGGGTTGGGACTAAACCGAGCTCATACAAAATTTCTCAAAACTTAAACATTTTTTTTTAAAGTTAAACAGGTCACACACTCGTGTGAACAGGTCGTGTGCCTCACACGGCTTTAGACACGCCCGTGTGTCTAGGCCGTTGCAAAATAGGGCATACATACTAACCTGTCTACACGGCCACATGACACGCCCGTGTGCCAGGCCGTAGTCAAAACTGACTTGGGACACACGGCTAGCCACACACCCATGTGCCTTGGTCATGCTCGAGACTGACTTTAAATTGTGAGACTACCCCAGGGGACACACGACCGTGTAACATGACCATGTGTCGCACATGGCTGAGACACACGACCGTGCCTCTACCCCTGTGGACAAAAATAGGTCATCTGAAAAGCCAATTTGCCACCCTAATTTTGGGTCCTCTCTACATGATCAAAACTAAACATTTTATACCAAATTCTCAACCAATTCACACACCAAAATATACACTATTCATGCCATATCATAAACAACCAAATTCACACTTATAATCATACCAAAATCATGCTAAATCATAAGCTAAAATCACACCAAAAACTTGATTCATAATCTTACCAAGTTCTCAATCAAGCAATACCAAAACTTACCAAATTGACTAATTCACTTGGCCATTCATGATCATATCATATTGACCATAATGCATTTCATATTATATACCAAAATCAAACCATAAGTTTAACCATAATCAAGCCATATCACATGGCTAATATTTACATCACAAAACCTACCAAAATAACTCTAGCATATACATGCCATATACCATATATACAACTCTCAAAATGGTACCAAAATAGATGTCCAATAGTGTGAATGAGTCGCTGACGATTCCCGGATTCGAGTAGCTTTAAAACATAGTAAAACAGAGAGCCACTCACACAGTAAGCTTCATAGCTTAGTAAGTTCGCACTGAATATAATTAACAGTTTATATAACACGAAACATCAAATAATAAACACTTAGTAATTCACAAATCACCTATTAATTCTATTCCATCACATATAATATGTTCATACAATTTCATCAAGCTTCTTACACAAATTATCATTTACCATATAGGTATCATACATACCTGACATTTCCCGTATTTATTTATTTCATTCTCACCTTTCGTTCAAATATATTAATTCATTTGAAAGTCTTTCCATGCTTCACGACTTCGCACACTTAGCGATTTATTGATTAACTGAAGCTAAACGATCCCATACACTTAGTGCCATCTCAAATAACCGAAGCTGTCTTAGTATCGCACACTTAGTGCCTCATATAGCCGAAGCTATTCCAATTCGCACACTTAGTGCTATTTATAGCTGAAGCTATTTCAAACTGCACACTTAGTGCCGAACATAGTCGATTTATCATTGTATTCAAACCATAGTCAAATATATACAATTTAAGCATTATCAAAGTATTAAAACATAAATTGTAACATCATTTATCACGTACGAACTTACCTCGTAAACGAAATTAACGATTCGGATCATTTACTCTATAACCTTCGATTTTCCCCGATCTAAATCTAAATTCCTCTTTTCTTGATCAATATATATTCAAAATTAACCCTTTTATTCAAAAAATCATTCAATTCAATCCATATATACACATTTAGGGCATTTTACAAATTAGCCCTCACTTTTTCACATTTTAACATTTTAGTCCCTATTTCACAAAAACACAAAATACACATAACTTCAATGAACTCATGCATAGCCGAATTTTCCTATGGTCCCTATCAACCCATATTTATCATTTATTTTACATTTTAGTCCTTTAATTTCTGATTTTCACAATTTAGTCCAAGTTACTAAAATTCATCAAAAATCCCAATACAAAACATAGTAATCTAACACATATCTTTCATTTTCTATCATCTAATTTCATAAAACTCATATTATCAACAATGGCACAGCTCAAAATCATCAACAATTTCCAAAATTCATACATGGGCTTGATAGTATACAGAGTAACGATCACAAAAACGTAGAAATTATCAAAAATCGAACAAAACTCATACCTTAATCACAAATTCTTCTAGCCGAACCCTAGAACTAACTTTTCTTCTCTTTTCTTTTGATATAATCGGCCAACAAAGATGAATAACCATCCATTATCATAATTTGTTTTATTATTCATATATTAATTCATCAATTACCAATTTACCCTTGCATTATAAACATTTTAAACATTAACATTAAGGTCATAATTGTCCACTCACCATGTAAATGGCATATTAACAACATAAGGACCTCTTATTTACAAAGACATAGCGATTAATCACTTTAACAAATAGAAGGCCACTTTTATATTTTACGCGATTAGGTCCTTATTCAAAAATAATCACACAAATGATAAAATTTTCACGTGAAACTTTCACACATACTTAAACACATACTGTAAACACAAAAAATAATATTAAAATATTTTTTTGACTCGAATTTATGGTCCCAAAACCACTATTCTGACTAGGGTCTAAAACGGGCTGTTACAACTCTCCCCCTTAGGGATTTTCGTCCCCGAAAATCTTACCAATGAATAGGTTTGGATATTGTTTTCTCATAGTATCCTCAAGCTCCCATGTAGCTTCTTCAACCCCGTGCCACAACACTTTCACTAATGCAATTTTCTTATTTCTCAACTCTTTGATCTCACAAGCTAAAATCTGTATCGGTTCTTCATCATAAGACATATCAGAATGAATTTCAACCTCAGTCAGAGAAATGACATGTGAAGGATCTGATCTGTATTTTCGTAGCATCGATACATAAAATGCATTATGTATCTTTTCTAACTTAGACAGTAATGCTAGCCGATAAGCTACTGGTCCAATTCGCTCGATAATCTCATACTGCCCGGTGAACCTCGGACTCAATTTACCTTTTCCGCCGGATCTAAGTACTTTCTTCCATAGGGATACTTTCAGAAACACTTTGTCTCCGATCTGAGACTCCATAACTTTTCTTTTTAAATCTGCATAAGATTTCTGACGATCCGAAGCTGCTTTCAAACTATCATGTATTACTTTTACTTTCTGTTCAGTCTCTTTGATCAAATCGATCCCGTGTATCTTATTCTCACTGAGCTCAGTCCAATACAAAGGTGTTTGACATTTGCGACCGTACAGAGCCTTGTAAGGACCCATTTTGATACTCGATTGAAAGCTATTATTATATGCAAATTCAATCAATGGCAAATATCCTTCCCACGTACCTTCAAATTCAAGAACACAACATCTCAACATATCCTCGAGTATCTGAATAATCCGTTTGGATTGACCATCCGTCTGTGGGTGAAAAGCAGTGCTAAAGTGTAATTTCATACCTAAAGCATCTTGCAATTTCTTCCAAAATCATGATGTGAACCTCGGATCTCTATCCGATACAGTAGAAATAGGTACTCCGTGCAATCTCACAATCTGAGAAATGTACAACTCAGCAACCTTGTCAAGTGAATAATCTGTATGAACCGGAATGAAATGAGCCGATTTAGTTAATCTATCAACAACAACTCAAATTGCATCTTTCTTACTCGGTGGCAGAGGTAAACCCGATACAAAATCCATTGTGATTCTGTCCCATTTCCACTCCAGAATCATAATTGATTGAAGTAACCCAGACGGAACCTATTGCTCAGATTTGACTTGTTGATAAATCAAACATTTCGAAACAAATTCCGTGATATCTCATATCATACCATGCCACCAATAAAGTTGTTTCAGATCATTATACATTTAAGTACTACCCGGATGAATAGATAATTGACTGCTATGAGCTTCATTCAAAATTGTCTAAATCAACTCTGGATTTCTCGAAAAACATACTCGGCCTCTGGATCTCAAATAACCTCAGAATCAACTTGGAATTTTGAATCAGTACTCAAAGTACATTGAGTCTGTTTTGCTAACAATTCGTTATCAATTTTTTGAGCTTCGTATATTTGTTGAATAAATAATGGTCTCGCTTTCAACTCAGCTAAAATCGAACCATCATCAGACAAAGTTAACTGAGTAATCATCGCGCGTAATGCAAACGATGATTTTCGACTTAGAGCATCAGCAACAACATTGGCCTTTCCCGGATGGTAGTCAATTATAAGCTCGTAGTCTTTTAATAACTCTAACAATCCTCTCTGTTGCAAGTTCAAATCATTCTGGGTCATCAGATATTTCACAGTTTTATGATCGGAATAAACATGACATTTCTCACCAAACAGATAGTTGCGTCAAATCTGCAATGCAAATACTATAGCTGCCAATTCCAGATCGTGTGTCGGATAATTCTTTTTGTGCGGCTTTAACTATCTCGAGGCATAAGCTATGACTTTGCCTTCCTGCATCAAAACATAACCCAAACCATTTACAGATGCATCACTATAAATTACAAATTCTTTACTCGATTCTGGCTGAACTAGTACTGCAGCTTCGATCAATAAGGCTTTCAACTGATCAAAGCTTTTCGGACACTTTTCAAACCAATCAAATTTCACATCTTTCTGAAACAGTTTCGTTAACGGAGTCACGATCATCAAAAAGCCTTTTACAAAGCATCTATAATAACCAGCAAGTAAAACTGCGGACTTCAGAAACATTTCTCGTAGGCTTCCAATCCAGAATAGCTGAAATCTTGCTCGAATCAACTCGGATACCTGATGCTGACACAATATGGCCCAGAAAACCAACTTCGCGCAACCATAATTCACATTTACTGAACTTCGCATACAACTGCTTATCTCGTAAAGTCTATAGCACTATTCTCAGATGTTTCGCATGCTTAGATTTATCACGCGAATAAATCAAAATGTCATCAATGAATACAACGACAAATCGATCTAAATACGGTCCAAAAATTCTGTTCATCAAATCTAGAAAGATAGCATGTGCATTTGTTAATCCTAAAGGCATAACCAAAAACTCAAAATGTCCGTACCTCGTTCGAAAAGTAGTTTTCTAAATGTCTGAATCTTTTACTCACAGCTGATAATAACCTGATCTCAGATCTATCTTTGAAAACACGGTAGCTCCCTTCATCTGATCAAACAAATCATCAATTCGGGGTAGAGGAATTTGTTCTTAATAATTACTTTGTTCAACTGACGATAATCAATGCACATTCTCATCGTGTTGTCATTCTTTTTCACAAACAGAACAGGTGCACCCCAAGGTGAGAAACTCAGTCTTGCGAATCCTTTATCTATCAACTCTTGCAACTGAAACTTTAATTCTTTTAACTCAGTCGGAGCTATTCTATATGGAGCTATCGAAATCGGAGTTGTTCACGGTACTAACTCAATGCCAAATTTAACTTCTCGAATCAGAGGTAATCTCGGTAAATCATTAGGAAACACATTTGGATATTCATAAACAACTGGCACTGATTCAATCTTCTTTTCAGTCACTTTCGTATCAAGTATATAAGCTAAATAAGGTTCGCAACCCTTTCTCACATATTTTTAAGCTAACATCACTGAAATCATTGCTGGCAATCCATTCAAATCATCTGATTCAATACGGATAATCTCATTATTTTGAAATCTCAAATCAATCGTCTTCCGTTTGCAATTCACAACAACATCATGCATCGTTAGCCAATCCGTACCCAGGATTATGTTAAACTCGTCAAATGGTAAAAACATCAAATCGGTCAAAAAGTAATTATCCCGAATCATCAACAGAAAATTCTTGCATACTTTATCAACCAATACACACTTGCCTAAGGGGTTTGATACTCTATTACAAATTTAGTAGACTCTACAGGCAAAGTCTTACTGGATACTAAATTCACACATATATACAAATGAGTAGACCTTGGATCTATCAATGTAGTAACTTTAGTATCATAGAGAGTAAAAGTACCGGTAATAACATCCGGAGATAACACTTCTTCTCGTGCTCGTATAGTGTAAGCTCGTGTAGGTGCTCTAGCATCAGATCTCGCTACAGTGTCTCGCGTCACACCTGTACCACCACTCGCATTTCCTGTGTTTCTCGGTGGTCTACCTCTAGCTACAATATTACTCGGCCTCATGTTCTGAGCATTATCTTTTTCAGCTAACTCTAGTCAATCTTTATAAAGTGATCTCATAAACCACAACTGTAACAAGCTTGGTTATAACTTTTTTCCCTAGCAATCTCCAAAATGCCGTCTTCTACATTGTTTACACTCAAGCTTTACATCCTTTGTATTACCAACACTCAATACAGAGGTAGTTTGAGCTTTAATGTTGGTATATTACTTTCCACAATCTCTATTCTGATATCCCACTGAAGCTACTGGTCGATCATTAAAATCTCTAGATTTATTTGATGAGGAATGATAAATTTTATTCATTAATATCTTTCTCGAATCTCTAGCCTGTGAATCAGCTTTTCTCTTTTCTTTGCTGAGATCCTCGGCTTTACAGGCCCTCTCAACCAATACTACGAATTCTTTCAGTTCTAGTATCCCAACTAACAGTTTTATATCTTCATTCAATCCATCAATAAATATTTTTCACATGATCTCTTCAGTAGATACATATTCTCGAGCATACTTACTCAAACGTACAAATTCTCTTTCGTATTTTGTTACAGTCATCCGGCCTTATTCCAATTCCAGAAACTCTTTATTTTTCTGATCAAGGAATCTCTAGCTTATGTACTTTTTTCGAAACTCGGTCTGAAAGAATTCTCAGGTAACCCGTTCCCTAGAAACCACCGATGTCAACATTTTCCACCAGTGATATGCATTGTCTCTAAGCAAGGATACTACACATTTGATACATTCATCTGGAGTACAGGACAACTCATCGAATACTCGAATAGTGTTCTTAAGCCAGAACTCAGCCCTCTTGGCATTGTGATCAATCGTAGCCCGAAACTCTTCAGCCCCATGTTTACGAATCTTATCAATAGGTGGCTTACTCAATCGAATCGGATCTATTACTTGTGGCACAACCGGGACTTATTGAGAAACAGGTGGGGGTGGAGGTTGCTGAGCAGCCGGATTCGTTCGTACAAATTCTGTGAACCACTCAGTCATCATTTAGAAGAAGGCTTGCTTAGACTCTCCTCCTTGACTGCTAGATATCGGCCTAGATTTGGCCGGCGCTGCTTCTTGAGTGGGAGCGGGCACATTGCTCTCAACATCATCAGCTACCGCTCGCTCGGGATCCATTAGCTATATGAAAAATAAATTTTAACTGTCAAGAATCATCACACTGTCGCAGTTTATATATATATGGCATATATAGCTAGACTTTCCCACACTACGTTAGTCCTAGAATCGACTAAACCGTAGCTCTAATACAAATAAAATGTAACACCCCTAACCTGATCCGTCAACGGACTAGGGTTAAAGGCGTTACCAGACAAATCAAAACATTTCATACACACTTCATATACATCATCCACAATCATAGTCAAACATTACCATAGAGTCTCTTATATAGGTCATCGAGACCTTAAACATGCATTAGAAATGGGTCGGGACTAAACCGAGCTCATATAAAAATTTTCAAAACTTAAACATTTTTTTTCAAAGTTATACAGGTCACATGCCCGTGTGAACAGGTCATGTGCCTCACACGACTTTAGACACGCCCGTTTGTCTAGGCCGTGGTAAAATAGGCATACATACTGACGTGTCCACATGGCCAAATGACACGCCCGTGTGCCAAGCCATGGTCGAAATTGACGTGGGACACATGGCTAGCCACACGCCCGTGTGCCTTGGCTGTGCTCAAGACTGACTTTAAATTGTAGGACTACCCCAGGGGATACATGGCCGTGTAACATGACCATGTGTCACACACGACTGAGACACAAGCCCGTGTCTCTGTCCATGTGGACAAAAATTTGAAAAGCCAATTTGCCACCCTAATTTTGGGTCCTCTCATGATCAAAACCAAACATTTTATACCAAATTCTCAACCAATTCACACACCAAAATATACACCATTCATGCCATATCATAAACAACCAAATTCACGCTTATAATCATACCAAAATCATGCTAAATCAAAAGCTAAAATCATACCAAAAACTTGATTCATAATCTTACCAAGTTCTCAATTAAACAATACCAAAACTTACCAAATTGACCAATTCACTTGGCCATTCATGATCATATCATATTGACCATAATGCATTTCATATTATATACCAAAATCAAACCATAAGTTCAACTATAATCAAGCCATATCACATGGCTAATATTTACATCACAAAACCTACCAAAATAACTCTAGCCTATACATGCCATATACCATATATACAACTCTCAAAATGGTACCAAAATAGATGTCCGATAGTGTGAATGAGTCGCTGACGATTCCCGGATTCGAGTAGCTTTAAAACATTGTAAAACAGAGAACCACTCATACAGTAAGCTTCATAGCTTAGTAAGTTCGCACTAAATATAATTAACAGTTTATATAATACGAAACATCAAATAATAAACACTTAGTAGTTTACAAATAACCTATCAATTCTATTCCATCACATATAATATGTTCATACAATTTCATTAAGCTTCTTACACAAATTATCATTTACCACATAAGTATCGTACACACCTGATCTTTCCTGTATTTATTTATTTCATTCTCACATTTCGTTCAAATATATTAATTCATTTGAAAGTCTTTCCATGCTTCATGACTTCGCACACTTAGTGCTCTATCGATTAGCCGAAGCTAAAATTATCCCACACACTTAGTGCCATCTCAAATAACTGAAGCTCAGTATCGTACACTTAGTGCCTCATATAGCCGAAGCTATTCCAATTCGCACACTTAGTGCTATTTATAGCTGAAGCTATTTCAAATCGCACACTTAGTGCCGAACATAGTCGATTTATCATCGTATTCAAACCATAGTCAAATATATACAATTTAAGCATTATCAAAGCATTAAAACATAAATTGTAACATCATTTATCATGTACGAACTTACCTCGTAAACGAAATTGACGATTCGGATCCTTTACTCTATAACTTTTGATTTTTCCCGATCTAAATCTGAATTCCTCTTTTCTTGATCTATATATAGATTCAAAATTAACCCTTTTATTCAACAAATCATTCAATTCAATCCATATATACATATTTAGGGCATTTTACAAATTAGCCCTCACATTTTCACATTTTAACATTTTAGTCCTTATTTCACAAAAACACAAAATACACATAATTTCAATGAACCCATGCATAGCTGAATTTTCCTATGGTCCCTACCAGCCCATATTTATCATTTATTTCACATTTTAGTCCCTCAATTTCTCATTTTCACAATTTAGTCCAAGTTACTCAAATTCATCAAAAATCCCAATACAAAACATAGTAATCTAACACATATCTTTCATTTTCTATCATCTAACTTCATAAAACTCATGTTATCAACAATGGCACAACTCAAAATCATCAACAATTTCCAAAATTCATACATGGGCTTGATAGTATATAGAGCAGCGATCACAAAAACGTAGAAATTATCAAAAACCGAACAAAACTCATACCTTAATCACAAATTCTTCTAGCTGAACCCTAGAACCAACTTTTCTTCTTCTCTTTTCTTTTGATATAATCGGCCAACAAAGATGAATAACTATCCATTATCATAATTTTTTTATTATTCATATATTAATTCATCAATTACCAATTTACCCTTGCATTGTAAACATTTTAAACATTAACATTAAGGTCATAATTGTCCACTCACCATGTAAATGGCATATTAACAACATAAGGACCTCTCATTTACAAAGACATGGCAATTAAGCACTTTAACAAATAGAAGGCCACTTTTATATTTTACGCGATTAGGTCCTTATTCAAAATTAAGCACGCAAATAATAAAATTTTCACACGAAACTTTCACACATGCTTAAACACATATTGTAAACACGGAAAATAATATTAAAATATTTTTTTACTCGAATTTGTGGCCTTGAAACCACTATTTTCACTAGGGTCTAAACCGGGCTGTTACAAGCCATTTTCCAAGGTTATATACAAAATGAGCCATAAACCATTATAAGCCAACACATATGACCAAAAGACCAAGCCCCTATACATGCCATAAACTCAAAATACTTGAATTCATCAATACCCAAAATGATAGCTTGATGGTGTGATAGGATCTCCGGCAATCTCCAACCCGAGCTAGCATAATAACCCTATAAGATATGGGAAAATAAGAGGGTAAGCTATATAGCTTAGTAAGTCCGTACGAAAATAATAAGCAACTCTTACCAAACTTTTAACAAGCCCAACAATTTAAACACAAAATATTACAAATCGCTATAAACCTCACAATTATAATTTTAATCAGTCACAATATTTACTCTAACATCTTATAAGCATAATTTAACATATCTAGGTATTGGCCTAACAACCGTAATCTCTCCTTTGTAACATATTACAACAATTAGCAAAACATTTCAAACCTCATAGTAAACATGCATATCGATTATGCGTACTCATATTTCCAAGCATATGTCTTAATATTTTTCAATTACCAAAACATTTATCTTCCAGTACTTTCATAACCATTTTAATAGGCAATTATGCTAATCTTTCCTTATTCTCATATCCTATAAATCGCAATTTAAGTGAATAAAACACGCTATATCATAACCCAATTTGGCCCGAAAGCCAATCACATTATCTTCAACTGAATTTATCATGAATTTCATACATCACAAGTACAGACCAATAATCATAAGGTTTTCACAAAATCATTCTCGTGGAAATCATGAACTCACAATTTCATGAAGTCAATGCTTATAAACTTTACGTACATACCTGTACCAATTCGTAATACTTACATGCTCTTTCGCTTCTTTGACATGCCCATTAAATTACCCGTTGAACCACTTGGAATACTAAAGGATACTCAGAAATCTCGTACTCATAGTACCATACCAATTCCATATCCCAAATATGGTATTACATGAAATCTCGTATCGATGCCAATAGCCCAGCTATGGCCTTACACGAAGTCTCATATCGATGCCATATCCTAGATATGGTCTTATACGAAGTCTCATATCAATGTCATATATCAGATATAGTCTTACAGGTAATCTCAATAACCCTAATGTCATGACATTTGTATCCTATCTATTCTTAAGGTCCAACCAGTATTTTCGCTGAATCAAATCTCTGTCGGTCATTTCCGTAGTATTGTACTCAATAGCATTCACATTTCATTTCAATAATATAGCGTTTACCACAATCATATCAATTAAGCATTTATACATATATAATTCAATGCTTATTAAACGCACAAACTTACATCGGCATAAAAATGGCAAAAAGAACCTAACCGTCAAATATGTGTTTTTCCCTTGTTCTAATTCCAAACCTCGTTTTTCTTGATTTATAATATCACATTTAGCTTATGTAATCATTATACTATTCAAATCAGCCCAAAATCACATTATGACAAAAATTACATTTTTGCCCCTAAAGTTTGACATTTTTACAATTTAGTCCACAGGCTCGTAAAATGAAATGTACTCAATTTCTTCAATACCCATGCCTAGACAAACCTTATACATGCTTATAGAAGCCCACATTTTTCTTTTATTTTCATTTTAACACCCATTTTACTACTTTTTACAAATAAGCCTTTTTTAAGCATTTTCATCGAAAATCACTTAGCAAAAGTCGTTTATCATACACTAAATGTAACGCCCCATACCTGAGACCGTCGTTGGAGTCAAACATGAGGTGTTAATAGACTTAATTCATTACTTTAAACAGCTCAAACAATTTATTTTTAAAATTTTCAATCAAGCTAGCAATCTGCGTTATAGTCGCTTAAAAAATCATATCTCGAGTTCCGAAACTCGAAATCCAATTCTGTAAATTTTCCCTAAAACTAGGCTCATATATCTATTTACTAATTTTTTTATAGAATTTTTGGTCAAGCAAATTAGTACAGTTTATTAGTTAAAGTCTCCCCTGTTTCAGGGCTCGACTGCTCTGACCTCTGTGTATTACAAATCAGATATCTCCCTGTACAGAGTTTCAATGACTATGCCGTTTATTTCTAATAAAACTAGACTCAATAAGGAATCTGTACATATAAATCATGACTTCTAATTATCTTTGAAAAATTTATGGTGAATTTCCAAAGTCAAATCACGGAATCCAGAAATTGCTCTGGCCTTGTTTCACAAAAATTTAAACATCTCATAAAATATAACTCATATACCTGTTTTGTTCCATCCATATAAAAATAGACTCACCAAGCTTCAATTACATAACTTATTCATTATTTAATTCCATTTTTAATATTTTTAGTGATTTTTCAAATTCACGTCACTACTGCTGTCTGAATCTATTTTATGGTAAATTTTACCCATTTCATGGTTCCCATGGATTAGCTAGCAATTTAGCATACATAACACCAAATATGATCATGATTAGCCATTCCAATGGCTAATCATTACCAAGCATTTCCATACCACTCAATAACCATATCATAAGACCATATATACAAAATGATTATAATGCTATACATGCCATACTCAAAATATACAAGCCATTATGCCAAGATGGTATACGGATAGTGTGAGCGTGCCTCCGACCGTTTCCGATTTCCGAGCTGGCTTGTCAACACTACAAGGAATGAAAATGAGGGAGTCAGCACAAATGCTTAGTAAGTTCACATGCAAATATAAAGTAACACAACTATATAAGCAAATATAAACATCATTTGCATGATCATCACCGAGACATTCATATCACATTTTCATTTATCATCTTACCATATTGTTGTTATATCGAGTTTTCAACCCGAGGGTTAAGTACATATCTGTTCAAAGTATCCATTTCACAACACTTACCAATACGTCCCTTTCATCTCGAGTATTCCTCCATTTGAGTAGAATTTTACCCGTTGAACACATCGGAATATAATTCGGATACACGAAAAGTTTGCACATAAGTGCCACATATGTAGCCAAGCTACCATGTAACCCGCCCATAAGTGAACTCGGACTCAACTCAACGAGCTCGGGTGTTCGCATCCATAAGTGAACTCGGACTCAACTCAACGAGCTCGGATGCTTAGTTACAGCTCTCGAACTCGGACTCAACTCAACGAGTTCGGACATTCGCATCCATAAGTGAACTCGGACTCAACTCAACGAGTTCGGATGCCCAAATATCCCAGTGACATGTCACTTGTATCCTAATCCATTCCTAAGGTTCAACGGGACCTTTTTCCCAATCATGTGTCTTAACCATCTTCTACGGAATGCCGATACCGATACTCGATAGTATTTCACATTTTCCAAGTATATCACACAATTTGACATATTATCAAACAATTATCACGAGTATAATATTTCATAATAATTATCATATCATTTAAATAACATAAAAACATTTAAAATAATAACTATGTTACCAGCATTTACATATGAACTTACCTCGTATGTGAAAATGGCTACTTTTACCATTTCGTCCACAACTTGGTATTTTTCCCATTTTAGCCTGAATTTTAGTTTTCCTTGCTCTATCATTTAAAACATAGTCTAATTAGGGCTCACATTATTCAAATTAACCCAAAAGCATATTTTGGCAAAATTACAGTTTTTCCCCTAAACTTTTGCATATTTACACTTTTGCCCCAAAGCTCGTAAATTAAATTTCAGCATATTTTCTTATGTTTTATGACATGCTGAACATTTTTTCCTTCTATGACAACATCAAATTCTCATTCTAACACATAGTTATGAACAATAACAATTTTTACCGATTAAGCTGTTTTACTCATTTTTGCTTAAAATCTCTTAGCAAAAGTTGTTTAACATAATTTCAGCCTTCATATTCTACCATAAAACATCAAAATAAACACATTTCACCTATGGGTATTTTTCCAAATATGAACCCTAGCTTAAATTATTGCTAGAATAAGCTTAATCAAGTTACCGGGATTCCAAAAACATAAAGAACTTGAAAAACGGGGCTAAGACGGACTTACAATCGAGCTTGGAAGCTTGAAAAACCCTAGCCATGGTTTCTCCTTGCTATATTCGGCTATGGGGTTGAAGATGAGCAAAATTGGCTTTTAATTTTGTATTTTAATTCATTTTACCCATAAATGACCAAAATGCCCTTACTACTAAACTTTCCAAAAATTCCATCCATGTCCAATTTTTGTCCATAGACTTAGAAATTGGTAAAATTTCTATTTTAGACCTCCTAATTAATATTTAAAAACAATTTCATACTAGAAACTTCTAGAATGCAAGTTTTACAAATTATTCGATTTAGTCCCTAATTTCAATTTAAGCACTTTATGCATAAAATTTCTTCACGAAATTTCACACAATCATGCAATCATATCATAGACCTCAAAATAATCATAAAATAATTATTTCTATCTTGGATTTTGTGGTCACGAAACCACTATTTCGACTAGGCCCAAAATCGGGATATTACAACTCTCCCCTTTTAGGATTTTCGTCCCAAAAATCTTACTGGAAAAAGTGGTCTTCACTTTTAATCTCATATTCGGTGCTTTGAAGAACTTTCACTTAGGTCAGTACCTCCAATACATCTCTTTAATTTCTCATATGGTCTAAAAGCTTACAGTCTCAACTCTCAACTGTTCTTAAATTTTCAACCCTTCTCGGTTCCCATGATATCATGACATAAAACCAGAATCTTAACTTGATTAATGGAGACCGAATTCCAAGAAATCCAACAATCAAAGAGACACAAATTCCATGAATCGATGAGTAGGAATTCATTCAATACCGATATGATTTATAGATTTCTCCAAACATTTAAGGATAGGATACATCACATTTTCCTCTTTCGCCATAGAAATAATTCGATATGGCCTCAAGAATAATCCTTCTCATTTCCATCCCAATATCAACATTGACAAGGATAATTTTGATGAGATCCCAATGCTCACTTTAACCTCTTTAACAACTCGGTTTTTATGTATGCTCTAAACTATCACATTACCTCACTTTGTCTTGAAACACATCACAATTCATACAACAAGACATTACCGAAAGTCGAAGTCTTTGCTCAATGTAGACTGGTCTAGTTCGGGCGCTTGGTTACCAATATTCTCATCTATCCGAACTCACAACATGTAATAAACTTTTCAGCTTTCATAAGATGAAAACCTTATCATTCGTAGTGACTTTAACTAATATCCAACTCTTTCTAATAAATATACACTTCTCGTTCAGACTATTTACTCTTTTATCAGTACAAAATGAAATTCTATTATCAGACTTGAGAAAAATAATCCTGACATAATTGTCACATGAAATCTTTCAAATAAATAATTCACCATACCGACTGAAACTCGCGCTTTTATCACCTATGCCTTTACTGATGTCAAATCTTTACATAGAAGAAAAACAAATCCCAATACTAAAATCACCACAGTACCAAGATCAAATTAGAAGTATAGTCATATTTGACATGATTATCACGAGCTGAAGAACGCACTTCGAACATGAGTCGTAATTGACAAATTATGGAACAAAGATAACAAGAAAACCGAATAAAGAAATCCAAGATAGAGAAACCCGGAATAAAGAAATCCAGAATAAAAAGATCCGGGATAAAGAAACCCAAGATACGATACTATGCCGGAGAATCGAAAACCAAACTCATAGAGAAAATATAGAATACCCCGATAATTCTTCAAAGAAAGAAAGTCCAAAAGAAAACATCATTTAATCCCACTGAAATCAAATATAACAAGATCAATATATCTTCCCATACATATATATCAGATGAAGCATCAAGTAGAAGAAAGAATTATAATACCATATGTATTCTCTCATCAATTCTTATCGATTTAAATGAAATAGAATACCCGATGAAATAGAGCAATATAAATTATAAACCAGTCAGACTACCAATGCTTTCATCCAACACCAGAATTAGAAGACATTCCCATATAACAAGAATTTCTTCAGAAGATCAATAGCCATAGAAATATTTCTGAGAACGGGTAAACACATAGAACATCTCAAAAGAGACTGCTAAATCTGTCCAATCATAATCACACACTCGGATAGTTCACATTTCAAATATCATTTCCCCAACTAGTTCTGCCGTCACAAATTTCATATTAAACCATTCACTAAAGAAGGCCAGTTCTGAATAAATTTCGATTTACACTTTTCTCGACCTTGCACCTGAGTAATTTGATTTACCAAAGAGAATTCCTTCTCTAATTGGGACAGTGCATAACTCCAATAATCTTTACGTCAATCCGATACTTTCATCGGCTCTAACTTTACTTATCACTCATTTTCAATCTCTGATCATACTTATAATTATTCTATCATCGCACTCTTTGGGTTCTCAACCGAAACTTATTCAATACAAATCTCATGAAATTCCATTATAAGTACCACTTCGGTGGGGGGAGGGGTTGTAGGACCTCGACTCGACTTTCTTATACATACACATATGACACAACTTCCATCATCATAGCAACATCATCAAAATCATGTCATTCATTCAGCAATGCAACATTCATGTTGGCTTACACAAATTTTCCTCTTTGTCCCATTTAGACAATATACTTATGCATACATTCTATGTTTTCTAGATAGCTTTACTTATCCATTCATTTAATTAAATTAATTCATGCTCATGACATCATATAGGGCCAAATGAACATAGATATTTGCATCACAATCACAACTTTCATTTCGTGCATCATGTACATGTCATTACAATCATATAATTCAGTCAAAAAATTTAACATAGATAAGTTCATTTCATTATAATCCTTTATCTCATAAAAATTATATATCATTTGCATTCATCAACATTCGACGTCCAAATCAATACAAGGACATTTTCATTCATATCATAATATTATGACTTTTATTCATACCTCTACGACTTTCTATTTATTCCGTTCATCTTATCAAGTAAGCCATATACACTACATCATATGAGCATTAAGCAAATATGGATATTTATCACATATGTATCATAAAGTTTTATTCATACTTTTCTGAACCGAGACTTATCATAATCATAATTTTACTCAAATACCTTCACATAACATTGAACATGGTCGGTAAGTAGCTTCGGTTGGAGAGTACCTGTCTAAATAAGACGGTACTCATATGCGTCGGAAGACATCACACTATCACAGATCAGTGGCATGTATAGCTAAATTTTTACGCATGCTAAGTTAGTCCGAGAACCGACTAAACCTGCTCTGATACCACCAAATGTAACCCCCATGCACTTCGAGACCGTTTAAGAGTCGAACACGAGGTGTTAACGGACTTAATTCATTACTTTAAATAAATTCAAACAATTTATTTTTAAAATTTTCAGTCAAGCTAGCAATCTGCATCACAGTTGCTTAAAAATTCATATCTCGAGTTCCGGAACTTGAAATCCAATTCCGTAAATTTTCCCTGAAACTAGACTCATATATCTATTTACAAATTTTTTAATATAATTTTTGGTGAAGAAAATTAGTACAGTTTATTAGTTAAAGTCTCCCCTATTTCAGGGTTTGACCGCTCGACCTCTGTGTATTACTTAATCGATATCTCCTGTCACAGAGTTTCAATGACTATGTCGTTTATTTATAATAAAACTAGACTCAACAAGGAATATGTACATATAAATAATGACTACCAATTATCTTTGAAAAATTTATGGTGAATTTCCAAAGCCAGAACATGGGATCCAGAAATTGCTCTGGCCCTGTTTCACAAAAATTTAAACATCTCATAAAATATAACTCATATACCTGTTTTGTTCCATAACTTATTCATTATTTAATTCCATTTCTACTATTTTTAGTGATTTTTCAAATTCACGTCACTACTGCTGTCTGAATCTATTTTATGGTAAATTTTACCCATTTCATGGTTCCCATGGATTAGCTAGCAATTTAGCATACATAACACCAAATATGATCATGATTAGCCATTCCAATGGCTAATCATTACCAATCATTTCCATACCACTCAATAACCATATCATAAGACCATATATACAAAATGATTATAATGCTATACATGCCATACTCAAAATATACAAGCCATTATGCCAAGATGGTATACGGATAGTGTGAGCGTGCCTCCGACCGTTTTCGATTTCCGAGTTGGCTTGTCAACACTATAAGGAATGAAAAGGAGGGAGTAAGCACAAATGCTTAGTAAGTTCACATGCAAATAGAAAGTAACACAACTATATAAGCAAACATAAACATCACTTTGCATGATCATCACCGAGACATTCATATCACATTTTCATTTATCATCTTACCATATTGTTGTTACATCGAGTTTTCAACCCGAGGGTTAAGTACATACCTGTTCCAAGTATCCATTTCACAACACTTACCAATACGTCCCTTTCATCTCGAGTATTCCTCTATTTGAGTAGAATTTTACCTGTTGAACACATCGGAATATAATTCGGATACACGAAAAGTTTACACATAAGTGCCACATATGTAGCCAAGCTACCATGTAACCCGCCCATAAGTGAACTCGGACTTAACTCAACGAGCTCGGGTGTTCGCATCCATAAGTGAACTCGGACTCAACTCAACGAGCTCGGATGCCTAGTTACATCTCTCGAACTCGGACTCAACTCAACGAGTTCGGACATTCGCATCCATAAGTGAACTCGGACTCAACTCAACGAGTTCGGATGCCCAAATATCCCAGTGACATGTCACTTGTATCCTAATCCATTCCTAGGGTTCAACGGGACCTTTTTCCCAATCATGTGTCTCAACCATCTTCTACGGAATGCCAATACCGATACTCGATAGTATTTCACATTTTCTAAGTATATCACATAATTTGACATATTATCAAACAATTATCACGAGTATAACATTTCATAATAATTATCATATCATTTAAATAACATAAAAACATGTAGAATAATAACCATGTTACCAGCATTTACATATGAACTTACCTCGTATGTGAAAATGGCTACTTTTACCATTTCGTCCACAACTTGGTATTTTCCCCATTTTAGCCCGAATTTTAGTTTTCCTTGCTCTATCATTTAAAATATAGTCTAATTAGGGCTCACATTATTCAAATTAACCCAAAAGCATATTTTGGCAAAATTACAGTTTTGCCCCTAAACTTTCACATATTTACACTTTTGCCCCAAGGCTCGTAAATTAAACTTCAGCATATTTTCTTATGTTTTATGACATGCTGAACATTTTTCCCTTCTATGACAATATCAAATTCTCATTCCAACACATAGTTATGAACAATAACAATTTTTACCGATTAAGCCGTTTTACTCATTTTTGCTTAAAATCACTTAGCAAAAGTTGTTTAACATAATTTCAGCCTTCATATTCTACCATAAAAAATCAAAATAAGCACATTTCACCTATGGGTATTTTTCCAAATATGAACCCTAGCTTAAATTATTACTAGAATAAGCTTAATCAAGTTACCGGGATTCCAAAAACGTAAAGAACTTAAAAAACGGGGCTAGAACGGACTTACAATTGAGCTTGGAAGCTTGAAAAACCCTAGCCATGGTTTCTCCTTGCTATATTCGGCCATGGGGTTGAAGATGAGCAAAATTGGCTTTTAATTTTGTATTTTAATTCATTTTACCTCTAAATGACCAAAATGCCCTTACTACTAAATTTTCCAAAAATTCCATCCATGTCCAATTTTTGTCCATAGACTTAGAAATTGGTAAAATTCTATTTTAGACCTCATAATTAATATTTCAAAACAATTTCATACTAGAAACTTCTAGAATGCAAGTTTTGTAAATTATTCGATTTAGTCCCTAATTTCAATTTAAGCACTTTATGCATAAAATTTCTTCACGAAATTTTCACACAATCATGCAATCATATCATAGACCTCAAAATAATCATAAAATAATTATTTCTATCTTGGATTTTGTGGTCACGAAACCACTATTTCGACTAGGCCCAAAATCAGGATATTACACTAAACATACATTTTCTACCATTAGGCATCAAAATACACAAATATTCATCATGGGTAAAATTGTAGACTTTGATTATTTCTTAAATTAGTTGTAGAAATAGATAGATCATGTTACAAGGATTTCAAAAACATAAAAATCATTAAAAACAGGGCTAGAACGGACTTACAATCAAGCTTGGGAGCTTGAAAAACCCTAACCATGGTTTCTCCTTGTGAATTTCGGCCATGGGAGGAATATGGACAAAAATTTGGCTTTTAATTTGGCTTTTTAATTCATTTAATTACCAAATTACTAAAATGCCCTTAATGAAAAACTTTAGAAACATACCTAACCATGTCCATTTTTGTCCACCAACTTAACCAATGGTCTAATTACCATTTAAGGACCTTCAATTTAAAATTTCATAACAATTAGACACCTCTAGCATGTAGAACTCAAGTTTTGCACATTTTACAATTTAGTCTTTTGACTAAATTGAGTGCCCAAACGTCAAAATTTTTGAACGAAATTTTTACGAAACCATTCCATAAAACTATAGGCCATAAAAATATAATAAAAATAATTTTTTCTACGTCGGATTCGTGGTCCCGAAACCACTATTCTGACTAGACCCAAAATCAGGCTGTTACATGGGCTCATTCATCCACCATGTGGATGATTTTGATATTATATGATTTTAGTAGATGCATCTACAAAATAATCACATATGTGTTATCAATTTGTAACCTGTCGTTTGCAAGATTGCTTGTTTAAATAATTAACTTCAGATTATGCAATTAAAACAATTCATCTTGCTTATGTTGGTGAGTTTATGTCCCAAGCTTTCAATAATTATTATATGTCAAATGGGATAAAAGTTGAAGATCATGTAGCTGATGTTCACACACAAAATCATTTAGTTGAATTTTTTATCAAATGCCTCCAACTAATAGCTAAATCATTACTTAAGAGAACAAAACTTTCTATTTCAACATGAGATTGTATTGATTTACATGTTGTACGCATCAAGCTAATAAATTATAAATACTCCCCATTATAATTATTTTTGGTCAAGAGCCAAATATTTCCCATCTTACAATTTTTGGATGTGTGGTATATGTTCCAACTGCTCCACCACAATGCACAAAGATGGGTCATCATAAGAGATTGGGAATCTATATTTATATGAGTCACCTTATAATATTTTTAAGCTATTAATTCGATATTTGGTTATGACATGAGTTGTCAGTTTTCCCAACATTAGGGGGAGAGAAAAAAAAGTTGGATTAATAAAGTACTTGAAATGAATTATCAATGTCTAAGATCCTCGTACAAAGTAATGTGAACCAGAAGTTCAACAGATAATTCATTTTACAAATCAACTGCTAGATTCATTAAATCTCACATACTAGCTGAAAATGCTCCAATACGAATTGATGTCTTAATAGGGAAAACTGTTAATGGAAAAGAAAGTAATTCATGCATGAAGCGTGGAAGACTATTCGATTCCAAAGATAATAATCCTCGTAAAAAAAAAAAAGGGAGCAAACATTCAAGATGGTTATACAGTGGAGGCGAAGGTTGTAACAGCCCGGCTTAGACCCTAGTCGAAATAATAGTTTCGGGACCACAAATCTAACTCAAAAAAATATTTTAATATTATTTTATTTGTTTATTATATGTGAATTAGTATGTGTGAAAGTTCGGTGTGTTAATTTTATTGTTTAAGTGGTTAATTTAAAAAAAGGAATTAATCGCGTAAAATGCAAAAGTTGTGTACTAGATGTTAAAAGTGTTTAAATGATATGCATTATGAAATGTGAGGTCCTTAGGTTGAAATTTGACTACAGTTAGTGGATATGGACATAAATAACCAACCATTAAGTGAATTTTTATTGTTTTAATAAGGGGTAAAATAGTAAAACATGAAATAATGTATTAATAATTAAAACAAAGTTGAAATTTGCTTCAAAATTCATGTTCTTCCACCGAAATAAGAAATAAAAATTAGGGCTTGAAGCTTTTACATATTCGGTGCATACTTGGCTCAATTAAGGTATGGTTTTGACTCGATTTTTGATAATTTTTATGTTTTTGAGATTTTTGCAGTGTAATGTACAAAGCCCATGCTTGAATTTCTGAATTTGATGAATATTTTGAGTTATGACATTGATGAATTCATGAGTTTTGTGATGTTAATTGGTGGAATATGAAAGCTTAGTGCTTGATATACATGTTTTGTAAAGTAATTTTGAGTAAAAATGCATATTAGGGATTAAATTGAGAAAAGTGTAAATTGAGGGGTTGAAATATGAAATAAATGAAAGTTATGGATTGCTAGGGACCATAGGAAGATTCAGTTAAGGCATGGTTTTGATGAATTTTGTGTATTTTGTGATTTTATGAAATAATGACTAAAGTGTTAAAATGTGAAAACGTGAGGGCTAATTTGTAAAATGCCCTAAATATGTGTATATGGATTGAATTGAATGATTTGTTGAATAAAAGGGTTAATTTTGAATACATTTAGATCAAGAAAAGTGGAATTCAGACTTAGACCGAGGGAAGTCGAAGGTTATAGAGTAAGGTTATAGAGTAGACAATCTGAGTCGACAATTCTGAGTACGAGGTAAGTTTGTATGTGATAAATGATGTTATAGTTATATTTTAATGCTTTGATAATGCATAAATTATATAGATATTTGATTATGGTTTGAGCATGATGATAATCGACTATGTTCGGCACTAAGTGTGCGGTTCAAAATAGCTTCAGCTACAAATGGCACTAAGTGTGCGAGTTGGAATAACTTTGGCTATAAGAGGCACTAAGTGTGCGATACCGAGATAGCTTCGGTTTATTGAAATGGAACTAAGTGTGCGAGATTAATACGATTTTTGCAAATAAAAAATGCACTAAGTGTGCGAATTCTTAAAGCCTGGAAAGATTTTTGAATAGACTAATGTATTTGAACAAGAGGTTAGAGTGAAATGAAATTATACGAGAAAGTTTAGGTATGTTTGTTACCTATGTGGTAGATGATACTATGTGTATGAAACTTGATGAATTCGTATGAATATGTTATATGGGATAGAATAGAATTGATGGATGAATTGTGAACTACTTAAGTGTTTATTAGTTGATGTTTCGTACATTATAAACTGTTGTTTATTTATGGTATGAACTTACTAAGCTTTAAAGCTTACTGTGTGGAATGTTCTCTGTTTTATAGTGTTTCAAAGCTAGCTCGGATCTTGAGATCGTCAGCGACATCAATTACACTATCGGACATCTATTTTGTTACTATTTTGGGAGTTGTATACATGGTATATGGCATGTATAGGCTAGGAGATTTTGTATATGTTTTGTGAAGTGTATATCTAGCCATGTGATTTGGCTTGATCATGGTTGTGTATATGAGTGTGTTTTTGGTATGAAATATATAGTGTAATATAAACAATATGATATGTTTTGAATGGCCTAGTGAAATGGTCAATTTGGTAAGGTTTAAGCATATGAATGAAAGAGATGAATTGGGATTATGAAACATATGATTTAATATGATTTTAGCTCATGAATTGATATGATTGAGTATAATTTATGAATATGAAATTGGTTGATAATGTTGTGGCTTGATTGGTGTATGTTTTGGTATTGAAATTGGCTGAATTTTTTGTGTAAATGTGCTTGGTTTGATGCTTGTAGGTTTGACCCAAATTGGGTGGCAAATTGGCTTTTCAAATGGCTTATTTTTGTCCACAAGGGTAGAGACACGGGCGTGTGTCTCAGCCATGTGTGACACACGGTCATGTTGCACGGCCGTGTGTCCCTTTCGGTACCCTACAATTGTAAGTCAGGCTTGAGCACGGCCAAGGCACATGGGTGTGTGGCTAGCCGTGTGACCAAGTCAGTTTCAACACGGCCAAGACACACGGGCATGTCTTGTAGCCGTGTGAGCAAGTCAGTATGTATGCCTTATTTAGACATGGCCTAGACACACGGACGTGTCTAAAGCCATGTGAGGCACACGGCCTGTTCATACGAGCGTGCAACCTGTACCATTTTCAAAATTTTTAAGTTTCTGCGAAAATTTTATGTGTTCGGTTTAGTCTATAACGCCCCCACGCCCGAAACCGTCACCGGAGTCAAGCTTGAGGTGTTACTAAACTTATCTTACCTTTTAAACAACTCTAAACCACTTATTTTAATTTTCGGAATAAACTGTTTTTCTGCGTCATAGCTGCTTAAAAATTCATTTCTTGAGTTTCAAAACTCGAAATTAAGATCCGTAAATTTTTCCTGAAACTAGACTCATATATCTATCTACTAATTTTTTTCTAGAATTTTTTACTTAGCCAATTAGTACAGTTTATTAGTTAAAGTTACCCCTGTTTCAGAATTCGACTGCACTGACCTCTACTTACTACGAACCACTTTTCTCCCTATACAAAATTAATATAACTATACTGTTTGTTTCTATTAAAACTAGATTCAATAAGGATTCTAACCACATAAATTAAACCACCTAATTATTTTTTTACAATTTATGGTGAATTTCCAAAATTGAAACAGGGGATCTAGAATTTTCTCTGACCCTGTTTCACTAAAACTCAGATATCTCATAAAATATAATACCTTTACCTTTTTTGCTTATTCCATAAGAAAATATACACAATAAGCTTTAATTTCATATATTATTCACCATTAAACCATGTCTCTACGATTTTTAGTGATTTTTCAAAATCACATTATTTCTGATACTTGAATCTATTTTTAAGTTACTTTCATATTTTTCTTAGTTTTCACGTGATAGTTACTACTTGTTCATACATACAATTAATTATGTATATCATCAGCCATTCTATTAGCTAATCACTAGCAAGTATTTACACATCATTCATTGATCATATCATATCAAAAGAAACCAAGTTCCTATACATGCCATACACAAAACTAAACGTCTAACTATACCAATGTGATTTCTTCGATAGTGTGATCGGGTCTCCAACGTTTCCTTCGATCCCCGAGTGGCTTGATAAAAACTATAAGAAAAAGTAAATAAAGAGAGTAAGCACTAGGCTTAGTAAGCTTACAAGCAAATAAATTACAACATTCAGCATAATGAATGATTATACATAATGTCACCTAGCCTCATAAACTTTCTTTACTTCTCATTTGCTACCTTCTTCTTTACTTACTTACCTTCTTTCTTACCTGACCTTTCACTATTCATAAATATAATCTACCTTCCCTTTTTTGCTGATAATTCACTGTAATTTAACGTGTACAATGACCCATTGAACCACTCGGAATACTAAGGATACTGGGGTCGTTCCTGTCGATCAATATCCTGCCAATGCCATGTCTTCGACATGGACTTACATGAATTATTCCTGTCTCCAATGCCATATATATATCTAATATGGGCTTACATGGCTCATTCCTGTCTCCAAAGCCATATATCTGATATGGACTTACATGGCTCATTTCTGTCTCCTCTTTGTCTGTCAACCCCAATATCCTAACATTCCTAAGGTTCAAACGGGGCTTCCTAATGCTTTTTCTCTGTCACTTTGCCTTTAATTTGACTTTAAATATTCTCATAAAATAAGTATATAAATGCTGGAAATTTACAATAATAATGTAAAATAAAAGAATATTGCATTTATTTATCAGAAACTTACCTCGTATGCAAAAATAGCTACTTTTACCATTTCGTCCACAACTTGGTATTTTCTCCATTTTAGCTTGAATTTCAGTTTTCCTTGCTCTATCATTTAAAATATAGTCTAATTAGGACTCAAATTATTCAAATTGACCAAAAATCATATTTTGGCAAAATTAAAATTTTGCCCCTAAACTTTTGCATATTTACACTTTTGCCCCAAAGCTCGTAAATTAAACTTCAGCCTATTTTCTTATGTTTCATGACATGCTGGTCATTGTTTCCTTCTATGGCAGCATCAAATTCATACTCTAACAAGCACTTATGACTATTAGGTATTTTTACCGATTAAGTCCTTTTACTCGTTTTTGCTTAAAACCGAGTAGTACAAGTTGTCTAACATAATTTAAAACCTCATATTCTATCATAAAACACCAAAATACACAAATTTCACCTATGGGTATTTTTCCAAATATGAACCCTAACTTAAATTATTGCTAGCATAAGCTTTATCGAGCTACCGGGACTCCGAAAACGTAAAGAACATTAAAAACGGGGCTTGGAATCACTTACTATTGAGCTTGGAAAGCTTGAAAACCCTAGCCATGGCTCCCCGCATGCTAATTTCGGCCTCCATGAAGAAGATGAGCAAAATTGGCTTTTAATTTTGTATTTTAATTCATTTTACCCCTAAATGATCAAAATGCCCTTACTACTAAACTTTCAAAAATTCCTTCCATGTCCTAATGTTGTCCATGAACTTAAAATTGGTCAAATTGCTATTTAAGACCTCCTAATTAATATTCTAATTCAATTTTATGCAAAATACTTCTAGAACACAAGTTTTGCAATTTATTCAATTTAGTCCCTAATTTCAAATTAAGTACTTTATGCATAAAATTTCTTCACGAAAATTTTCACACAATCATGCAAACATATCATAGACCTCAAAATAATAATAAAATAAATTTTTCTACCTCGAATTTGTGGTTTCGCAACCACTGTTCCGTTTAGGCCCTATTTCAGGATGTTACATAGTCCCTACCCCTTTCTAATGTATGTTAAAGGTCTCGTTGACCTATGTAAGGGACTATGTATTAATGTATGATTTGTGATGCTATGTGATTGTGAAATGAATGTTAAATGTTTCAATATGTCCGGTAACGCCTTTAACTTTATTTCGGCGATGGATACGGTTTAAGGGTGTTACAAGGGTTCTTGCAGAGACCCAAGACATAACTAATTATAAAACTCAAGAAGAGATTCAGGTACCTAAAAGTGAAAGTGGAAATGATGAAAATAAAGAGATCTCGATAAGTTATGTCAATATGAAAAAAAGATGGAACCGAAAAAATGTAGTTGCCGACAATAATGTTGCTTATAATGTTGCTATTGAAATAATAAAAAAAAATGAGGATCCTAAGCCTAAATCTACTAAAGAATGTAAAAATAGAAAATATTGGCCAAAATAGAAAGATGCAATTCAAGCAGAATTGAATTCACTTTTTAAACATGAAGGTTTTTGACCTATAGTCCAAACACCTAAAGGTGTAAAGTCGATAGGATATAAATGGGTATTTGTGTGAAAATGAAATGAAATTGATGAAGTTGTAAGATATAAAGCTCGTCTTGTAGGATAAGGATTTTTGCAAAGGCCTGGCATTGATTATGAAAAGACATTCTCCTATTATGGATGCAATCACGTTTAGGTATCTTATTAGTCTGGTAGTACGTGAAAAACTTGACATGCATCTAATGGATGTTTTTACATCCTATTTATATGGTACACTTGATAGTGAAATTTATATGAAAATCCCAAAAAGATATAGAGTTTCATGAGAAAATTGCTCGATCATATTAAAGAAAAGTTTATATGGATTAAAACAATTTGGGCGTTTGTGGTACAATTGTCTTAGAGAATACTTGTTAAAAGAAGGTTAAAAAAATGATCCAATTTGTCCATGTGTCTTTTTAAAAAGGTTTGGATCAGATTTTGTGATAATTGTTATTTATGTTGATGATCTAAATATTATTGGAACTCCTAAAGAGCTTTGAAATAAAATAAATTGTTTAAAGAAAGAACTTGAGATGAAAGATCTTGGAAAAACAAAGTTTTATATTGGCTTACAAATTGAGCATTTAAAAGATGAAATTCATGTTCATTAATCAACTTATATGGAAAAGATATTAAAGAAATTTTACATGGATAGAGCACACCCATTGAGTACTCCGATGGTTTTATGATCATTAGATGTGAATAAAGATCAATTTTGTCCTTGCGAGAATGATGAAGAGTTTCTTGGTCCTGAAGTACCATATCTAAGTGCCATAGGGGCATTGGTGTATTTTGCAAACAACATAAGACCTGATATATCTTTCGTTGTAAACTTGTTAGCAAGATTTAGTTTTTATCCAACACGTAGACATTGGAATAAAATTAAACATGTATTTAGGTATTTCAAAAGGACCATTGATATGGGGTTATTTTATTCAAATGATTCAAAATCCCTATTAGTTGGATATGTCGATGTTGGATACTTATCAGATCCACATAAAGGTAGATCTCAAATAAGATATTTATTTACATGTGGGGGTACTGCCATATCATGGCATTCAACAAAGTAAACATTAGTTGTTGCTTCTTCAAATCATGTAAAAATAATTGCAATGCATGAGGCAAGTCAAGAGTGTGTTTGGCTAAGGCTATTGACCCAACATATTCAGAAGATATGTAATTTTCCTTTACAGGAAAAGTTGCTAACTATCTTATATGAAGATAATGCATCATGTATAGCTCAATTAAATGATAGAATGAAATATATTTCGCCAAAATTATTCTTCATTCATGATCTTGAGAAAAGAGGTGATATAAATGTTCAACAAATTCATTCTAGTTATAATTTAACATATCTTTTTACTAAGGCATTGCCAACTTCAACATTTGAAAGACTACTACACAAGATTGAAATGCGTCAACTCAAATATATAATATAATGTTGCCATTAGGGGGGGTCTAAAATAAGTTGTACTCTTTTCCTTTAGCCAAGGTTTTGTCCCATTGGTTTTTTTGGTAAGGTTTCTAATGAGGCAGTTTGTAATAAAAGATTGTGTACTGTTTTTCCTTCATTAGGTTTTTATCCCACAGGGTTTTTTCTAATAAGGTTTTAACGAGGCACATTATCTACAAATGGACATCCAATGGGGAGTGTTATGAATATCTTATTAAGTGGATGTCCATCATGATCAAGATAAACTTTTGATGTACTTTAAATTCTAATAGTTATTAGAATTAGATCTCTAATTCTTTTATACTTCTTTTATACTTCTTATGCCTATAAATAGAGACTCTAATAAAGCATTAAATCATCCCTTTTTATCAAAAAAGTACATTCTCTATTGCTTTCATATTTTCTTTGTTCTTTATTCTCTCCATCTCTCTTTATTTTATAACACGTTATCAACACGATGATTCTCTATTTTTTTTTCTTTTAAAATCATTCAAAATGGTCCCCCAAATCCAATTCCTCTTTCATCTTAAATTTTAATATGCCAAAATCTTAAAAAAAAAAAAAATTTAACATTATTTAGTATGTTTTGTTTCCATCACAAAAACATATATGATTTTCATTATTATTTGAGATGTTTGGTTATTATTATTTGATATTCCATGATTTTACTATCATTTGATTTTAATAATATTTTTATAGTAGTGAATGTTTTTTCATCTTTGTGTTGTGAAATATTATTTTAAAAACAATGAAATGTTTAAATAATGATTATTTATAGGTAAAATTTTGATAATGCTCTAGAATAACGTATTTTTATGTATTAATCATGTGTTTATTCTAAGCTTGATCCTACTAATTTGAGCTATTTATGTCTTTTTATCTTTTAGGACTGATTTGGAGGCAAAAGCAAAATTAAGGGACAAAAGTGCAAATTTGGAGACAAAATGGGCTGATATGCGACACAGGAAAAAGATTGTGCCAAAAGTGCAAGCATGGAAGACACAAGGACTAAAAACACAAAAAGAAGAGATTTTATTTTATAAGACTCCATTTTATTTATATTAGGATAATTAATATTAAGATAATTATTAAGATTATTTAATTTTAGGATTTTATTTTAATTATCTTTATTTATCTTTAATTAAATGTATTTATCTTTTTAGAATTTAAGTTAAATTAGACTATCTCCCTAGCACTATAAATAGGGGGTGTGAAGTGATTCTATTTGGGAGTTCATCTTTTTCTATAAACACTCTCCCCCTGAAAGTCTAGGCTTTTGTTTCTTCATATTTCCTTTCAATAAAATTCCCTTTTCTATTTTTATATTTATTTTCTTTTCCACCATTATCATGAGCCACTAAAACCTATCTAGCCGAAAGTTGTCGATATTCCCCAAAAAGAGTTCTTGAGGCCTAGAATCCGTACTTAGCCTTCTCGCCAAGTATTCATCGTTTCTCCGCACTACGGGCTGACGCTTCCGTCCATGGCCCTTAAGAAGTGAACTTTTCAGCATATGCAAAGGTGGCCGCTTTGTATGTTTTGGAAGGATTGCACAGTCGGTTCGTTAACTTACTGTGTCAGAGGTTGGCGAGCCAAAGAGACAAAATGGCGTGGGATTCGCCATTGAGAAGCGTTGATCTAGCATAGATTACTGGCTAGAGTCAGGTTCCCTAAAAATCGTAAGTCTAATCTTTGGAGCTGGTGGTCGTAGGCGTCATCTTCCACTATAACTGGCTTACTTGAGTTGAGAAGGGTTATTTAAAAGCCAAGGATTGAACCCAAGGCGGAATGAGACAACTGGAGGTTGGAATCTATCAATAAGAATTTCTTTTCCTTTAACTCTCTTTATTATTTTCATTATTTTCGTAATCACAATTTCAGTCAACTTTAGATTCTGGTTTTTTTTATCTTTTTCCCAAATTAAATCTTTAATTCTGTTATTTTTATTTCTTTTCTATCACGCAGGTTTTCTAGGGCACGATTCTGCCCAGGATTTCAAGAAACAAGCATTCGTATAATCCGGTCCCTGAGGATTCGACCCTACTTCCCCTTTACTGTTCTTTTTCATTATTTTGTAGGGAATAAGATATTTTTAGTGCTTTCAACGACGCATCAAATTTTGACTCGTATTCGAATTAAAAGTAACTTATCTAATTACTTAATATTTTACTATTGACTGTTTCTCACTTTTTTTAATTTTCATTACTTCTAAAATATTATTTTATTCTCTCAATTATTTATCAAATCAACAAAGTCTTATTATGACCAATTATCATTTAATTAGTAAATATATATATTTTAAAATATATAAAAATATATTAATTAAAATTTTTAAAAAATAAACATGTAAAGTCACATGTTAAAATATTGAATTTTTTTTTTTTTTGCTAGTATAAAATATTGGAGTTGATTGAATCAATTATTCTAAATATCAAGATGATAATATAGAATAGCATCAGTAATCAAATTAAACCAGTTTTGCTAACAAATATTGATATTAATTATATAAATATATTTTAATAAATGTGATAAAAGCTGTAACCACCATGTTATACAAGATATCATCAAAGTTTAAATAAAAATATGATGACATATAACATAAAGAAAACATTGAAAATATCTTAAATCAGAAAACTTATTCAAAACTTAACCTAAATCTGAAAACAACACAATTTGAACGCCTTCCAGCGTTAACTTTGGTCAAAGTTGAAAGCGAACATCACCATCTTATACAGGTTGTTGGAACGTAGAATTATGGTGAAAGCAATCCCAAACCTAAAAAGTTCCGAAACCTCCCCCACCTTTGTCAGACAACCTCGTACTTCCATTCAAACCAATATTCTAAAGGTAATCATATGTAATTATAAAATGAAATCGCCTATTTTAATTACGAAGTTATGTTCTTAAATTCCAAGTAAATTCCAGAAACAAACATAAACCTGCATTCGACAACACATTGAATTTCAGGAAAAAAAATTGTAAAAATCTAAGGTTAGAGAATGGGAAAATCAATAATTCCCATGAAAGAGCTGATAACACTAATAATTTTACAATTTAATGCCTAACCAAAGACCCAAAAAAAAAAAAAAAAATCATATTTTCGTTGCATGCACGTTGTTCTGCCAAGCTCAAATTAACCAGTGACCAGGTCCATGCTACTTGCTAATGCAAGTGAGCATCTATGTGTCACCTAATTTCAGAATCTGTTCTTAACTTCAAAACAACTACAGATAATTGCAAAGTAACAGCGTAGCTAAATGCTATTAACAAATATTAGGCAAGCAAACCCATGGCATAGCAAGCATCTATGTCTTACCTTATTTCGGGGTAAATGTTGACAAGGGTATATATATATGTATATGTCTAATACGATCATGCTCAATTTTTACATACCTTAACCTCAGAATCATGTCCAAATATGTTTGATACACAAATATTACATTTCAAGGGAAATGAAGAGTTTGGGTATCATGGGTAATGAGTAAACAAGCATCTCATTCAAAATTGAAGCAAACTCACAATACGGACAAACAAGTTCGATATGGTCGTCAAACTCATCCTTTTTACAATGACTTTCAATTTAAAAGAAAAAAAGAAGAAAAAAGTACAAAGCCTCAAGTACAACTACATTAAATTTTCTACAAAACACTTAAAAACACACACGATTATCAAACTAACAAACACCGTGCAAATTCTACAACAAAACAAACAAATAAACATAAAGTAAATAGTAAATCACCACTACAAGTTAAAAACCGTTGAAGAGAATACTGTTTAATGTCCAACACTAACTTCAGTGAATGTGGAAGTCTTCACCTTAGGCGGACGTCCCCTAGGCCTAACGGAGGCCGACATCATAGTTGTGGAGCTAGCAGCTATTCCCCCTTCGGGTCGAGCCATCTTCCTTGGCCTTCCACGTGGTTTCCCACTCCCAGAAGACTTGGGGGACCTAAGGGGAGCATTGCGGTCCTTAGGAGGGCGGCCCCTTGGCCTTGCAGAGCTTAAAACCATACCAGGTGGCAATGGGACCTTGGGTTTTGGAGGCCTACCACGGCCACGCCTTGGTGGAGCGTTCGGATCAGATTTCATGTAATTGTTTTTCCAAAACACAAGCTCCCCACTTTCTTTCATTATATTAAGGTGGTGAGAAAGGAGAGTGGAATGGCCAGAAGGCAAATCTCCATACTTGGACTCTATGTATTTGGATATTGAGGTCTTGTTTGAACCATTCTTGTCGTTTAATGCTTCTATGGCATTAATAATTAGCTGCATGATCAAATTAAAGACGAATTATTTCTCGATTTTCAAGCAATTTTTAAGCTAGGTAGCTTAAATTTTATGCTTATAAGTGGAGGAAAATAAGTCATGAAGTTACTATGATGTAAAATTACAAACGAAAAATAAAATCGTCATGAGATCGACAGAAACTTCTTTGATGAACATCAAAACTGCAGCCAGAAAAAAAATGAAAATGAGAAACAAAAAAAAAAAAAAGAAAATATAAGTTTTCTGACAATTCTCAAGGCAAAGTGTCGTTTTAAAAAAATATATAAAAAGAAAATATCAGAAAAAAATTCAATGAAAATGAAGAAATTTCTGCAAAAAAAAAACCGAATTGAAGATGAGAAAATAAAAGAGAAATACTAAATCAGTAAAAAAAATTAAATTACATCAAAATCCATGAAATTTGAGGTTGAATGAAAATGGGTTTCATTTATATTCCATCAAAAAGCACACACACACAAACTTTAAAGATCAAAATTTTGATCATCGTTAAGGGAAAAAAAAAAAGAAAGGAAAAATTTTGTGAGGAGTGAAGATGTGTACCTGTGGGTAAGAAGGAAGTGAAGAAGGGTTATTGACCTCTTCAGTAGCCATTAATTTTGCAAAAAGAATAGCGAGAATGAAAGAAAAAATTCCTTCAACAAAGCTTTGATCTTGAAAGGGCAGTCAGTCCCCACAAAAATCTCTCGCTTCTCTCTTCGGTTTTCAAAATTTTCTACACTGAAAACTAAAGCCCAAAGCCAACACAGCTTTACATACTGTTTGATGATCATTTGCAAAGATGATATTTTACTTTGGATAAAAATGGACGGATGAGATTCGGTTCAGACGCTTAGAATAGGGGTTCACTTGGATCGATGATGTGGCGATATTATTATTTCTTCTTTATTTTTAAAGGGAAATCACTAGATTATCCATTGTCTCTCTACTCTCTAGAGTAGTCCCCATTTTGCAATTTGTCTTAAGATTTTAATTTTCAAATATAAATGATTAAATTTCATCGAAAATATTTAGCCTTGTGCTTGCATAACTGTAGGTTGTCATAATTTTCCGTTTTACCATAAATTTTATTAAATTCATAAATTATATTATACAAAATTAAATATATATTCATTAGTATAATAATATGTTTTCAAAAGCGGGTTTATATTTACACCATCAAATACTTTTGTTAATTTACCGTTAAGTCAATTTCATATTTTAGTTATTTTAACAATGTGTTTAGTTATTGAGATGATATATTATAATAATAAATTTAGTTCTTAATATTATTTATTTTGTTAATTTAGTTATAAATTTTTTAAAAATTAATAAATTTAACATTTAATATTTACACATTTTAAAATTTTAATTAATAAATTTAACATTTAATATTTACACATTTTAAAAATTTAATCATGATTTTAAAAATTAAAAATATATAAATTAAAAAATTAAAATTAAAATACATAAGGGTAAAGTATAGAAATAATCACAAAACTATTCAAAATCAAATTTGTCACGAAACGTTCATTAACAGTTATTTGAAATTTGATGAAAGTGTTGATGTCATCTTTTTTATTGGTCTAATAATTAATTTAGCACTCTAATGTCCACAAAATATATCCATTTGATCCTAAATATAAATAATAATAATAAAATAAATTTAACCCTTCATATTTATAATTTTTTTTATTTTAATTCAAAAATTAATAAATTAATAAATTTAGCTCACATTATTTACAAAATGACAAATTTTATTTTTTAAAAATTTTGTAAAAATTTACAAGATCTACAATTTTTTTTAAAAATTTTGATATTAATCAAAATGAGAGCACTATTTACGTTTATATGTCGGTTTGAGTTAGAAAGACAGGAGGATAAACGGGGGATTTTGACAATAATCAAAATGAGAGCATCATTTCTGTTTTTGACAGGAGGGTACATAGGGGATTTTTCAATAGGCTTGCTTTTAGTTAGAAAGCGGATTTGGATCTGGGTTTGTTGATCGGGTTAACTATGTTTAAGAGAAGGGAATTGAATTCGAGGTCAATTTGTGGATTTATTGTGTTCTTGGAACCCATATATACTACTTTAATGTTTGAATTGAAGTTGAAGGTGTTCAAATTCCAATTCTAAATCAGCCTCTTTTTTTTTTTTGCTTTCATTTTCAGTACCATAACAGGTAAATATACTAATAATCCATGTTTTCATATCGTGTTCAAGGTGTTATTCACTAGAAATTTTAGTCCAATATTGGAACCATTCAACTATGCAAATTTAAGCTATATATAACAGGTATAATGGGAGTTAATATATGGAATTCAAGCTCAAATGTACAATAATGCATGCAATTATGTTAATAATTTTGACCAATATGTATAACAGGTATAATGGGAGTTAATATATGGAATTCAAGCTGAAATGCACAGTAAAGCATGCAATTATGTTAATAATTTTGACGAATACGTTTGTGGTTTTGTAACACTATGTGATGATAGACTTAAAAGGCGAATTTAGTATTACTTTTCATAAGTATTTTTGGACAAAAATGTGTTTTTAAGCGGAAGTTAAAATCTTTTGCTTTTGTTTCTGGCAAAAAAAAAGTGTTTTTGTAAAATATGTTTTTTTAAAAACACTTTTAAAAAGCTTAAAAATATTTTGTTTAATAATATTTTTATCTAAAATGTACTTCTAAGAAACAATACTAAACTAGCCTTAAATAAAAATAAACAAAGTTAAGGATGAGTTCCCATCGGATTAGAACAGTCGTATTCTCATCGGAGTACCAAATATGGACTGCGGAGACAAGAATCTGTTTGTTCGTCTGTTAGAGAGAATGGAATGGTGATGAAGGTTTCCATAACCATGGATATTGCTAGCATGACCCAACAATAAACTATTTAAAATTTAAAATTTTTTTTAAATTTGTCATTAAATAAACACTAAAAGTTAACTTTATTGATTTTTTTAGAATTTGAATTAAAATTATAATTTTTGTAAACGTTAAGAGCTAAATTTGTTAATTTTTTTATATTTAGAATCAAGTTGATAAAAATATATAAACATTAGAGAATTAAATTTGTTATTAGACCAGTAAAAAAATCTCACATCAGCACTTCCATAAAATTTCAAATGCTTGTTAACGTTCAATGACCAAAAAAAATGATTTCGAATAGTTTAGTGACTAAATTGGAAAAATTAAAAGTTCAGTTACCAAAATAGAACTCATGCAATAGTTTAGTGACCTTTCTATGGTTGAATTGAATTCGAAGACAACTTTTCTTCAAAACTATATGACATTCCTCTAAATTTCTTCAAGTTCTTTGGCTTCTTCAAATATTACTGTAGAGATTTTTTAGGCTTCTTAAGCATGAATATGTAAAATTTTTTGAGGTGACCTCTTTTTATAGTAACAATCACACAAATAAAATAAAATTATAATAGAATTTAATTATTTTATAAGAATTCAAACTCTTTTATTTATTAGTTATTTATTATTAATTTAATTAATTGAAGATAAAATTATATTTAATATTATTACTTAATTATTTTTTAATTAGTGATAATATAAATTTTTTATAATTATCACTTACTGAATTTAAATTAATCAAATAAAAATAATTATAACAAATATATGATTTCATCATTTTCACTCATAGTACTTTTGACTTTACTTGCAATAATTTCAATTTGATAAGTGGCGCTTTATGATTGATTCAAAATTTTTCTTATAAATATTCTTTATTTTTTTAGTAAATTATATAAAAAAAAAACATTAATAATGACGCGATTAAATTTCAAACGAACACAGGGTTAATATCAATGCTCCTTTTAACACTTATCACTTATACAAATTTTGAAGCGTTGTAAATCCGTGTTTGTTTAATTATCCTGCGGCTCGTATGAGAATGTGAAATTTATGAGAATTTATGATCTTCGATCCTCTACTTAAATGGGAAATTTAAAAGTTTTAACCTTTCCCTCAAGTCAATTGGCGATTTAACGTCCATTGGCAATTAGAAGTATAATTAATTACGATAACCATCAACGTTTTAGCCGACTCACCTTTGTTACCTGCTTCCACTTGGTTTCATATCCTTTATTAAACCATATTTTAGTTTAATTAGAACTCCCAACCAATTTGAATTCTTCATCATCTCCAAAATTATAAGAAGTTGGTACTTTATCACGGACCAAAATTTGTGAGTTCAATCATAAATAAAAATTTTAATTAAAAAGATTTAGTCAAAATCCTTAATTAATTAAAAGTGTGGAGTGTGCCTCGCAATTTAGATAAAATAGAGTCTATCATGATGAGGAAGAGTTGACGTCATGATGACACGACAACAACATCCCGATGAGAAGAATCGTCTCGTCCCGATGACACGAAGAATGACATCCTGACAAGGTAATATGTCTTGTAACGATGTACTCAACTTAATTGGACTTCTTCTCCTCGTTAAACACTACTATATTTTCCAAGTCAAACTCTAACAACCCTAGGGATATTTTAATCAGATTAGCTACGGATTTTAGTGTAACACCCTCTACCCAACCCAAATCACCGAGTTCAGATGCTAGATGTTACGATATACAAACATGTAGCATGATTTTAATAAACTGTGTATAATCCTTTTTCAACATACTTTTTGTTATTTTAATTAATTACAAAAGATATAAACAAAACATCCAAAAATACAACAGACTTTTAAAAATAACATAAAACATTATTTCAAAAAATTTCCTTAATAACAGTCTCCCATTAGCGTAGATAATTATACGCCATACTATTAAGATGTCCTCTGTATGCATAATATCCATGCCATTTCTCTAGCACATCTGTAACAACCTATTTTTAGTGAAATTGAAACAGTGGTTTGGGACCACAAGTTCGATGAATAAATTATTATTTTATTATTATTTTAATTTCTATGGTATGTTAGTAGGGTCGTATAAAAATTTTGATAAGAAATTTTGATGTTTGCATGCTTAATTAAGTGAAAAGGATTAAATTGTAAAAGGTGCAAAAGTAGAGTTCTATTAGTATAAGGAGTCAAATTGCTATGAAACTTAAATTTGAGTGGATTTAAATGGTAATTAGACCATTCTTATTGTTAGTGGATAAAGATGGGCATAAATTAAGTGAAATTTAAGCTAAAAGCAAAAGGTTAAAAAGGTAAATAAATAAATAAATCATAATTAAACTAAGCAAAAATTAGTATCATCCTCAACATTTGTTTCTTCCACCAAAAATAGGTTAAGAAAACTCCATTGAAGGAGTTTGAACATTCGGCTAAGAACATTCTTTGCATGTAAGTGTATTTTGTCCCGTTTTTAATTATTTTTATGTTTTCGGGATCGTTGTAGCTAAATCTAGCTACCCAAGGATTAAACTAAATTTTTTTTAAAGGTTTAGGGTTTTTCCATGAATATGTTTGCATGATTCTTGAAGTTTAATGGAAGAATATGAATCTTTGTTGTTAAATAAACAAGTTTTGTAAAAGGATTTTTGATGAAATTGTTATTTAGGGACGTATTTGTAAAAATAGTAAAATACCATGGTAAATTTGTAAAATGCTGATTTTTATGGGTTGATATAGGTTCCTAGTACATTCGGCTAGTATGAAATGTGGATGAAATTGCTTAAATTACAATAAGGACTAAATTCTAAAGAAGTTAAAGCATTAGGGGAAAAGTGTAATTTTTTCAGAAGTATGAATTTTGAACTGAATTGAATAGTACAAGTATGAATTTTGAACTGAATTGAATAGTATAAGTATTAAGTGAATTGAATTTGCTTATTTAGATTAAGACAAACCTCGTACGAATTTAGATTTGGGAAAAGCGAAAGCCTCGAATTAGTTGATCTCGTTTTTATGTCTTTATCATCGAGGTAAGTTCATATAATTAATTAACGTTTTAATGTTATATTGAATTATATATTCATGTATTATTTTCCATGAAATCAAATGTGGAAATCCAATGATGTTTTGACGATTATCGAGTCCCGTTTGAACCTTAGGAATACATAAGATACAAATGACGTCATTAGGGTTACCATGTTTCGAGTGCTGGTCCTGAATGTCCTACTGATGGTGGAGGTCCGGTATTTGTTGTAGATACTCAACAGCTTGTGTGAGTAGTATTGCATAGCTTACATTCCGACCGTCAGCTTGTGTGAGCAAACCCATTTCACAGCTTGAGTGAGCAACGATGTAAAGGAAAAGGAAATGTTACGACTATATGTTTAGCACACTTTGTGTGAGCTTTCCTGCGTATTCAATGTTATTCTAAATGGTTCAATAGGCATGAAAAGGAAAGGAACGGTAAGTATTCAAATGACTTATGTCATGATTCTATAAAAAGAATTGAAAAGGAAATGTTAATGAAAGTATATCTATGTTCATGAAAATGATGATTTCATATGATGTTGTTCATGTCTAATGACTTACCTATTGTTAATTCAAGTGACTTGTGAAATGATGCACTAACATGTATTGTGGATGATGCTTAGGCTTGTGCCAAGCTTGTGGTTGGATTGTATCATGTTTAATTTTAAGGTTATGCATTGAAATGGTAAGTTATGTTCATGTTTTACAAACTTACTAAGCATTTTATGCTTATGTAGTTGTCTTTCCCATGTTTTATAGATAATCGAAACTCCGATTGGTTTGGAAGTTCGTTGTAGATCTATCACACTATCCAGCAATTATATCGGTAGTTTTTGATGTTTTGGCCAAGGTTATAATGGCATGTATAGGTGGACTTTTGTTTGGTGTTAGTTGATAAGTTTGGCATGCATATGTTACTTTGGTTGATGAACTTTTGGTATTTCTGGTGCCTTGTTGTTATGTGTTAATATGGTTAAGTTGATGCATGTTTCAATAGCCAATTTGGTATGTGATGGAGTAGTTATAATGTGGTCAAGTATGGTATGTTTTGAGATGGAAATTACCTAGAAGCATATGAATGAAACATGACCAATTATGCATAAGTTTAGGAATGTTTGATTAATTGTGATTGAGGTGCTTGTATGACATATTGGTTGTATGATAATGGTCTTTTGAATTGGTTGATTTATGCATGTTTTGGTATGTTTATGTGCCTTGGTCATGTGTGTAAATTGTGTTTAGGTACAAGCTTGAAATGAGTGATGGAGATGGCTTGATTTCGGCCAATTTCTTGTCCACACAACCTAAGACATGGGCGTATGTCTTAGTCGTGTGTGACACACAGCCATGCGATTTATTTTCATAATAAAGTGAAATATGTCAATTTTTTTTTCCAAAATTATCTAATACAAAATAAATCTTCGACAGGAGGTTGATCGGTTAATTCAATAAGAAATAGGGGTTAGCGCTCGATTTCGTTGGTCCCATCCAATTCAAGTGCATGCAATTGGATTGTTTCCTTATTCAATGCCGTGTGTCCCCTGTAGGTTTCAAGGGTTGCAAGTTATGCAGTTACACTGTAACACCCCTAACCCGTATCCGTCGCTAGAATAGGGTTACAGAGTATTCCGAAGTTTACAGAAAAATTAAAGATAATTCATGTTAATTACTACTCATTTTCGAAACTAGTCATATTGTCCCTTGAATAGACCATTAGGGCCCAATATAAATATTGGAATCGAGTCGGGACTAACTTGGGAACTCAGAGAATTTTTTGTGAAATTTTAAAAAAAATTTTCTAGATGCAGGGCACACACGCCCATGTGGTCAAGGGACACGCCAGTGTGACCATAGGACACGCTCGTGCTGTAGGCCATGTCTGACCCCGTGTAACTCTCTGACTTATGCCACATGCCTGTGTGCTAGTGTAATGCTCCCACGCCCGAGACCGACGCCAGAATCGAGCTTGAGGTGTTACCGAACATAATTTATTAATTTAAGTACTTCGAATCATTTGTTTCTACATTCACAGCTTTCTAGCTATCTGCGTCACAATTACAAGAAAAATCATATCTTGAGTTATGAAACTCGAAATCAATATCCGTAAATTTTCCCTAAATCTACACTCATATATCTATTTACTAATTTTTTTCTAGAATTTTTTGTTGGGCCAATTAGTACAGTTTATTAGTTAAAGTCTCCCCTGTTTCAGGGTTTGACTACTCTGATCTCTGTGTATTACGAATCAGATATCTCTCTATACAAAATTTCAATGACTATTAGGTTTGTTTATATTAAAAATAGACTCAATAAGGAATGTTTAAATTTAAATAACAACTTATAATTATTTTTTTAAAATTTATTATAAATTTTTAAAGTCAGAACAGGGGATCTAGAAATCACTCTGGCCCTATTTCACAAAAATTCAAATATCTCATAAAATATAATTCATATACCTGTTTTGTTCAATCCATATGAAAATAGACTCATTAAGATTCAATTTCATAACTTACTCATCATTTATTTCCACTTATACTATTTTTAGTGATTTTTCAAATTCATGTCATTGCTGCAGCAATATTCTGTTTTAAGGCAAGTTTCATCTTTCCATGAATTTTTTTATGAACTAGATAACCTATTAAACTTCTATGATATCAAACATGATCTAATTAACCATCACCATGATTTATCAATATCAAACATTTTCTCAACCAAACATGGCCATATCATAAAATTATTTACACAAAATAGGTACATTGCTATACATGCCATACTTAAGTTTTACAAGCCATTTACCAATAGAAATCCTTCGGATAGTGTGATCGAAACTTCGACCTGTCCCGATTCCCGAGCTGACTTGTTCAAAACTACAATGAATGAAAAGGAGGGAGTAAACATAAATGCTTAGTAAGTTCATATGCAAATAACAAGTAACATAACAATACAATTATACCAAACAACCTTAGCATGGCATCACCAAAACATATATCACATTTCTAAACATCTTTCATCATCTTACCATTTTATTGTTGTTGTATCTACTTTCAACCCGAGGGTTAAGTACATACCTGTCCAAAGTGCCCATTTGACAATGCTTACCAAAACATCACTTGCATCTTAAGTGTTCTTCCATTTCATAGAAATTTTCACCCGTTGAACACATCGGAACATAACTCGGATACACGGATAATTTGCACATAAGTGCCACATATGTAATCAAGCAATCATGTAACCCGCCCATAAGTGAACTCGGACTTAACTCAACGAGCTCGAGCGTTTGCATCCATAAGTGAACTCGGACTCAACTCAACGAGCTCGGGTGCCTAGTTACATCTCACGAACTCGGACTCAACTCAACGAGTTCGGACATTCGCATCCATAAGTGAACTCAGACTCAACTCAACTCAACGAGTTCGGATGCTCAACCATCCTAGTGACATGTCACTTGTATCCTAATCTATTCCTAAGGTTCAAACGGGCTTTGTCCCTCGATTTGACATTAGCCGTCTTCCACGGAATATCAGAACCGATACTCGGTAACAATTCATATTTATCAAGTAGTAAACATAATTTGCATATTACTCAACATTAACCACAAAGCATAATATTTCATGATAAAAAATCAGCATATCATATAATTAACATCAATAACTTAAAAAATAACAATTATGCTACATTATTTACACATGAACTTACCTTGGTAACAAAATATAAAGATTTTGCAATTTAGTCCACAATCTTTTCTTTTCCTCGATCACGACTTGATTCCCGTTTCTCTTGATCTATAATACCAAATTAATCTTATTTAATACATACATTCATCAAAATAGCATTTAATACGAACTTTGGAAAATTACACTTTTGCATAATTACACTTTTGCCCCTAGGCTCGGGAATTAAACTTTATCCCTTATTCTTATGTTTTATGACATGCTGATCATTTTTCCCTTCTATGACAATATCAAATTCACACTCTAACATGTACTTATAACTATTAGGTATTTTTACCGATTAAGCCCTTTTACTCGTTTTCACTCAAAACCGAGTAGCACAAGTTGTCTAACATAATTTAAAACCTCATATTCTATCATAAAACATCAAAATACACAAATTTCACCTATGGGTATTTTTCCAAATATAAACCCTAGGTTGAATTATTGCTAGCATAAGCTTAATCGAGCTTCCGGGATTCCAAAAATGTAAAGAACATTAAAAACAGGGCTTAGAATCACTTACTATGGAGCTTGGAAGCTTGAAACAAACCCTAGCTATGGAGAACCCTTGAAATTTCGGCCTAATGAAAAAGATGGACAAAAATTGGCTTTTAATTTTGTTTTTAATTCATTTTAATAACTAAATGACCAAAATGCCCTTACTACTAAACTTTCCAAAAATTCCATCCATGTCCAATTTTTGTCCATAGACTTAGAAATTGGTCAAATTTCTATTTAAGACCTCCTAATTAATATTTCAATGCAATTTCATACTAAAAACTTCTAGAATGCAAATTTTGCAACTTATTCGATTTAGTCCCTACTTTCAATTTAAACACTTTAGGCATAGGATTTCATCACGAAATTTTCACACAATCATGCAATCATATCATAAACATCAAAATAACTATAAAATAATTATTTCTATCTCAGATTTGTGGTCACGAGACCACCATTCCGATTAAGCCCTAATTCAGGATATTATAACTCTCCCCCCCTTTTAAGGATTTTCGTCCTCGAAAATCTTACCGGTAAACAGGTGTGGGTATTGGTTTCTCATAGTTTTTTTGGGTTCCCATGTAGTCTCTTCTACCCCATGCTTTTGCCACAATACTTTCACGAGAGCGACACTTTTATTTCTTAGTTTCTTGACCTCTCGAGCTAAGATCTTAATCGGTTCTTCTTCGTAAGTCATATCCGGTTGTAGTTTAATTTCTGTTAGTGAAATTATATGTGAAGGATCTGAACGATACCGATGTAGCATAGATACGTGGAACACATCATGAATCCTCTCTAATTCAGGTGGTAATGCTAGCCGATATGCTACCGGTCCAACTTTTTCAATTATTTCATACGGCCCAATAAAACGCGGACTTAACTTGCCCTTCCGTCCAAATCTAAGGACTTTCTTCCATGGAGACACTTTCAAAAATACCTTATCACCAACTTGAAGCTCGATTTCTTTTTGTTTCAAATCCGCATAAGATTTCTGTCTATCTGAAGCAGCTTTCAAACAATCTCGAATCACTTTCACCTTTTCATCGGTTTCTTTTATTAGATCAACTTCATAAATCTGATTTTCCTTGAGTTCAGTCCAATACAAAGGCGTTCGACACTTACGACCATATAATGCTTCATAAGGTGCCATTTTCAAACTCGTCTGATAACTATTATTATAAGCAAATTCTACCAACGGTAAGTACCTTTCCCAACTACCTTGAAATTCCAATACGCAACATCCGAGCATATCTTCAAGAATCAATTACTCTCTCTGACGATTGCCCATCGCCAGTGGATGAAAGGCGATCTTGAAATTTAACTTTGTACCTAATGCCTCTTGCAACTTTTGCCAAAACCGTGAAGTAAATCTTGGATCTCTATCCAAATGATTGACAAAGGTATTCCATGAAGTCTAACAATCTCACGGATATACAATTCAGCCAACTTATTAAGAGAATAATCCGTATCGCATTTAAGGAATAAAATGAGCCGATTTAGTCGATCACAACTATTACCCAGATGACATCTTTCTTTCCTAGAGTCAATGGCAACCCTAAAACAAAATCCATAGTAATCCGATCCCATTTCCATTCAGAACCATAATAGGTCAAGTAATCTCAAGGCACTTGGTGTTCAAATTTCACTTGTTGACAAATTAAGCACTTTGATACAAACTTGAAATATCTCTTTTCATTCCACTCCACCAATACATTTTCTTCAAGTCATTATACATTTTAATCGCCTGCCCGGATGAACCCCCAAATGACCCATTATGTGCTTCATGCAAAATCTTTTGAATCAACTCATCATTTTTCTAAAGGTACACAAATCCAATTTTTAAACATCAAGCTACCATCGTAACCGATTCTAAAATCGATCCCGTCGACGCCTTCACACACTCGCTTCTCTTGGCTTGCAAATCTTGATCATTTTTCTCTCGAGCTTCGAAATCTCTTGTAAAAACATCGGTCTAGCTCTTATCTCTCTAGAATCGAACTATCATCCGACATTTTCAACCGAGTGTTCATAATAATTCTCAAAGCAAACACCAACTTTCTCGCTTAAAGCATCGGTAAACCACATTCGCTTTTCTGGATGGTAATCAATAACAAGCTCATAATCTTTCAATAACTCCAACCATCTACGCTGTCTCAAATTTAAGTCTTTTTGTGACATCAAGTATTTAAGACTTTTGTGATCAGTATATACTCGACACTTTTCACCATACAAATAATGTCGCCAAATCTTCAAAGCAAATACCACAGCAGCCAATTCCAAATTGTGAGTAGGATAATTCCTCTCATGAAGTTTTAACTGTGACAACCCGAATTAGGGCCTAATCGGAATAGTGGTTTCGTGACCACAAATCAGAGATAGAAATAATTATTTTATAATTATTTTATATTTATTTTGAGGTTTATGATATGATTTCATGATTTCGTGAAAATTTCGTAATGAAATTCTATGCATTAAGCGCTTAAGTTGGGATTAGGGACTAAATCGAATAAATTGCAAAACTTGTGTTCTAGAAGTTTTTAGTATGAAATTGCTTTGGAATATTAATTAGGAGGTCTTAAATAGAAATTTGACCAATTCCTAAGTTATGGACAAAAGTTGGACATGGAGGGAATTTTTAAAAAGTTTAGTAGTAAGGGCATTTTGGTCATTTGTATATTAAATGAAATAAAATGGGAAAAATAACACAAAATTTGGTCATCTTCATCATTAGTTGCTGCCAAAATTTGCTCTCCTTCATAGCTAGGGTTTCTTCAACTTTCAAGCTTCATAAATTATTAAGCCAGCTCGAGATTTTGGAGATCGTCGGAGACTTATCTACACTATCAATACTTTTTGGTATTTTGTAATCACTACTTTGGAATTATGGCATGTATAGAGAGAGACGAATCATTTTGTTATATGTCATAATTAATTTGTTTTAAAGTATCACTTTTCTAAATTTTAAAATCTACATGTATCTATGTATATCTCATTAATCGCTATCAACTTTAGTCTAAGCTAAAGTAAGTAAATTGAGTAAGGTCGAGTTAATGTGTGAATTCATGTTTTCGTGAACAGTAATGCTCCGCACCTTATTTCGGGTCTAGAATATGGGTATGGGGTGTTACATTTATTGGTATCGTCGAGCCGCTTTAGGCGTTCTCGGATCTACGTCTTCGTGTGTGGAAGTCTATCTGTACATGCCATAATTATATTATGATAGTGGGATGACTCTCGACACTTTAAATCATGTTTTTTTATAGTAAATGGATCCCACCGAGTGTGAGCGATGATGATGTAGAAAGTAATGTGTCGGCTTCAGCAAGGGATCTGCGCCAATGGAGAGTAGGCATGAGACACATGATAAGGGAGATAGGGCCCGGAAGCCTTTCTCCGTATGATGAGTAATTGGTATACGAATTTGTTCGGGCAAATCAACGCTCGACCCTCCTCCACCTCCTCCTATTCCTCAACCAGCCTCGTAGTTCCTCAAGGTGCCGAAATGTAAGATCAAGCAAACCCCAGCTTGATAAAATTCAAAGCAAGGGGCTAAAGAATTTAGAGCTAATATAGATGATGATCCCGAAAGAGCGAGTTACGCTTGAAAATTCTACCAGGTATTCGATGAGCTTTCTTGTACTCCCAAGAATGTTTGAAGTGTACCGTATCATTGCTAAGGGATTCGGCATATCACTAGTGGAAGACATTGATATCGTGGTTCCGAAGAAAGGATTACATGGGATTTCTTTCAAGAGGAGTTTAGAAAGAAGTATATAAGCCACGGTTCATTGATCAAAACGGAAAGAGTTCCTTGAATCAAACAAGGCAAAATGTCCGTGGCAGAATATGAACGTGAATTTGTCAGACTTAGCAAGTATGCTTAGGAGTGTGTGTCCACCGAAGCTATTATGTGTAAGAGGTTCGAGGATGGGTTAAATGAAGACATCAAGCTACTAGTTGGGATTTTAGAATTGAAAGAGTTTGTGGTATTGGTTGACCGAAATGTAAAGTCAAGAACCGAACAACGATAAGAGAAAAGTCGTGAAAGAAGCCGAGACGCAAGAAAGAGGCCAATTAGTAAGTCATTCCAATCTCAACCAAAGAAGTCTAAAGAAATGAATCCTCGGTTGATCGTTTCAACCGAACATTCGTGACGGGATCGTGGAAGATCATATTCGATTCTAAAGCCCAAGCTACTTCAATAGCGAGTGTAGGTAATGTGAGATCTAATAGACCCGAGTGCCAGCACTGTGGCAAACAACATTTTGGGGAGTGTTGGACGATTAGCCGGGCTTGTTTCAAATGTGGTTCTCGAGAACATTATATTAAGGATTGTCCAAAAAGGGTTGAAGAAGAAAAATTTGAGTACCGCATGCAGGACTAGTGTTGCTAATAGAGGTAGACCTCCGAGAAATAATGGGAGTGGAGCTAGCGGTAGAAGTGTGACAAAGGAATTAACTGGAGACCTAAGCTAGAGTAGTGCTAGAGCTTACGCCATACGTGCTCGGGAAGAGGCGTTATCTCCTCGATGTGATCACCGGTACATTTTCTCTTTATGATACTATCATGTTATTGCAATCGATTGATCCCTGGATCTACTCATTCTTATGTTTGTGTGAATTTAGTATCTAGTAAGAGCTTGCAGTAGAATCTATCGAATTTGTGATTAAAGTGTCAAACCCTTTAGGCAAATATGTGTTAGTAGATAAGGTTTGCAAAAATTATCCTTTGATGATTCAAAGTCACTGTTTTCCGGCTAATCTAATGTTGCTACCATTTGACGAGTTTGATGTCATTTTGGGTATGGATTGGTTGATATTACATGATGCTAGAGTAAATTGCGAGATGAAAACTCTTGAGTTGAAATGTGAAAATGGTGAAATTCTTCTGGTGGAAACAAATGAATCAAATAAATTGCCTATGGTGATTTCATATATGTCCTTTCAATGATATATGCAAAAAGGGTGTGAAGCTTATCTTGCTTACGTATTAAATACTAAAATGTCCGAGTCGAAGCTTGAATCAATACCGTAGTCCGTGAGTTCTCGGATGTATTTCCAAAAGAATTGCCGGGTTGCCTCCGATCGAGAGGTAGAGTTTTCTATTGATTTGTTACCGAACTCGCACCAATTTCGATCTCTCCATACAAAACGGCTCGATCGAATTAAAAGAATTGAAGGCTCGATTGCAAGAGTTAATGACAAAGGGATTTGTGAGACCGAGTTTCTCTCCCCAGGGTGCTCTGTATTGTTCGTAAAGAAGAAGGATGGTTCAATGAGACTTTGCATTGATTACCAATCACCAATAAGGTGACTATAAAGAACAAGTACCGTTGTCGAGGATTGATGATTTGTTCGATCGGTTAAAGGGGGCCACAGTGTTTTCAAAGATCGATTTGAGGTTTGGTTATTACCAGTTGAGAGTTAAGGAGTCGAATGTGCCAAAAATCGCTTTCAGAATGAGGTATGGACACTATGAATTCCTTGTGATGCCTTTCGGTTTAACAAATGCTCCGGCTATCTTTATGGATTTGATGAATCGAATCTTTCGACCATACCTGGATAGGTTTGTGGTTGTGTTCATAGATGATATCTTGATTTATTCTCAGAATGAGTCCGAACATGCTGAACATTTAAGAATGGTATTACAAATTTTAAGAGAAAAGAGATATCTCTGAGTTTGTAGCCAAATGCTTGATTTGCCAGCAAGTGAAAGCTGAACACCAGGTACCTTCAGGTTTACTTCAACCAGTGATGATTCCCGAGTGGAAATAGGACAGAATTACGATGGATTTTGTGACAGGGTTGCCTCTAACTCCAAAAAGGAAAATGCCATCCGGGTTGTGGTTGATAGATTAACAAAATCAGCTCACTTTATACCAAGACGCACACGACGACTCCTTTGATAAGTTGGCTAAAATATATATTTCTCAAATTGTGAGATTACACGAGTACCTATATCTATTATTTCGGATAGAGATCCGAGATTTACTTTGAGGTTTTGGAAAAAGTTGCAAGAAGCTTTGGGTACAAAATTGAATTTCAGTACCGCGTTTCATCCACAAACGGACGGTCAATCTGAAAGAGTAATTCGGGTACTCGAGGATATGCTCAGATGTTGTGTTTTAGAGTTTCAAGGTAGTTGGGAGAAATATTTAGCCTTGGTTGAATTTGCCTACAACAACAGCTTTGATCAAGCATACGGATGGCACCGTATTTAGCATTGTATGGTCGCAAGTGTCGAACTCCTTTGTATTGGACCGAGCTTAGTAAAAAACGGATTCACGGAGTTGACTTGATAAAAGAAACTGAAGAGAAAGTGAAAGTGATTCGTGATTGTCTGAAAGCTGCTTCAGATCGACAAAATTCATACGCGAATTTGAAGAGAAAAGAGATCGAGTTCCAAGTGGGTGATAAAGTTTTTCTAAAGGTATCTCCGTGGAAAAAAATTTTAAGGTTTGGCCGAAAAGGCAAGTTAAGTCCACGTTTCATTGGGCCTTATAAGATTATTGGAAGAGTTGGACCAGTTGCTTATCGGCTAGCCTTACCAACTGAGTTGGAAAAGATTCATAACGTGTTTCATGTGTCGATGCTGCGACGCTACCGTTCTGATCCTTCACATGTAATTGCTCTGACGGAAATTGAAATTCGACTGGATATGACCTATGAGGAGGAACTAATAAAGATTTTGGCTCGGGAAATTAAATAGTTAAGAAATAAAAATATAGCCTTAGTGAAAGTATTGTGGTACAGACATGGAATGGAAGAGGCTAGGTGGGAACCTGAGGAAGCTATGAGGAAACAATACCCAAATCTCTTTACTGGTAAGATTTTCGGGGACGAAAATCTCTAAAGGGGGGAGAATTGTGACAACCCGAATTAGGGCCTAATCAGAATAGTGGTTTCGTGACCACAAATTCGAGATAGAAATAATTATTTTATAATTATTTTATATTTACTTTGAGGTTTATGATATGATTTCATGATTTCGTGAAAATTCCGTAATGAAATTCTATGCATTAAGCGCTTAAGTTGAGATTAGGGACTAAACCGAATAAATTGCAAAACTTGTGTTCTAGAAGTTTTTAGTATGAAATTGCTTTGGAATATTAATTAGGAGGTCTTAAATAGCAATTTGACCAATTCCTAAGTTATGGACAAAAATTGGACATGGAGGGAATTTTTAGAAAATTTAGTAGTAAGGGCATTTTGGTCATTTGTATATTAAATGAAATAAAATGGGAAAAATAACACAAAATTTGGTCATCTTCATCATTAGTTGCTGCCAAAATTTGCTCTTCTCCATAGCTAAGGTTTCTTCAACTTTCAAGCTTCATAAATTATTAAGCCAGCTCGGGATTTTAGAGATCGTCGGAGACTCATCTACACTATCAATACTTTTTGGTATTTTGTAATCACTACTTTGGAATTATGGCATGTATAGAGAGAGACGAATCATTTTGTTATATGTCATAATTAATTTGTTTTGAAGTATCACTTTTCTAAATTTTAAAATCTACATGTATCTATGTATATCTCATTATCGCTATCAACTTTAGTCTAAGCTAAAGTAAGTAAATTGAGTAAGGTCAGGTTAATGTGTGAATTCATGTTTTCGTGAACGGTAATGCTCCGTACCTTATTTTGGTCTAGAATATGGGTATGGGGTGTTACATTAACTGCCTCGAAGCATAAGCCACCACTTTTCCTTCTTGCATGAGTACACACCCCAAGCCATTTAGAGAAGCATCACTATACACCACAAATTCTTTACCTGATTCGGGTTGTACTAACACCGGTGCTTCAGCTTAATAACTTTTTCAATTCTTCAAACTTTGTTGACATTCTTCCGTCCATTCAAATTTAACATCCTTTCTGAGTAGTCTAGTCATAGGAGCAAAGAATTATAGAAAATCCGTTTACAAACCGCCGATAATACCCAGCTAGCCCAAGAAACTTCAAACTTCAGTTATGTTTTTCGGTGGTTTCCAATCAATAATGGCTGAAATTTTACTAGGATCAACCCGTATAACATCACCTGAAACAATATGACCCAAAAATCCAACTTCCCGGAGCCAAAATTCACTTTTACTAAACTTAGCATACAACTGCTTATCTCTCAAAGTTTGCAAAACTATCTCAAATGCTCAAAGATGCTCTGTCTCATCTTTTGAATAAATTAAAATATCATCTATAAACACTACAACAAATCTGTCCAAGTATGGCTGAAATATGCGATTCATTAAATCCATAAACACAGCATGAGTATTTGTCAACCTGAATGGCATAACTAAAAATTCATAATGACCGTACCTTGTTCTAAAAGCGCTTTTAGGCACATCCGACTCTTTTACTCGCAGCTTGATAATACCTTGATCTCAAGTCAATCTTTGAAAACCATGTCGCTCCTTTTAGATGATCAAACAAATCATCAATTTCTAAGCAATGGATACTTGTTTTTGATTGTCACCTTGTTTAACCGCCGATAATCAACACATAATCTCATAGAACCATCCTTCTTTTCACAAATAAACAGGAGCACCCCAAGGTGAAAAACTCGGTCTTACAAAGCCTTTATCACCAACTCTTGCAATCGTGACTTTAATTCTTTCAACTCATTGGTGCCATTCTATATGGAGCAATCGAGATCGGAGTCGTTCCTGTGATCAAATTAATACCAAATTCTACTTCCTCGACCGAGGCAAACCCGACAATTCTTCTGGAAATAAATCCGCAAATTCACACACAACCGGCACTGATTCAACTTTCTTTTCAACTTCTTTTGTATTAATTAGATACGCCAAATAAGCTTCATAACCCTTTCTCAAATATCTCCGAGCCGACATCGAAGAAATCACACTAGACAATGCCTCTGATTTATCTGATTTAACCCGTAGAGTTTTACCGTTTTCACACTTAAATTCTATAACCTTTTCTTTGCAATTTACTAATGCATCATGCAATGTCAACCAATCCATACCCAAAATAACATCAAATTCATCAAACGGCAACAACATCAAGTCGGCCGGAAAGTAATGACCCCGAATCATTAAAGGACATTTCTTGCATACTTTATCAACTATCACACATTTGCCTAACGGATTCGACACTCTAACCATAAATTCTGTGTTCTCAACAGGTATATTCATACTAGACACCAGCTTCATGCATACATACAAATGAGTAGAACTGGGATCAATCAAAGTAATAACATTAATATCATAAAGAGAAAATGTACCGGTAATCACATCGGGTGAGGAAGCATCTTCACGTGCTTTAATAGCATAAGTTCTAGCCGGAGCTCTTCCTTCAGATCTAACTGCTGCATCTCTCTCGCTACATTCTTATCGCTTGTTTCACTTCCACTTTTCTCGGATATCTTCCCTCAAGTCTGCACCACTAGCTTTTACATTTTGAAATTTTTCTTTCTCGCCTCTCTCTCTGGCGCTTCTAATAAAATGATCCGAGAACCACATCAAAAACATTCATTTGCTCACACGAACCAAAATAATTTCTACCACACCACACTGGCACTCGGGTTTAACAAATCTCGAGTTCCCTACACCGGCAGTAGAAGTATTCTCGAGATTTAGGACCCACATTCTCGCTTCTTAAAATTTCCATATGATTGCTCAACTGAAACTTGGGAACGAGGATTCATATTTCTTGACTTTTCTGGGTTCTTTGTGAAGGTGCCTTACTCATTGGCCTTTTCTTCCAATTTCGTGTCTCACCTCTACCTTTCTCTTCTCTTTAAGTAGTTCTTCACCTTGCAAGCTTGATCAACCAAGACTACCATTTCTTTCACTTCAAGGATCCCGACAAATACCTTAATGTCTTCGTTGAGCCCGCCTTCAAATCGTCGGCACATCTTTGGCTTCAGAGGAACATATTCCCCGCATACTTACTCAATCGAACAAACTCTCTTTCATATTCTCGAGATCACATATTACCTTGCTTCTACTCAAGAAACTCTTTTTACATTTCTGATCAATAAATCTTTCACTAATATATTTCTTCCAAACTCTTCTTGAAAGAATTCCCAGTTACCCTCTCTTTCACCACCAAAATTAAAGTCTTCCACCAATTATAGGCTGAATCTCTCAACAAATATGTAGCACATTTCAAACATTCTTCAGTGTACAAGATAATTCATCAAATACCCTGATAGAATTTTCAAGCCGAATTCACTTTCTCATCATCATCATCAATATTTGCTCTAAATTCTTCAAATTTCCTTGTTTACTTAATTCTATCAACAGGGGTTTCTGTGAAATTTTATCATATCTACTCCTTGAGGCATCGGAGGCATAGGTTGAGGAATTGGAGAAGGTGGGGGAGGTCGTACATTTGGTACGAACGAACTCAGTGTACCATGCACTCATTATTTGGAGAAAGGCTTCCCGATCCCTTTCTCCTCCTCCCTGACCAACAATAGGAGGTGGGTTTTTAGTCGGCGTTGCCCCTTCAGCCGGAGTTGGCGCATTACTCTCTACTTCATCTGCCATAGCTGGATTGGGATCCATTTACTATATAAAAATCATTTAAAAAGGTCAGAAGTCGTCACACTATCACAATTTATACATATGGCATGTATAGTAAAAACTCGTACATACAACACGTAGTCCGAGAACTGACTAAAATTACTCTGATACCACCAAATGTAACGCCCCCATGCCCAAGACCGACGCCAGAATCGAGCTTGAGGTGTTACCGAACATAATTTATCAATTTAAGTACTTCGAATCATTTGTTTCTACATTCATAGCTTTCTAGCTATCTGCGTCACAATTACAAGAAAAATCATATCTCGAGTTACGAAACTCAAAATCAAGATCCATAAATTTTCCCTAAATCTAGACTCATATATCTATTTAATAATTTTTTTCTAGAATTTTTGGTTGGGCCAATTAGTACAGTTTATTAGTTAAAGTCTCCCCTGTTTCAGGGTTCGACTACTCTGACCTCTGTGTATTACGAATCAGATATCTATCTATAAAAAATTTCAATGACTATGTGGTTTGTTTCTCTTAAAACTAGACTCAATAAGGAATCTTTAAATGTAAATAACAACTTATAATTATTTTTTTTTAAAATTTATTATAAATTTTTAAAGTCAGAAGTCCCTGTTTCACAAAAATTCAAATATCTCATAAAATATAATTCATATACCTGTTTTGTTCAATCCATATGAAAATAGACTCATTAATCTTCAATTTCATAACTTACTCATCATTTATTTCCACTTATACTATTTTTAGTGAATTTTCAAATTCATGTCATTGCTCCAGCAATATTCTGTTTTAAGGCAAGTTTCATCTTTCCATGAATTTTTTTATGAACTAGATAACCTATTAAACTTCCATGATATCAAACATGATCTAATTAGCCATCACCATGATTTATCAATATCAAACATTTTCTCAACCAAACATGGCCATATCATAAAATTATTTACACAAAATAGGTACATTGCTATACATGCCATACTTAAGTTTTACAAGCCATTTACCAATAGAAATCCTTCGGATAGTGTGATCGAAACTTTGACCTGTCCCGATTCCTGAGCTGACTTGTTTAAAACTATAATGAATGGAAAGGAGGGAGTAAGCATAAATGCTTAGTAAGTTCATATGCAAATAACAAGTAACATAACAATACAATTATACCAAACAACCTTAGCATGGCATCACCAAAACATATATCACATTTCTAAACATCATTCATCATCTTACCATTTTATTGTTGTTGTATCTACTTTCAACCCGAGGGTTAAGTACATACCTATCCAAAGTGCCCATTTCACAATACTTACCAAAACGTCACTTGCATCTTAAGTGTTCTTCCATTTCATAGAAATTTTCACCTATTGAACACATCGGAATATAACTCGGATACACGGATAATTTGCACATAAGTGCCACATATGTAATCAAGCAATCATGTAACCCGCCCATAAGTGAACTCAGACTCAACTCAACGAGCTCGGGCGTTCGCATCCATAAGTGAACTCGGATCAACTCAACGAGCTCGGGTGCCTAGTTACATCTCACGAACTCGGACTCAACTCAACGAGTTCGGACATTCGCATCCATAAGTGAACTCGGACTCAACTCAACGAGTTGGGATGCTCAACCATCCTAGTGACATGTCACTTGTACCCTAATCTATTCCTATGGTTCAAACGGGCTTTTTCCCTCGATCTGACATTAGCCGTCTTCCACGGAATATCGGAACCGATACTCGGTAACAATTCATATTTATCAAGTAGTAAACATAATTTGCATATTACTCAACATTAACCACAAAGCATAATATTTCATGATAAAAAAATCAGCATATCATATAATTAGCATCAATAACTTAAAAAAATAACAATTATGCTACATTATTTACACATGAACATACCTTGGTACCAAAATATAAATATTTTGCAATTTAGTCCACAATCTTTTCTTTTCCTCGATCGCGACTTGATTCCCATTTCTCTTGATCTATAATACCAAATTAATCTTATTTAATACATACATTCATCAAATCAGCATTTAATATGAACTTTGGAAAATTACACTTTTGCCCCTAAACTTTTGCATGATTACACTTTTGCCCCTAGGCTCGGGAATTAAACTTTATCCCTTATTCTTATGTTTTATGACATGCTGATGATTTTTCCCTTCTATGAGAATATCAAATTCACACTCTAACATGTACTTATGACTATTGGGTATTTTTACCGATTAAGCCCTTTTACTCGTTTTCACTCAAAACCGAGTAGCACAAGTTGTCTAACGTAATTTAAAACCTTATATTCTATCATAAAACATCAAAATACACAAATTTCACCTATGGGTATTTTTCCAAATATAAACCCTAGGTTAAATTATTGCTAGCATAAGCTTACTCGAGCTTCCGGGATTCCAAAAAAGTAAAGAACATTAAAAACAGGGCTTAGAATCACTTACTATGGAGCTTGGAAGCTTGAAACAAGCCCTAGCTATGGAGAACCCTTGAAATTTTGGCCTAATGAAGAAGATGGACAAAAATTGGCTTTTAATTTTGTTTTTAATTCATTTTAATAACTAAATGACCAAAATGCCCTTACTACTAAACTTTCCAAAAATTCCATCCATGTCCCATTTTTGTCCATAGACTTAGAAATTGGTCAAATTTCTATTTAAGACCTCCTAATTAATATTTAAATGTAATTTCATACTAAAAACTTCTAGAATGCAAATTTTGCAACTTATTCGATTTAGTCCCTACTTTCAATTTAAACACTTTAGGCATAAGATTTCATCACGAAATTTTCACACAATCATGAAATCATATCATAAACATCAAAATAACTATAAAATAATTATTTCTATCTCAGATTTGTGGTCACGAAACCACCATTCTGATTAAGCCCTAATTCAGGATATTACAACTAGGCCGTGTGGTAAATTCAAATTTTCACAATTTTAGGTCTAGGTTTCACACGGCTGAGACACACACTCATGTCTCTACCCGTGTGCTCAATTATGAGTATTCTATTTTTCAAATTTAAGATGCAGGGGACACACGGCCAAACCACATGCCCATGTGCCAGCCGTGTGTCACACACGGTCAAGACACACGCCCGTGTGTCTACTCGTGTGGACAAAATAAAGCCATTTCCTAGCTTTATTTCTGTAACAACCCGTTTTTAGTCAAATTAGAACAGTGGTTTCAGACCACAAATCTGAAGTTGAAATATTTATTTTATTATTATTTTAATTTTTACAGCATGATTGAATGTTTATCTAAAAATTTTGTTAAGAAATTTTATCGTTTGATTGTTAATTTGATAAAAAGGACTAAATCACGTAAAGTGTAAAAGTGGAATTCTATTAGCTAAAAGTATCTAATAGCTATAAAATTTTAAATTAGAGGTCCTTATGTTGTGATTAAACCATTTCAATTGTAGGTGGACAAAGATGGACATGTATAAATGAATTTTATTGTTTTAATTAAAGGATAATTTAGTAATTTATGTAATTAGGTTAATAAAATAAAACAAAAACAAATTTTGGTGCTTTCATCTTCTTCTAGTCGAAACTAAGGGAAGAAAAACTCAATTCTAGCACTTTAAAGCATTCGACCATAGTACCTAGTGCATGTAAGTCAATTTTTATTCAGTTTTTAATGATTTCAATGTTTTTGAGATCGTTACAACTAGGTCTAGCTAGCCCAGGGACTATTTTGCAAAAATGTTAAAGATTTTGAATGATGCCATTGATGAATACATGTGTGTTTTGATGTTTGGTGATAGATTATGAATGCTTGTTAATGGATATACAAGTTTTGTTAAGTGATTTTTAGTGAAAATGAAAATTAGGGATTAAATTGTGAAATATGGAAACTTTGAGGTTAAAATGTGAAATAAATTGAAAATATGGGCTGTTAGAGACCTAATTAAAATTCGGCTAGCATGGGTTTTGATTGAATTGCATGAATTTGTGTTTTTATGAAATGAGGACTAAATTGTAAAAGTGGTGAAACAAATGGGGCAAATGTGTAAAAGTGCTTTAAAATGTGTTTTGGACTAAATTTAATAGAGAAATTATTAAATAAACTAAATTTAATATCATATAGATCAAGAAAAGTGAAACTCATAGTTAGATCGGGGGAAAAACAAAGTTATTGACTAATCGACTTGTGTCATCGTTTTTACATATGAGGTAAGTTCATATGTAATAATCATTGTTATAATTATGCTTTAAATGATTTGATATTGTATAAATTTTGCATACGAGACTACAATCATGTTCGACGATGATTCGGCTAATTATGTGTACTTAGTGTGCGAGATCGAGATAGCTTCGGCTATATATTTGCACTTAATGTGCGGGATCGAGATAACTTCGGCTATATAAATATATATTTGCACTTAGTGTGCGAGATTGATACAACTTCGGCTATTTATTTGGCACTAAGTGTGTGAGTTTCCTGAATATCCATAAATATTCCATATGGCTTAACGAATATGTCAAAGATGTGAATGAATATGAGTGAAATACGGAAAGGTACAGGTATGTACAGAAAACGAGTAATACACTGAAATGATGAAAATTATGGAAATTACATCTAATTTGGTGGATCCAAATGTGGTAGGTTGATGATTCTTTATGAAATATGTTATGTTATATTTTTGGCTTAATTTGAATTTATATGATGAGTTGATATAAATGCTATACGAACTTACTTAGCTATAAAGCTTACTTTGTGTATTTCTCTATGTTTGATAGTGAATTCAAAGCTAGCTCAGATTCGGGGATCGTCAGAGACTCCATCACATTAACCTACTATCACTTTGGTACCTTTTAATGCCTATGTTTTGAGTATATGGCATGTATAGGGACTTTGGTCATTTTGGTTATGAGATGATGATGATTTTGGTCATTTGAAATGGATTGTAAATGTATATGTTTTGGATTGTATATATAGTCATGTGAGTTGGCTTATATTGGTGATTTTGATGATGTATATAAGTGTGCTAATGACTTTTGTTTTGAGTTTGGTATTTGTTCTATAAATGCTAATTGTGATGGGTAGTTTTTGAATTAGTATTTGGAATATGAAATAGTCCCTGTTTGAGGAATGATTTGTTGTGATATTAGGTGAAATAATGCATGTTTGAATGTATCCATATTAATGATTTGAAATTTTGGCTATTGGTATGAAAATGTTTGGCATAATGTCGATTATGTATACCTTGTTGTGGTTGGTAATAAAATGGTATGATTTATGGTTGGATGAGTTTAGAAGAATGCCTATTAATGCTACGATTTGGTGCCTTTGAGTTTGATGTAGGTGAGCATAAGTTTGGGAAGCAAAATGGCTTAGTAAATAGCCTATTTTTGTCCACACGGGCAGAGGCACGGGCGTGTGTCTCAATCGTGTATGACGCACGATCAGATTACACGGTCGTGTGTCCCCTGGTGTTGAATTAGAAATCAAGTCAGTATGCTTCAAACGGCCTCACACACGGGCGTGTGACTTGGCCATGTGGTATAAGTCAGTATACCCTACAGTTTTTGCACTGCCTAACACAAGGCCTGGCACACAGGCGTGTATGGCCATTTTTAGGGCACAAGGGCTAGTCACACGGGCGTGTGTGTTTGCCGTGTGACCCAAGTCAGAGAGTTACATGGGGTCAGACACGGGCTGGGACACAACCATGTGCTTCCATTTCGATTGTCCACACAGTTTGTGACTTGGGTGTGTTTGTTGGCCGTGTGAGACATACAGGCGGGCCACATAGGTGTAACACAGTGGTTTTGGAACCACAAATCTGAAGTTGTAAAATTACTTTAATATTATTTTTGGTGTATATAACATGTGAATATGTATGTGTGAAAAATTCGTGAGCTAATTTTATCGTTTAAATGGTTAATTCGAAAAAGGACTTAATCGCGTAAAATGCAAAAGTTGCATTCTATATGTTAAAAGTGCATAAGTGCTATGGCTTATTAAATGAAGGGTCCTTATGTGGTAATTAGACCATTGTTAAGGTTAATGGACTTTAATGGACATGAAATGTGAATTATTAATAGTTTTTAATTAAGGTTAATATGGTAAAATGTGAAATAAGTTATTATTAAATAAAATAAACATCATATTTTGTTCATATTCTTCTTCATTAACCGAAATTAGAAGAGAAAGCTAGGGTTCAAGAGCTTTAACATTTCGGCAACTTGGTAGCTTGATTAGGTAAGCAATTTTGTTCAGTTTTTGATGATTTCTATGTTTTTGTGATCGTTGCTTTAAGTACTAGCTAGCCCGTACCCTAATTTCTGAATTTGTTGATGATTTTGAAAGTTTCCATTGATGAATTCATGTGTTTTTGAATGTTTGATGATGAAAAATGAGTATTTGTTGATAGATTATCATGTATTGTAAAGTGATTTTTAGTGAAATTGCATAAAAGGTACTAATTTGTGAAAAGATAAAAATGTGTGGTTAAATATGTGAAACATTGATAAATATGGGTTGTTATGGAGCCTATAGAAATTCGGCTAGCTTGAAATTAGAAAGAAATTGTGTAATTTGTGATTTTATGAAATAAGGACTAAATTGTAAGAAATGTAAAAGTTTAAGGCCAAAGTGCAAATTGGCTAAAATATGTGTTTGTGGATGAAATTGTTTAAGTTGGTGATTAAATGAGTTGAGTTTGTGATAATATATATAAAGAATGAAAGAAATCGGATTTAGATCGAGGGAAATCAAAAGTTATCGAATAGTCAATCCAGTCCCTCTATTCCGACTACGAGGTAAGTCCATATGCAAAAAACGTCTTTAAATTGAATTATACATGTTTAATTGTCATTGAATTACTATGAATGTTGAATGAATGATTATAAGCAAGAAATGGTGAAGTTATGACATCTAAAAGTCCCGTACGAACCTTAGGAATAGTATAGGATACGAATGTCATGACATTAGGTTATTGAAATGTGATTACAAGTAAGACCATGTCTGGGACATTGGCATTGTTAATCGATTTCGTGTAAGACCCTGTCCGGGACGGTGGCGTCGATATGTAATAACATGTAAGACTATATCTGGGATATGGCATTGTACGAGCTTATGTTATTTCCAAGTATCCTTAAAAATTTTGAACGATTCAGCGGGCAAAGTCAAGTTGAGAAAGAATATGTGAATGAGCTAAGTGATTCAAGTACGTATGAGATTCATACGAGTATTGATAAGTTAAGTAAATGATGAATTTGATCATGACATTGAATATGTGTTCAATGAGAAAACTTGTGTGTGATTAGTTATGTTTAGCATATTTGAATTGATATGCAAAGGTTCATATGATAGCTTTATTTGTATATGGCTTACTAAGCTTTTAAAGCTTACTTTGTGTGTTCTTTTCATGTTTTATAGATTATCGAAGCTAGCTGAGACTCAGGGATCATTGGGAAACATCATCACACTATCAATCATCTATTTGGTACTTTTGAAGCTTTGTATATATGGTATATGGCATGTATAGGCTAGTGTCACATTGGTATGTTTTGAGATATAATATTAGCCATGAGATTTGGCTTGTAAATGTTGGTATGTATGGCCATTTAAGTTGGCTTGATTTGTGTTTGGTAAGTGATATATATGTGATATATATAATGCCTTATATGTTGGCTTATTTGGTATGGTTATGTGTTGGTTATTTTGGATAGTTGTAAGTTGGTGTATTAATGCTTGCAAGATTGGCATATTGTGGTTTGAATTTGAGATGATGATATGGTGCAAATTGTGTCATGATACAAATGATAAATTGATGAGTAAATGCATTTAGTAGCTATGTAAGTTGTAATGATTTTGGCTTAATGATTTGGTATGTTTGAATATGGAATTAACCAGTTAATATGGTAGAGGATAGATGGCATGATATGTGTAATAAATTGGCATGTTTTGGCTGCTTATATATGTGTTGAAATGATACCATTTTGTTGGCTAGGTGTGCATGAGTATTAGGGTGGCAAATTGGCTTTGCAAATGGCCTATTTTTGTCCACACGTTGAAAGACACGGGCGTGTGTCTCAGTCGTGTGTGACACACGGTCATGTTACATGGCCGTGTGTCCCCTGGGGTACCCTTTCAAATTAAGGCAGTATACCTTACAGTTTTGACATGGCCTAGACACATGGGCGTGTCTATTGGCCGTGTGTGACACACGAGCTGGCACATGGGCGTGTGGCCAGCCGTGTGACCCTAGTTAGTAACCCCCTTAGATTTCACATGGCCTAGTACACGGGCGTGTCCTTGACCATGTGGTGCAAGTCAATATGTATGCCCTATTTTCACACGGCCTGTGACACGAGCGTGTCTAATGACTGTGTGAGGCACATGGCCTGTTCACACGGGCGTGTAACCCTTAAATCAAAGAAAATTTTCTAAGTCTCCCAAAGTTTGCAAATGTTATCGGTTTAGTCCCGAACCACTTCTAAGCATGTTTTAAGGTCTCGTAGGACCTTATAGGGGTCAATGTGATTCATATAAATGGATTTTGATTATGATTGTATAAATATATGTGAATCAGGTGTGTTATTCGGTAATACCTCGTAACCCTATTTCGGAGTCGAATACGGGTTCGGGGTGTTACAATGGGCGTGTGTCCCTTGTTTTTGAGAAAATTTATTAAGTGTTCAAAAAGTTTCCAAAGTTATTGGTTTAGTCCCGAACCACACCCAATGCATGTTAAGGGCTTCATAGGCTCATATTAGGGATGAAATGTTTAATTGTGATTGAATTGTTTATGAATTGATTTATTGTATGAAAGATGTATGTTGAAATGTGTGAATAGTCCGGTAATGCTCCGTAACTCTATTCCGGCGTTGAATATGGGTGAGTGGTGTTATAATTTCTCACCCAAATTTGTCAACAACCTACACCAACAATTGCAAATATATACCAACCAATAGAAGCATTATAATCAAGGCAATTCTAACATCTAAATGATATATCTTTTCATGCATTCATGTTTAAAATTTTTACCTTTTGTAAACATACTTGATTAGTCAAAATTTCTAATTCAGAACTTACCCTTCATTAGATATATACCATTTACTATTTAACCATTCACAAACATATTGATTATATTATAACCATTATATAAACATGCCAAAATATATCACTCTAGTCATTCCAATGGCTAGATTACATACAACCATTTAGATGCCATCAATAGTTAAGTTAGCTTATACATGCCATTATACCAAAATGAATTTACTATTTATACCAAAGCGAGCTAAAGGGTAGTGTGATGTTGCTTTGACCGATCTCCAACCTTTACGAGCTTCCGAGCACTATAAAACAAAGAAAATAAAACCTAATAAGCATTTAATGCTTAGTAAGTTCATATAACAAGAATTAAACTTACCATTCGCATTCATTATAATGAGCATACAATAACATGATTCCCAACAAATTAACAAGTTTGCCTAATCACATACACTCAAACAAGTATGTTAGTCACACAATTCATATATACACTAAATAAGCATAGATGAGCTCATCATGTTACAAACTTCCAAGTATTTTAGGCGCATTTGAGACATAATTCATTTAATCTCATAATTTCTTATTTCGAGAATTTGACCTTTAAATCATTGAAATTTCGATGGATACTCAGGTAGTACACACAAGGTGTAAACCTTACCCCTATCTGAAGCTGGAACAGGGTACGAGGCGTTACCTAACTTAAACACATGCAAACATACATTTCCGGTCATAAAATTTCATTCAATTTTAAAACTTTTCAAAATTTGCCTTAAAGTCCTTAATATGGACCTACAAAGCCCAAAACATACTTTGAAAATGGTTCGGGACTAAATCGAGCACTTTAAAAAAAACTTAAAAAAATATCATTGAAATAAGGGGCACACGCCCGTGTGGAAAAGTGACACGTCCGTGTGTCCTCTTGACATGGCCATGTTGAAGGACCGTGTAGCTCACATGGCTTGAGCATATTGGGACACGCCCATGTCCCTAGCGCGTTTGGATTTATTTTTCTTTTCGAATCTATTGGGATTTTCACACGGCTTGGCACATGCCTATGTCCCTCACATAGCCTTGACACGCCCGTGTTTCAGCCCGTGTGCAAATACTTTGACATTCTGTTTCTGACGTCATCAACCCTTTAAGGTCACACGGCCAAGGCACATGCCCGTGTGCTAGGCCGTATGATGAATTTAATTTCACAATTAAGGTGAAGGGGACACATGGCCAGACTACACGCCCATAGGGCAGACTGTGTGTCACACATAGCCCAGACACACTCCCGTGTGTCTACCCGTGTGGACAAAAATAAGGCTATTTACCAAGCCTTTTGCCACCCTTACTTGCACCAACAGACACAACATCAAGTAACACCCATCCAAACATAAATACATGACCAATTCACCACAATTAAGACATTTACACAACATAACCACTTCACTTCATTCACATGCCACACTTATCAATTCAATCATGCAACTTGTTCAATCATGCATTAACACACCATATGCTCAACCATGCGAATTTTCACATTCATGAAAGACAACATCATTTGCATATAACATAAATAAATATTAGCCATCATCCATGGCCTTATACAAAATTATCTATCAAATAACATAGGCTCACATTTAGCAAATTCAGCTATGACACTTAATAACATAATTAAATCTCCTATACATGCCACAACTCAACTACTTGAATTCAACAATATCCGAAGTGATAGCTTGATATGTGATGGTATCTCCGACGTTCTCCAAGCCGAGCTAGCCTGAGGACATTATAAGCATGGAAACTAAATAGAGTAAGCTATATAGCTTAATAAGTTGGTATATAAATAATAAGCAATTTATTTACATACATTTAACAATTCTCATAATAAGTTCTCAAGAAAATACAATCACAATTGCAACAAGTTCCACTATTCAGTTATGAGCATATCAAGCTGTCTACACGAGTCATAGTCACTAAATTATTTATGTATTGAGCTACAGAACTCCAAATTTAGTTTCACTAATTTTCCTTGAAACTAGACTCACATATATCCTTACCATAAAATTTCCAGAATTTTTGGTTTAGCCAATAAGTACAGTTTATTCTTTAAATTCGTCCCTGTTCTACTGTCCAATAGTTTCGACCCTTCTTCACTAAAAATTAATTATCTCCTAATAAGGGATTCATATGATGTTTCCATTTGTTTCTATTTAAAATAGACTATTAATAATTTTAAACATATAAATTATAACCCATAATTATTTTTATAAATTTTTAATGATTTTCCAAAGTCAGAATAGAGGATTCCGAAATCATTCTTAACTTTTCTCACAAAAATTCAAATATCTCTTAAAATGAAATTCTTCTACTTACACCGTTTCTTCTATGTGAAACTAGACTCAATAAGATTTAATTTCATATCTTATTCAACCTCTAGTTCGATTCCCAAAATTTTTAGTGATTTTTCAAAGTTATACAATTGCTATTGTCCAAAACTGTTTTATTTCTAATTTTACTCTTTCATGATTTCTTTGTATTAACTTTCATTTAGACACACATAATACCAAAGCATATCCATAGCTAGCCATTCCAATAGCTAGTCATTATCAAATATTTACATGCCATTCATTGGCCAATTTAACCTATACATCAACAAGAAAGACTTAAACATATCATGTCTCAATTTAATTTGGTTTAAAAGCCTCTCACATGATCATAAATCAACTTTACCACATAGTTACGCATCATAAGTATAGACATACAATTACAAGGTCATCACAAGATCATTCTCATAGATATGATTTACTCATTTACATTCTTACCACATGTTCAATAATCACAAAGTGTTCACAAAGACATTCTCATAGAAATCATGAACTTATAATGTCATGAAGTCAATGTTGGTAAACTTTAAGTACATACCTATACCAACTCAACATAATCATAACTTTTCACATTTTTGGCATAAACTTTAAATTACCCATTGAACCACTTGGAATACTAAAGGATATCTGATAAGCCTCACACAAGAGGGTAAAATGCCAATGCCATGTCCCAAACATGGTCTTACACTGGCTCACATGTCGAGGCCAATGCCATGTCCCAGACATTGTCTTACATTAGCTCTCGTCTCAATGTCGATGCCATGTCCCAAACATGGTCTTACACTGGCTCTAATAATGTGGCCGATGCCATGTCCTAGACATGGTCTTACACTAGCACACATATCAACGCTGATGCCATGTCCCAGACATGGTCTTACACTGGCTCTCATAATGTGGCCGATGCCATGTCCCAGACATGGTCTTGCACTAGCACACATATCACATGTTCGCATATTGTCATGGTCCAACCATGGTCCTTTTCATAGTCTCGTACTCAAGCATTCACATTTCATTTCAATAATATAGCATTTATCACAATTATATCAATTTAACATTTATACATATATAATTTAATGCTTATTTAAACATACGAACTTACCTCGGTAGCACAATCGGTGAAAAGGACTTATTCATCATACTTTTTATTTTTCCCCCATTCTAAGTTTGAATCTCGTCTCCCTTGATCTATAACAACACTTAATTTATTTACTCATCATGCTACTCAAATTAGCCCAATTTCACATTTTTACCCCTAAAACTTGTCATATTTATACTTTTACCCCTAGGCTCGTAAAATGAAATTCATTCAATTTCTTAGCTACCCATACCTAGTTAAACCTTTTTCATGCTTATAGCAGCCCACATGTTCCATTAAAATAGATTTTTAACACATATTTCATAACTTTCTCAAATAGGTCCTTTTGGACGTTTCCACTGAAAATCACTTAGTAAAAGTCATTTATTTAACAACAAGGGTGCATTTTCCATCATCAAGCATCAAAATACACATATATTCATCAATGGAAAAATTTACAAAACAATTTTGAAAACAAAGGTACGAGATGGCTAAATTGAGTTACCACGACTCCAAAAACATAGAAATAATTAAAAACGGGACAAAAACCGTACCTAGATGAGCCATAGAAGCTTGGCCGAATGTTTGCTCATCCATGGCTGCCCATTTTCTTCATAAACGGTTGAAGAAGAAAGAAAAAAAAGATGATAGCTTTTAAATTTTTGTCTTATTATGCCTTTATTAACTTAATTACCAATATGCCCTTTTCTTTTCAAACAAATTTCAAAAATACTAAACAAATATCTTCCACTAACTTATTAATGGGCTAATTATCACATAAGGACTTCTACTAAAAATTCTATAGCTATTTAATACCTCTAGCTTCTAGAACTCAAGTTTTACACTTTTTACGATTTAGTCCCCTTTTTTTTTCGAGATTAAGCATGCAACTACTAAAATTAATTCACCAAAATTTTCAAATATCTATAAAATCATGCTATAACAGATAAAATAATATCAAAAATAATTTCTCTGACCTCGAATTTGTGGTTACGAAACCACTATTCCGACTAGGCCCAAAACCAGGATGTTACACAAGGTGTACAATTCCGTAATTCGTCCATTCATGTTCAGGGGTACCCATTAGGGCACTTAATCAGGGAGCACACTCTCGAGTCACATATCAGGATGCTCAGATGAGCCATGTAACAGGACACTTATCTAGGCTAAACAGGAGACTTATAAGAGTTTTAACCAGGGAGCTCATAGAGCTTATTAACAGATAACTCCGAAGAGTTAATATCAAGGAGCACTGGATAAGGTAATAAGGAGTTCAAGCGAGCCATGTCAGGAAGCCCATAAGAGCTTATATTAGGATGCTCATGTAGAGCTGCGTTTATGTCCGCATTATATGCTGGATCACAACCGATCAAATCATGTAACAGGACGCTCACAAAGAGCTGCGGTAGTGTGTAACACATGCAAAATCACTACCAATCAAGATGCTCGCAAGAACTATTTATCAGGATGCTTGAAAGGGCTTTATCAGGATTACTCATCTGAGCTAAATCCTGTCTGCAACGTATGCAAGATCACATTCAAATTGGGAAATTACATATATCTATCGAATTTCATTATTCAAACGGAACTTAATATTTATTCAAGTTATATCGGGCATATAATTTATTTCATACTTTAATCATTTATAATTCATACAATTACATAACACATTCAATACAAGCATATAACTATACACAATTCGATTACATGAACTTACCTTAATCATCGTCCGTACAAGAAATACTACTAATTCGAAACTTTTTCATTTCCTCGATCTAGCTTTGAATTTGAGTTGTCCGGATCGATATAAATGAATTTAATCATCAATTTAATCCATTTCTTATTCAATTGAATTTAGTTTACACGCTAGAAAAAATTACCATTTTGCCCCTAAACTTTTCATAAATTCCAATTTCGTCCTTAGGCTCAGAAAATGAAATTCATACAATTTAATCCTCATTCCAAGCCTAATCGAAATTTTCATATAACATTTACAGCACTTATATTTCATAAAATTCAAAATTTTTCCATGGGTCCCTAAATCATGATTCCATCAAAATTCTCTTTGTAAAAGTTGTTTATCTATAAACAACCTTTCATTTTCTACCATAAATTTCAAAATTTCAGCATATTCATCCATGACAAAACTTCTATACTTTGATAACTTTTCAAATTAATCCCCAAAATAAATAGATTAAGCTATCTTGATCTCAAAAATATAAAAATTACTAAAAACGAGACTTGAATACTTACCTAATTAAGCTTAATTAGTTTCCTTTCTCTCTCCTAGGGTTTTCATAGAATTTGGGGATGAAGATGATGAAAATAAGATGATATTTCTTATTTAATTAGTTATCATCTTTTAATTTTTATCAATTCCAATTTAGTCCTTAGCCTTTTCTAATTTTTCCATGGAAGAATCACCAAAAATATCTACCAACTTTTCTTTAATGGTCTAATTACCATATAAGGACCTCAAGTTTTAAATTCCATAGCTATTTGATACTCATAGCTATTAGAATTCAACTGTTGCATTTTATGCAATTTGGTCCTTTCCCTAATTAAACACATAACCAATTCCTCACTGTAAGTCATATCAGGTTGAATCCCAACTTCTGTCGGAGAAATAACATGTGAAGGATCCGATCGATACTGTCGCAACATAGATACATGAAAAACATTATGAATTCTGTCAAGTTTTGGTGGTAATGCCAACCGATATGTAATAGGTCCAATTCTTTCCGTAATTTCATATGGCCCGATGAACTATGGACTCAGTTTTCCTTTACGGCCAAACTGGAGAACTTTCTTCCAAGGTGATACTTTCAAGAATACCTTGTCACCGAATTGAAATTCTATTTCTTTTCGTTTAAGATAAGCATAAGACTTTTGACGATCAGAGGCTGCCTTTAGACTATCCTGAATCACCTTTACCTTCTCTTCTGTTTCATGGATCAAGTTAACTTCGTGTATATTTTTCTCATTGAGCTCTATCTAATACAGTGGGGTTCTACATTTTCGGCCATACAAAGCCTTGTATGGTGCCATTTTAATGTTGGATTGATAGCTATTATTATAAGCAAATTCAACTAAAGACAGATATTTTTCACAGTTACCTTCAAATTCAAGTAGACAACACAGAAACATATCTTCTAAAATCTGTATAACACGTTCAGATTGTCCATCAGTCTGAGGATGGAATGCAGTGCTGAAATATTACTATGTACCTAAGGCTTCTTGCAATTTATTCCAGAATTGATATGTAAATCGAGGATCTCTGTCTAAAATAATGGAAACCAGCACTCCATGCAATCTGACAAACTCAGAAACATATAATTCAGCCAATCTATCCAAGGAAAAATCTATACGTATTGAAATAAAGTGTGCAAACTTTGTCAATCGATCGGCAATTACCCAAATAGCATCTTTCTTCTTTGGAGATAGAGGTAACCCCAATACAAAGTCCATATTAATTCTTTCCCATTTCTATTCTGGTATTGTAACTGGATGTAATAGTCCCAAAGGTACCTGATGTTTAACTTTTACTTGCTGACATATCAAACATTTAGTTACATATTTAGAAATATCCCGTTTCATTCCCGGCACCAGTACATCTTTTTTAGATCATTGTCATTTATTACTGCCAAGATGAACAGACATATAACCATTATGAGCTTCATATAGAATCTTCTGTATCAGTTTTGAATTCTTCGATACACATATTCTGCCTCTAAATAACAAACAATCATCAGACCCAATCTGAAATTTTGAATCAGAATTCAACTCACTCTGTACCCGTTTAGCTCGTAATTTATCATTATTTTTCTGAGCTTCAAAAATCTACTGCAAAAATGTCCATCTAGCTTTTAACTCAGCTATGATTAAACCATCATCAGATAACAACAATTGGGTATTCATTGCTCGCAAAACAAACAGGGATTTTTTGCTCAAATCATTTGCAACCACATTGGCTTTTCCTGGGTGGTAATCAATAATCAAATCATAATATTTTAATAGTTCAAGCCACCTGTGCTGTCTCAAATTCAGGTCTTTCTGTGACATCAGATACTTCAAACTTTTATGATTAGTGAATATGTGACATTTTTCACCAAATAAGTAATTCTGCCAGATTTTCAATGCAAACACAATTATTGCCAATTCAAGCTCATGTATCGGGTAGTTTCTTTCATGTGGTTTTAGCTGTCTTGAAGCATAGGCTATTACTTTACCTTCTTGAATCAATACACAACCTAAACCATTTAATGACACATCACTATAAATTATAAGTTCTTTACCTGATTCAGGCTGAACTAACACTGGCACTTTTGTCAATAAAGCTTTTAACCTATCAAAACTCTGCTGACATTTATCAGACCTGTAACACTCCTAACCCGTATCCGTCGCCGGATTAAGGTTACGAAGCATTACCGATCAAAACACAATTCCGAACAGACAGTCATTACAAATCATGCACCTTGTAATACAATTTCCTTTATAAAAGTTATTTTTTGAAAAAAAATAATAACCAACCTCTTAGTCATACAAGTCAAATTCATATATTTGAATCACATATTCAAACACACAATCATGCTTTATCGAACATTCTCTTATACAAACTATGTTTCAATATTTAACCATTTCCGTACCATTTGCTTACTCAAAAATTTGAAATCAAACTATCAAATATCAAAACCAAATTGTACATGTTTCATAATTACAAAAATTCGAACCATATGATCACCACCTTAATAGTAATCGAATACATAAATTATGGTTAAGCATATTTCATTACATATACAAGTGCATATATCACATCATCCCTTTGTACATATCCATTTCATAAGTTAAATATCATTCACATCATTTATTGGGTATTCAAGTATGTATCAATATCAAATACTATTAAATGAACGAGTATAGCTTTTGGACATTATAATTTTATGCCCATTTTTTTTGTCATAACCTCAATAACTAATTATAAACTCAATTTCAATGACATACCTATCAAATTTCATATGCTATACAACATATCAAAATTTATATATACACAATTAATTTATTTTCCATCTATACGACTAGCAATTCAACTTAAAAATAATACCCATTTCACTATAGCAAAATTTACCAATTTGAGCCCAAATAATAATTCAAATTAATCCATTTTTAGCATACAAATTTTTCATGTTTAAATCTCGTATATGTAACCATTCAAATAAACAATCATTCAGACATAAATTTCAACCTCAACAAGACATAACATTTCCATCACCTACATTTTTAAGCTAACATGCTATCTCAAAACTTAATATCATAACAATTATGTCACTTCTGTCTATTTAAGTGGCCATCAAGCATACTTAAAATATAATCATCAATTTCCATCATGAATCGTACCTAAAAACACAACCACTCAAACATAATATAAGTATAAACTTTGCCGTCGCAATCCGAATCGACATAACCAATACTCAATCATATATATATATATCACTTTATCTTATTATCAAGCCAAAACATAACACTTAACATACTTCCCAAAATGAACTACTTCCATGATTGATTATTCATCCTCATTAGCATTTCTTAATGCCGAACCATATAACCAAATACCACACATATATAGCTTATACCATAAAACATACTTACAAAATAACTTTAAGACTTGATGAAATACACATAACATTAACATCTTAAACAAGCCATTTTCGCATGGCTATATATATATATACACAATTTCAAAACCAAATATATCAACACTAGCTTATACATGCCACATAACCTAAACTCAAAGCATTAATTTACCGAAACGACTGGATAGTGTGATGAGATATCCTACGACTTCCAACTTGAGCAAGTCTCTGAAACTCTATAAACATAGGAAAAGCACACAGAGGAAGCTTTAAAAGCTTAGTAAGCCATAAGCAAATAAATCATTTCAATAATATTCATAAATCAATATCACTAAGCCAGATTTAACAAATCTTAATCACATATACATTCATTGTACTTGTAAATTCATATACCACATTAAATAACTTCTCTTATCTTATTTATCAATGAATATATATACCTTAATTCAATCATATAAATCAAGTTTGTACATATTTATTACGTGATTAACCAAAACATGTCATGCTTCATTAGCCAATTTACATATATACAAACCGTACATCATAACACCATCGTCTCGATATCTATTTCATATCAAATTTTCAAATCAAAATAGTATATCTCAAAACCATGTTTCTTGTTTCATATTTATCATATTCGAATCATAGAATCATAAGGTCATATAACTAGCACATATAACACACATTCATTTATATACATTTCTTTCATTCATAATAATATATGTCACATATCGTCATTAGAAACATATTCACCTACCATTTATGAATTATATACAATTCACACGTACCAAAAATCATATATGTATACACATGTTTTACACTTTAATATCACATACTTATACATAACATGTGGCCGAACATACTTCACATGTACACGTATATTCATATTAGCATCATGTATATTTTTCATCACATACTTGATCACTTAGCTTGATTTACTCATTTGATCACAACTTATAATAGCCCGTTGAACCATTCAGAATTGAATAGGATACTCGGATAATCACACGTATTGTACAATGCCAACTATCCCAGACAGGGTCTTACTCGCACACATATATCGGAGTCACATATCGATGCCAACGTATTAAACGTGGTCTTACTCTCACATCACATATCGGAATCCTATGTCCTGACATATGTATCCTAGCTATTCCTAAGGTTCACACGGGGCTTTTGGACATCATAACTCGGTCAGAATGAATTTGTAAATATAGCTCCCTAGCATATACACATTCGGCTAACAACATATATACTTCACATAATTCATTTCAGCATAATAAGTTCGTATTTATTTAAAATAAACAACATATATTTTCTTATAAACTTACCTCGTACAGATGCGAATGGACCAGAATGACTATTTAATAATTTTTAACTTTCCCGATCCAAATCTGATTTCCACTTTTCTTGATCTAAATCAATACAAATTTAACTCTTTTATTCACCAAATCATTCAATTCAATCCATATGCACATATTTAGGGCATTTTACAAATTAGCCCTCACATTTTTACATTTTGACACTTTAGTCCCTATTTCACAAAATCACAAAATATGCATAATTCAATTCAGTCAATGCTTGGTCGAATATTCCCACTCTTCATATAAACCCATATATTTCCTTTATTTTACATTTTAATCCCTAAATTTCTCATTTTCACAATTTAGCCCAAAATAGTCAAATTCATCAAAAATTCAAAAACAAAACATATTTATCTATCACATATCTTTCATATTTTTAACTTTCCCGATCCAAATCTGATTTCCACTTTTCTTGATCTAAATCAATACAAATTTAACTCTTTTATTCACCAAATTATTCAATTCAATCCATATGCACATATTTAGGGCATTTTACAAATTAGCCCTCACATTTTTACATTTTGACACTTTAGTCCCTATTTCACAAAATTACAAAATATGCATAATTCAATTCAGTCAATGCTTGGTCGAATATTCCCACTCTTCATATAAACCCATATATTTTCTTTATTTTACATTTTAATCCCTAAATTTCTCATTTTCACAATTTAGCCCAAAATAGTCAAATTCATCAAAAATTCAAAAACAAAACATATTTATCTATCACATATATTTCATATTTCATCAAATATCATAAAAAAGCTTACAAAATCATTAATGGAATAACTCACAATCTTCATCAAATTTAGAAATTGAGACATGGGCTAGGTAGAAGACAAAGCAACGATCTCAAAAACGTAAAAATTATCAAAAACTGAACAAAATTCATACCTTAATTTAGCTTGGAGAGTGCCGAACCTTTATCCCAAAAAATTGCTTCATTCTTTCTTAAATTCGGCCATTCAAGAAGAATATGCATGTGATGTATGTTTTTGTTTTATTTTATTAACTTATAATATATCATTTACCTTTTTATCCTTTATAAATTAATAAAAAGACTTAATAATGATTGTCCATCACCGTCCATCCCACTATTAAATTGCCTAATTTCATTTTACGGTCTCCACATTAAAAGAACATAGCATTATAACACTTTAACAAATAGCAAGCCATTTTTACAATTTATACGATTAAGTCTTTTTTATAAAATCGAGCACACAAACGATAAAATTTTCATAAGAAAGTTTCACACATATCAATTCATATATTTTAAGCATGAAATATAATATTAAAATATTTTTTGACTCGGATTCGTGGTCTCGAAACCACTGTTCTGACTAGGGTCTAAATTGGGCTGTTACAAGACCACTCAAATTTTACATCTTTCTGTAACAATAGAGTCATTGAAGAAGCTATCATAGAAAATCCATTAACAAACCTCCGATAATATCCTGCTAGTCCTAGAAAACTTCTAACTTCAGACATGTTTTTCGATAACTTCCAATTAACAATGGCTGAAATTTTATTCGAATCCACTCGAATAACTTCTGCGATACTGTATGTCCGAGAAAACCAACTTCCCGTAGCCAAAATTCACATTTACTAAATTTGGCATACAATTGCTTCTCACGCAGAGTTTGCAACACTATTCTCAAATGTTCAACATGCTCATTTTCATCTCGGGAATATACCAAAATATCATCAATAAATACCACCACAAACTTATCTAAATACGGTCTAAAAATTCTGTTAATCAAATCATAAAACTGCAGGTGCATTTGTCAAACCAAACGGCATTACAAGAAACTCATAATGCCCATACCTGATTCTAAAAGTTGTCTTTGGCACATCTGAATCTTTTACCCGTAGATGATAATAATCGAAACATAGATTAATCTTCGAAAATATAGTAGCACCTTTCAACTGATCAAATAGATCATCAATTCGAGGCAGTGGATACTTGTTCTTTATTGTGACTTTGTTTAATTGTCTGTAATCTATACACAATCTCAATGATCCATCTTTCTTCTTTACAAACAGTACCGGTGCACTCCAAGGTGAGAAACTGGGTTCAGCAAAGCCTCTGTCAATTAATTCTTACAATTGTGCTTTCAACTCTTTTAATTTAGTAGGAGCCATTCTGCATGGTGCTATGGATATCGGTGTTGTTCCTGGAATAAGATCTATAGAAAACTCTACTTCTCTAACTAGTGGTAAACCAGGTAATTCCTCTGGAAATACATCAGGAAATTCACAAACAACCGACACTAACTGAAACTTCGACTCAGATACTTTAGTATCCAACACATATGCAAGATAAGCATCATAACCCTTTCTGACATATTTCTATGTTGATATTGCTGAAATCACATTAGATAACCCATCCAGTTTATCATATTCAACATGGAGTAACTCACCATTCTGACATTTCAACACATTATATTTCTGTTTACAATTTACCACTGCATCATGTTGGGTTAATCAGTCCATTCCCAAAATCACATCAAATTCATCAAATGGCAATAACATTAAATCAACCGAGAAATAATAACCCTTTAACATCAACGAGCAGTTTTTACAAATTTTATCCACCGTGACATACTGGCTGTAACACCCCAAACCTGGCCTGGACATTATGGCTGAGTCTGACAATGCCAGATAAGAATGTTTTTAAACAAACCGTATCGAATCTTAAACTGTTCCAATTGTTATCTTTTACTTAGTCGGAAAACAAGTAATAGTCAAATTTGTTTTGGAAACGTTTCTTTATCGCAAAAGCTTTTGAAACCCATTTATTATTATTGTTTTAAGAAACCATTTCTAATTATGAAAAACATTTAGTTTATTTAAGGAAAAACCATATTTTGACGTTGTAGTTTATATTCCAAAATCACAGTTCAAAAACCCAAATTAAAACCAGAAGTCCAAGTCCATAATCCACAAATATCCCAAAAATAAATATATAATTTGGTAAAGCGTTATAAACGTAAAACTCATGAGTAGATAGCCGTGGTCTCCATCGAGTCCCCCGCTACATTGATCTGCCTATTGCTGGGGATTACCTAAATAGATAAACAAATAAAGGGGTGAGTTTTTGCAAACTTAGTGTGTACATGCCCACAGTTCAGCATGCATGTAATCAAATATCAGAATACGTCATAATTCAGGCCTGAGCCCTTTACAGAATCGGTGTGGGCCTTAGCCCACTCAGAACAGAATTAGTTACAACTTAGAGCCTTAGCCCATCTCAAATGTAGTATGCAATACATATCAGAATAACAGAAACATGCCCATCAACTCCGTCCAATCCAACACACCATGTGGGGATAAAATCGACCCACCCATCCCTGCACACCAAATATGGGGATAAAATCAACCCATCCAACCCTACACACCATAGAGTACCGTAATGCGGTAGATGTCATAAATATGTAGCTTAGTTGCCAGATAACAAGCTTATGAAGCCTTACAGTAACTTCCTTCTCTCCATCAAACCCACCCCAATGCAATGCATCATACAAGAATGGTATGCTATAATGTAGATTAACAGACATATACTTATAATCAGATCAGAGCATATATATATACATACATTACAATATCATATCACAGAATAGGGGTCTAAGTCATGCTTACCGACCCTAAAACAGGTCACAGTCGTCTTGGGCGACCCGTGCAACCTTACAGTACAATTCAGAAAAATAGGCTCACACGCCCATGTGGTTTGCCCGTGTGGGCCCACACGCCCTGACCCAAATTCCCACACACCTGTGTGGTTCACCCGTGTAGGCCCACATGCCCGTGTGGCCCACACGACCTAATTGACTGAGCTTGCGTCTCGTACATTGCCTACCAGCCATCACACGGTCGTGTCCGTCGCGCCCTACACGCCCGTGTATTGCCACACGGCCTACCACATGGACGACCACACGCTCGTGTGGTGTCGACGGAATCATTTTTATCTTTTTCTGATTCTCATTTTCTACGCCGTCGGGGTACACACCTGGTTTTGATTGACTCTTAAACGATCACCGAGCACCCAACACCTATAATCGAGAAACAAACCCTTAAATAAATCCTTTTAACGCACTTTAAATGAGCTTAAATCAGGGCTTTTGTCCAAAAGTAACCACTCTTACCTTTGATCGAGTACCAACGAATTCCATGCGCCTAACTCGCTGTTCGAGAATGAAGAGCAGTCCCCTGATCAATTCCTAATCATCCAAAGAAATCCCTTTTTTATATCGCAACTAATAATCATACCAAAACACAAGAATCAAAACTTCCCAAATATGCTCTAAGCGCAACGACGTGAAATAACGACGAAGAAAAGTGCAAAATTTCGGCAGCAATAGAAAATTTCGGTTGACAGAAAAGATCGGGGGGAAAAATTTGCAAGGATTTTCGGTAGGAGAGGATGGAATGATCAGGGTAACTTCTGAATCCCCTATTTGCCTCCACAAAACACTCCTCACTACTCAGAATTTTGATCCAACTCAAACTCACCTGAGTGATCGAGCATAAAAATAATGCCCACACCACGAATCGAACACAGGAGCTGCAGCATCTCCACACTCCACATAACTACCAGACCAATAGGCCCATTCTGATAAGATTTTACAAATAAATACTTATAAGCCTAACAACCAAAGGCAAGGCTTTATTTAAATAAAACCAAAATTTTTCCCAAGCTAAGGCTTGAACTTGAGACCTTCCACGCACACCCAGAACACATAACCACCGAACCAGATACAGATTTGTGTCAAATAATTACAGAAACATATTTACAAAATTTAGGGTGTTACAGATCTACCCCCATAAAAGAATTTTTTGGCCTCGAAATTTTTCCTGATTAGAAAAGGTGAGGATACTGCTATCGCATCGAATCCTCCGGCTCCCAAGTGACCTCCTCAGTGCTATGATTCTGCCACAGCACCTTCACTAAAGGGATAGATTTCCTACGCAGAACTTAACGTCACGATCTAGGATCTAAACCAGCTCCTCCTCGAATGTTAGATCTGGTCTATCCTCAATCTCCTCCACAGGCACAATGTGCGTAGGATCAGAGCGATAACGTCTCAACATCGAGACGTGGAACACACCATGTATAGGATCCAACTCTGCAGGTAGCTCTAACTGATATGCGACCGGTCTCATTCGCTTCAGAATCTGGTACGGCCCAATAAACCGAGGGCTCAGGTTTCCCTTGCGACCGAACCTCAGAACCTTCTTCTATGGCGAGACCTTAAGAAAAATCGCGTCCCCCATAGAATACTCGATATCAGCATAAGACTTCTGTCTGTCAAAATCTGCTTTCAGTTGATCTCGAATCAAGCGGACTTTTTTCTCAGTTTCTGATACCAACTTCGGACCCAGAACTCGTCGCTCACCCAACCCAGTCCAACATAAGGGAGTGCGACACTTACGACCGTACAGTGCCTCATAAAGTCCCATCTGTAAACTAGGCTAATAGTTGTTGTTGTAAGCGAACTCTACTAATGGCAAGTACTCCTCCCAACTACCTTAGAAATCTATAATCCAACCCCTCAACATGTCCTCCAGTATCTGAATCACCCTCTCTGACTGACCATCTGTCTGAGGATGGAAAGCAGTACTAAAGTCTAACCTCGAACCCAAAGCCTCATGAAGCTTCTGCCAAAACTGAGACGTAAAACGAGGATCCTTATCAGAAATGATCGAAACAGGTACCCTATGTAGCCTCACAATCTCAGGTATGTACAGTTTGGCCAACTTCTATGATAAACCATAATATATACATATTTTTACCCCATGCTTGGCATATTTATGGATGATTTTTCATTGATTTCATTGAATTTGATGCTCCTAATCCTTTAAATTCATGTTTTATACTTAGGTGAGCATAGGAAAGCGAAAAGAGCAAGAAACAGGCCAAAAATAGACCAAACGGGCATAAATCAATGTTTCACACAGCCTAGGCACTCCCACATGGGTAAACCACATGTCCGTGTGAGGCACACGGGTAGGCCACACGCCCGTGTGTCATGGCCATGTCGACTAGAAACCAACTCAGCATTATACACGGCTTGAGCACTTACATACGAGCGTGGCACACGGCCGTGTCCCTATTAAACATAAGTCTAATTCTATTCAGAAAAGACTAATTTTGGGCTATTTTGGGCTTTCCAAAGTCTATTTAAACACCGTAGAAGAGGATCAAGGGGAACACATAGAGTAAAAGGTAGGAAATACTGAAGGACAGCTATCGGAATCACCTCGGAGGCAGCATCTACATCAAGACTGAAGATTTCCATCCTATTTCCTAGAAGTTCTTTTGGGTTTCTTTATGTTTACTGTTTTCCAAACTTTGAGATGTTTTCCATTATTATTATGAACTAAACTCCCTAAATACCTAAGGGAGATGAAACCTAAGACGGATCTTATTATTATTTGAGTTATATGATAAATACTTGTTGTTATTCTTAATTGTGAAATTAACCCTTGCTTTAATATTCTAGGGTATTAATTTAGGTTTTTGATGTGCTTATTTAGTGGAGCAAAAGTCCCTGTTTAAGAGTAGATCATTCATAATTAAGCGGAGTTGCATGCAATCCTAGAGATAGGACGACATAAATCTGCCAGATTAGAGTCAAATATAATAAGGGAATCCATAGATCGAGTCAATAATCAACCTAGAGTCAGTTGTTTTTAGTCTCGAGAGAGATAATAACATAAATCACGGATTTCTATGGATTAAGTCAAGTAAATAAATCGTCTAATTCAAAGGTAATAAGTGAGGTCTAGGTAGATTCTTCCTTGGGTATTGTCCTCTCTATCGGTTTTCTAAAATGTATTTTCTAACCTTAATCTCTGTCGCAATCTTAGTTAATTAGATAATTAGTTTTAGATAAAACATTCTCTTAATTTTTAGGCTAGATAATAAAAAGATAGTAATTACTAGTACTTTCAGTCCTCGTGGATACGATTTTTTCGGTCTCACCATAACTATACTACTGTTTGATAGGTGCGCTTGCCTTAGTCGAAGTTTTAGTTAGTTTAGTGACCATCAAGTTTTTAGCACCGTTGCCGGGGACTAAGATATTAGGAACGCTTAATTCTTTTTACTTTACCCATTTATTTTTATTTTTATTGCAATTTAATTTTATCTTTAATTACTGACTTTTCTTTTATTTACTTCTGGTAGGTTTTTATATTTTATGACTAGAAGAAACCCGTCAGGACCTCTACTTTTCGACAGTGAGATTGAAAGCACAGCTTGCAAAAACTGAAGAGAAATAAGGCGAAGCCTACAATACATAGTGGAAGGGCAAGAGGACAATATTCATACCACAACCGAGGAGATGGTTGATAATCAGAATAATCTACTACCTCCTACAATTGCTGCATATCTAGTAAGTCAGAATCCTACTCCTCGTACTATGTATGATTATGCTAAACCTAATTTAATAGGAACAGAATCGAGTATAGTAGACCTGCTGTTGCTGCAAATAATTTTGAAATGAAACCTAACACGATTCAAATGATACAATAGTTTGTTCAGTTTGATGGTTTGCAGGACGAGGATCCAAACACTCATTTAGTGAATTTTCTGGAACTTTGCGACACCTTTAAGATCAATGGCGTTTCTGACAATGCCATTTGCCTTTGGTTGTTTCCATTCTCATTGAGGAATAAGGCTAAACAGTGGTTGAACTCGTTACCGTGAGAGTCAATCACCACTTGGGAAAAATTGACCAAAAAATTTTTGCTTAAATATTTTTCGCCGGCTAAAACGGCTAAATTGAAGAATGATATCTCTTCTTTTGTGCAGATGGATTTAGAAACACTTTATGATGCATGGGAGAGATACAAGGACTTATTGAGAAGGTGCCCTCACTATGGGTTACCTCTATGGCTGTAGGTTCAAACTATTTACAACGGTGTGAACCCCTCAACAAGGCAACTGATCGACGCAGCCGCAGGTGGAACATTAAAAAAAACACCTGAAGAGGGTTACGAATTTATTGAAGAGATGTCACTGAATAACTATCAGTGGCAAGTCATGAGAACGAAGTTGACAAAAGCAGCTGATGTTTTCAACCTCGATGCAGTCATTATGCTATCCAACCAGGTGGAACTTTTAAATAAAAAGATTGATGGTTTGTATGGTTCTACTCAGGTACATCCAATGATGAGGTGTGATTCAAATGGAGGAAGAGTACACAACACGGATTATCCATCCATTAACCCTAGCACCGAGGAAGAACAAGTCCACTATATGGGCAATAATTTTAAACCTCAAAATCATCCACATAGTAACACTTATAATGCAGGTTGGAGGAACTATCCCAATTTCTCGTTGGGTGGTCAAGGAAATCAAAGGCCACAACATCCTCCAGGCTTTCAACAACCGCCCTACCAATAAGAGAAGAAACTGAACCTTGAAGAGATGCTCACAAAATTTATTTTAGTGTCAGAAACTCGTTTTAAGAATACTGAAACAGTACTTAAGAATCAAAAAGTGTCGATTCAAGGACTCAAAACTCAAATAGGATGGCTTGCTAAGTTGATCTCGGAACGACCACAAGGTGGCCTACCAAGTAACACTGAAATTAACCCAAGGGAGCAACTTCATGCCATCGCTGTGCACAATGATGAAGGGTTAGTTGATGCTGAATCGGAACCGAGGCAAAACAATGTGGAAGATAAAGGTAAGGTTAATGTAAGTAATGATAAACAGAAACTGGTAAGCAAGGAGTATAAACCTTGTATACCATACCCTAAGGCGACTAGGAAAGACCACATGGACGAGCAATTCAGTAAATTCCTTAAATTATTAAAAAAATTACATATTAACTTTCCATTTATTGAAGCTCTTTCACAGATGCCAAACGCGGTGAAATTTTTATAGGAGCTTTCAGCAAATAAGCGGAAGTTGAATGATGCGTCGCACGTGGAATTGAACGTAGTTTGCTCAGCCATTCTACAGAATAGGCTACCCAACAAGTTGAAGGATCCAGGGATTTTTATGATTCCTTGCTTAATTGGTAGTTTAACTGTTAATAATGCGTTGGCTGATTTAGGGGCGAGCATTAACGTCATGCCCTATAAAATGTTTAAACAACTAGGTCTTGGGAAACCCAAACAAACTAGGATGATCATTCAATTGGCAGATAAAACAATTAGATTTCCTAGGGGTATTATTGAAGACGTGCTTGTTAAAATTGATAAATTTATATTCCCAGTTGACTTCGTTGTTCTAGACATAGATAGGGATAGTGACGTACCTTTAATTTTAGGAAGGCCCTTTTTAGCAACTGCTAGAACTATCATTGATGTTGGCACAGGTGAATTGATACTTCGTGTAGGTGATGACACTATTAAACTTCAAGCTAGTGATTCTGCTAATATAATTAGCAATCGAGACGATTGTTCAAGTTCTGTTGATATGAATAACGTTATGGCTCAAACTTCTTTTCAGGAAACCCCGAGGGAGAACATGATGAAGCCACATTCTAGCCCATATGACAAAAACAGAACGAGTCATGAGGAACAAAGACTGTAAATTGATGAACTAGACGAATGGCTAATACATGTCAAGGAGAAACCAAAAGAACATGATGAATCAAAGCGACGCCATAATGAGTGTAGGGATGAAACAAAGTAATTTGAGGTTGGGGATAAAGTATTGCTAGATGAAAAGGACCCCCGAATTGCTACTTCAGAGCTTAATACAAACGGAGTGACTCCTTTCACAGTACTAAATGTTTTCTAATACGGTACAGTCGAGGTAAATCATTCTCAATTCGGCACTTTTAAGGTAAATATTACTCGACTTAGACTTTATGTGGATAATAGAATTGATAGTGAGAAAAAGCAGTCTCGGCTCCGTGATCCGTCGTGACCATGCGAATGAGAGGTAAGTTGCGCTTAGACTCTAAATAAGCACTTTTCAGGAGGCAACTCGAACACTAACACCACTAACTATTTTATTTTAGCTATTTTTCATTTTTTTTATGCAGGAACAGTAACCCACACGGCCTGGACACATGGGTGTGTCCTTAGTCATGTGGAAATAGGGCTAAAAATCCCCAAATATCGAGCCACACGGCCTGCGATAAAGCCAAACGGGCGTTCGACATGGACACGGGCGTGTCCTAGGCCGTGTGAAAACTGGAGCTAAATTTTCAAATTTTAAATAAGTTAGGGAGCCACACGGGAACACACGGGCGTATGGGACACCAAACAAGCGTGGGAGAAGAGAACAACATTGTACATGGCCTGGACACATGGGCGTGTCCTCGGCCGTGTGACGAATGGTACTTAATTTTTCATGATTAAAACGAGCTAAGCTTGAGCCACACGGGCGTGTGACACGGTCATGTGGCCCAATACGGGGTTTAGACGACCGTGTCCCCTTCAAAACCCCCAACCCTAACTTTATTTTTGTCTTCTTCTTCTTCTTCAATCTTCTCCCCCAAGCCCTAGCCGCCGTAGCCCCCTTCTCCCCCTACACCGGCCACCACCTAGGTCCTCTCCTTACTCTCCCTCTCCCTCTCTTTCCTTTCTTTTTCTTTCCTTCTCTTTTCTTTCTTTTGTTTCCTCCTTCTTTCCTTTTCTTCTCCCCTCATCTTTCTTCCCCATTTCCCCCTTAACCACCAACCCATTCCCCCCTCGCCACCGTAGTCCCGCCGTCCGACCCCGTCGCCCATCGACGCCACTGTCCATCACCGTCGGGTTCTCCTTGTTACTCATCACTATTTTATTCCTATTTATTATTTATTTCATTATTAACTTCATTATCCTTTATTTACTGCATCATTATTATTATTTTTAACATTATAGACTTATCCTTTGATTAGTTTGGGTACTGTTTACACTAGTCTACCAAATATTCATTGGCTGACTTCATTATTCCTCATTCTATTACAATTTGTTCCTACTATTAGGTTTAGTCTCTCATTTAGGTATTGCAACTTATTTTGTAATTAGTTTATAATGGTTTCGTGCTCTTATCCTTAACTATTATTATGCCATGACTTATTTTCATCTCGTATTATTTTATATCGTTTTCCATTACCAATACCACCATATTATTTTTGCATGATTAAATTTTAGTACACATTTTTTAGGAAAAAATTATTAATTAGGATTACTTACACTTTGCGTTATCAGCTCTCATTTAAATAATTTTTGATCATTTCCTTATTTACTGATGAACTCTTTTACTTTTATAGGCATATTATGACGAACACACATGGAAAGTTGATCGTGATTTTCCCGTGATAAGTTTTATAAATTTATAATGAATCGTTCTTGAAACTAACTATTATCACGACATAGGCAAGTGTACCTATCGAACAGTAGTATAGCTTTAGCAAGATCGGATTGTCGAACCCAAAGGACTAGGAGTACTAGTAATGACTGTCTTCTTATTATCTAGCCGAAGAAAAGAGATTTGTTTTAACTAACTAATTAATTAAACTAAGAACTTGCAGAAAATAGAAGTTGGAAAATTAGTTTTGGGGAAAGCGATTGATTGAGACAATACCTAAGGAAAAATTCACCTATTATTTTACTTGTTATTCTGGCTCCGAACCGGACGATTTATTCATTTAACTTGTTCCGTAGAAATCCCTGCTGTATTATTATCCCTCTTGAGTCTAAAATAATCGAGAGTTATCTCTAATTAACACCCTAAGGTTGCATTAACTCGATCATGGATTCCCTTATTAGGTTTCACCCTAATCCGGCAAAATCTTGTCACCCTATCTCTAGGCGTGCAATCAACTCCGCTTAATTATGATAAAGTTACTCCTAGTCAGGGTCTATTCCTCCTCCAACTAAGAGTACTAACTTGAAGTGATATCTTGAAATACCAAAATAAGAATTAAGAACACATAATTAAGACCAAGTCAAATATTTATCATATGATTCAGAAATAAAAACAAGGTTTCATTATAGGTTTCATCCCCCTTAGGTATTTAGGGGTTTAGTTCATAACCAAACAAGAAAACATTTCAGAATAATAATAAATACAAAACAATAAGAAAATCCAAAACTCCTGAAGGGGAAGTTGAGGAGAGATCTTCAGTTTTGATAATGGCTCCAGCTTCTGAGATGGATCAATCGGCTTCCTTGGAGTAATTCCTTACTCCCTATTCTCTGTCTCCCCTTTCTTCCTCTATTAGGGTGTATTTATAGGCTTTGGAATGCCTAAGAACCCTCAAAAGTGGCCTTTTCTGAATTGGACTCAACTTGGGCTCGGTAGGGACACACCCGTGTGCGATAAATTTAGGCCATGTTCGAGGTACACGGGCGTGTGTTATACCCGTGAGAATCGTGCTTCAATTATGCCAAATTGACACAGTCGTGTGATCTGCCCGTGTGAGGACTCCAGGCCGTGTTGATTTCGTGCTTTGGCCCATTTTCTCTATTTTTGGCCCGTTTCTCGTTCCTTTCGTTCTCCTATGCCTACCTGAGAATAAAACATGAAATTAAGACATTAGGAGCATCGAATCACCAAATCTAAGGAGAAATCATTCATAAAAGGCATTAAGCATGGGTTATAAATATGTATAAATTACGGTTTATCAAATGCCCCCACACTTAAGCGTTTGCTTGCCCTCAAGCAAAATCCTCAAATCACAATTAAAATTTCCTTTTTCTCAACTTATAATACCTATCAATATTATCTCAAACCATCTCATAAGTAATCATACATTGTGAATTCAACTAAAAGAACATTAGAGCTTCAAACATTCTAAATTGAGTATTTTAATCATGAAAAACTTAGGTATCTCCTATCCTTTAAGTAGTTATCATTGATTCAGAACCTTGCAGAGTTTAACATCCTCACTAAAGATTCACTCAAATCACTTGAAGTGTTTAAGGACAATGAAATTAGCACTCATCAGTCAATATGAAAAGTTATTACCATAGGCTTGCATAAAAATCAAATCTCCACCACTACAAATCGAGATGATACATCAATCCAAAGGTCTTTAAAGTGTTTTAACGAGGTTTGGTTAGGGGGTGTGGTCACAGGCTGAAAGAAAGGGTTAGAATCGAGATTGACTTGAAAAATTTCTTAACTAGAAAAATATTTAATCATCACTTGTGTATAACAAAGCTTTCTTCTTTGACTATAGAATGAGACTTACAAGCAAAAGATAACTACTGACATGTATACATGGTTTTTTTTAAGAACAAGTCAAATAATCATAAATTAACTATTAATAACAAGATATAGTTCAGCAATTTATTCAAATCAATTCTGGACAAAAAAAAGGGATCAAATTAATTTAAGGGGATTTCAACAATAATAGGTTAATGGTTAATATCGAGGGTGATACAAGGAATGGCTTGTTAGGCTCAAAAGGGTTCACTAAGTGTTAATCATGGAGGTAGGCTTTTCATGGCATGAGTGGGTTAATCCTAAGTGCCTCTATCATCTTGATATATCAAATCAAATAGTGTGGTCTTGACATGCATAATCAGGCAAGTTCTAGAATAATAATTCAATATTGGCACACTTAAAGCAATAATAAAAGTGAGTATGAAAGAATTAATAAATGCTCAAAAGGCTCAAAAATCTCACAAAAATTATGGCTTTTTGATGTTTCAATCTATGGGATTCAATTAAAGATAATACCTAAATTTGGGGAAAGAACCTAAACTTTTAAATTCTTAAAAATCAACTTATCATGCTTGATTTTCTAGTGTCTTAGAGTTTAACAATCAATGCATGAATGCCTATGTTTTAATTCAAGATATATCAATCAAAATTATCAGTCAATCAAAATTTAACTTAAACATGATATGAGAGATTCACAAGAGAACAAAGCACTATTCAGGGATTTTCAGATAATGAAATGATTACCCCCCACACTTAAGATGTACATTGCCCTCAATGTACAAGGTTAGATATATAAGAAAATATAAGATCATGAGAGAGGGAGAGAATTGAAACTTCCTGAGTGGTGAATGAGTGTCCTAGTTTAGAGTTATGGAGGTGGAGGAAGATACTCTAGTGGTAGTAGAGGTTGGGTACCACAAGTGCTGTGTCGAAAGAATTTATATCTCCTTATTCAGCAGAGCATGGTAACCGTGGTGAACCTTTTCCATTAGAGTTTGAAGTTCCTAAATGATTGCGAGCTTTTGGAGATCTTTGATAACTGTAATAAAAGCAAGAACTGTTTAGGGGATATTAGGAAAAATGATTTACTTGTAAAAGATTAGCCGAGATTAAAAATTGTTAGATAAATATTATAAATCCTAATGAAAATAAAATTAAAGAAAAATAAAAAGCTGTCTTAAATGAAAATAAAAATAAAAACATAAAATAAGAAATAAAAAACAAAAATTTCTAAACATCTTTATCGCTGGATGGTTCGCGAGGTGGGACTGGCGATGAGATGTGGAGGTGCTGACAAATCTGCTGTAGTGTACCATCAATGTTGTCAAATCTGTGAAAATATTGCTACTCAAATCTGTTAAGACGCTCAGAGATGTCAGCGTATGAAGCCACCGCATGAACTGGCCGAGAAGGTGGTGGTAGTGGGTGGGGAAGTGGGTCCTCATGTTGGGTAGGGACATCACCAGTAATGTCATCGGGAACCTCCTCCTTGTTAGCTTGAGCAAGACGATATTGGGAAAGGTAGGTTCCTTGGTGCCTCTCGATCATCCTCATGCTCAGCATACTCGAGATGCCTTGTGGAGACATCTGGCCAATAAGGGTCAAGGATGATTCTTGGGGCGCGATGTTGAGGAGTCCAAAGTGTCGCGCCAGTCGAGTCACGTAGGGGCCAATGGAGATGACCCCCCTCCGATGTCGCTCCGTCTGGTGGCGTATGGCAAGGGCGATGAAGTAGGCGAGGTCGATGACTTGCCCATTGGACATACACCATAAATAATAGGCATCGTGGGTAGTGACGACGCCGGTGCTCTCTCTTCGTCCTGTCATAGTGTGAGATAAGATAGAGTGAAGGTACCTTAAGGATGGAGGGAGAGATGATGCCTTGGTGCGACTGGGGTCGTAGGTGGCCGAACGTGGGATGAGGGCGTCCCAACAACGTGAAGGAGAATGATGGATATGGCGGTCAAGAGTGAGTAAATCATTCTCCTCTCTGAACTCCTCGGTATAAAGACCCAATGCAGTATCGAACTCGGGAATGCTTAGTTGGTAGACTAATCCACCTAAGCGAAACTATACTATGCCGAGATCATCATAGTTTGTCATCACAGTTTGAAGATGAAACGTAGAACATAGCTCCATCGTCAACTCTATGTATGTTGGCTCGATGATCCCAAAAAATAACTCCCATGGATCGGTAGTAAGGAGGGCCCAGATTGCGTCAGCCAACTAGATTTGTTCGATAGTAGCAAAGTCGATGCAGCGGCCTGCTGTTATAGGCTGGGCCCGTAATATTTGAAAAAGTTCCTCTTGGGGCCCATTGGGAAATTGGAGGAATGGGTAGCGAATTTCTGCGGTAGGCCTCGAGGAGGATGATGCTCCTTTCCTTTTCTTGGAAGCGGGAATAGAGGCTTTCTTCCCTCGTGAAGACGACATCAGAAACTTGTAATGAAAATCATTGAATTGCCTTGGAGCATCAGAAAATGAAGCTAGATTGTAAGAAGAAAGTTGCATAGATATTTTCAGCCACAACAATTTAAAATTCATTAAGACATTTTTTAGGCATTGTGGCCTGAAGCAGAAATAACAAAGAATGTAAGGCAATATATTAAATGGATGAGAGAATGGCCACACACAAAATGCATGAAAAATTTCAACCACTCTTATCATGAAAGTTTTATGTCTAACTAAATGAATGGAGTAAAGAATGTAGGGAACGACTTAAAACAAATGATGGATATTCTAGATTATGATATCTAAATGATGAAAATATAGAAATAAAGTCAAAAACTTGCATATTATCATGATAAATAGGCCTAAAAATCAATAAAATAGAAAGGAAGAAGTAAAGAAATGCTAGAAAGAGGAGAAAATATGTCAAAAATGAAGTTGGAGGCGGCGCACGGGCGTGGCGTGGAGGCCGTGTGGACTTGCAGCGGCTAGGGTTAGGGTTTTTGAGTGGGGAAGATAATGAATAGTGCCAGGTATTTATAGATTTTAGGGCACATAATCAGGGGACACGCCCGTGTGTCACAATTTCAGGCCGTGTGTTTCACTTTTTTCCTATTTTGGCGCGTCTAAAATTCGACACACGCCCATGTATCTCGGGCGTGTTGATGCACACGGCCGTGTCGCACGACCGTGTTTTGCCTTGTTCGCTTCTCCCACGCCCGTGTATGCGATCTCCACGCCTGTGTTAATTTGGCAGGTTCACCCACGGGTGTTAGGCACGGGCGTGCCGCACACTCGTGCTAGCTTCTAGTTTTGACCACGGTCCTAAGGCACGGGTGTGTCGCACGCCCGTGTTGTTTTGGCAGGTTCGTCCACGGCCATATCCCACGGCCGTGGCGGTTTATCGTCGCCCGTGTTTTGGAAAAATCTTGCCCTATTTCCACATGGTCTTACACACGCCCGTGTGCTTGGCTGTGTCCCTGTGGTAAACTTGTTTTCAAGAGCTCTGCTAGTCATGGAAAATGTTAAACACTAAAATTTAAAGAAGTTAGTTCAATTAGTGCTCGGGTTGCCTCCCGAGAAACGCTTATTTATAGTCTAAGCTCGACTTACCTCTCTGTTGAATGGTTAAAGTGGTTTAAGGAGTTCGTACTCCTCATTCCTGCTATCATTCTTAGCAAAATAAAGCTTTAGCCGGGAATTGTTTACCTTAAAAGTGCCTAACTTGGGCTGAATTACATCCACTGTACTGAATGGGAAAAATACTAAGCTGATTTGAGAGTGACAATGTGAGGGTCTGCAGCATCTAATAAGACTTGATCTCCAACCTTAAGTTGATTTGGAGAGGTATCGAGCTTGTTTTGGCATAGTTTTGATTTATTGGGTGTTCTTGGTTTATGTGCTCGCCATTCGTCCAGCTCCTCTATCTGTAGCCTTTGTTCTTTATGAATGGGTCCTCTATTGTTGTTGGAATATGGCTTGTGTACTTCTTTCAAACTTAATTTTTGCACAGTGGATTGTGTCATATTATCAATTTTAGTAGGATGCTGTGGATCATTACCTTCCATGTTCGATGTGAGTCTAGAATTACGAGCTTGAAGGGTGATCGTTTCATCTCCTAGCGAAGTGTAAGTTCACCTGTACCAACATCAATAATTGTTTTAGTAGTTGCTAAAAAGGGCCTCCCTAAAATCAAAGGGGTGTTGGTCTCCTCCTCTATGTCTAAAACAACGAAATCAACGGGAAATATGAATTTATCCACTTTCACTAGTACATCTTCAATGATACCCCTAGGAAATCTTATAGTTTTATCTGCCAATTGAATGCTCATCCTAGTTTGTTTAGGTTTTCCAAGACCTAGTTGCTTAAACATTTTGTAAGGCATGAAATTGATACTTGCCCTTAAATCAGCTAATGCATTATTCACTTCTAAACTACTAATTAAACAAGGAATTGTAAAACTTCCTGGATCTTTCAATTTGTTGGGTAGCTTATTTTGCAGAATAGTTGAGCAAACTGCGTTTAGCTCCACATGCGATGCTTCGTCCAACTTCTGTAACACCCTGAATTTGGGCCTAGAAGTTTTGGGCCTTGAGCATGGGAGCGATTGAAGGCAGCTTTTAATATTTTGTTGTGCATGTAAATTTCGTTAATGAAGGCTTGTTTTAGTGGTTAAGTGTGCTGAGAAATGTTGGAGAAGTCTTGGGTTCAAACCTGGACTCTAGTAAAAATTTTGGTTTAAGGTGAATCAAACCCTGGGTGTAGTAGGTAAGCCTTAAGAATATTGTTGGAGAAAAGATGACACAAAAATGAGTGTGGTGTAGTGGCAAGGTGGCAACACTTAGGGGACAAGGAAGTGACGCCATAGAGGAAGCAAGGGGTCCAAGGTTCAAGTCTTGGCTCTTGCAATATATTTTGGTTTTTCTTTTCAATAAATCTGAAAGCAAGTAGGTGTGCTTTAAAGTTTAATGTGTTGGATTTATACACAAATGAGTTGATGGCCTAGTGGTGGTGGCGTGAGTTGGCATGTGGGAGGACTTTGGTTCGATTCCCTTGGCACGCAAAGGTTGATTATTTTGCTATGTTGGGACAACAAGAGTTGGTGTTGGTTTTAAACTCTGGTGGTGGAGGGATCCCACATCGGGAAGCTAACCTAAGAGTAGATGGAGAGCTGGCTTTAAATAGAGAAAACCATGAGGAGAGTAAAGGTACCTTTCTTGGCTGATCCCTTTCGCTTTATGGCGTGCTCGTTTGGGTTGGGCGTCAACTAAGAGTGCTCGGAGCGCGGATTAACTCCAGTCTCCTATCAGGTGTGTATTTCTCACTTTTTTGGTTGTAGGATGGCTATTTCGGGCCGCGATGGGCCGAAAGGGGCCTTGTGGGCTCAATGGGCCTATGGGCCTAATTGGATAAGTTGTTTGATTGTGTAGTAAATATTGGACTAGGCTAGGTGAATCTCGTATCTATGGCTAGATTTGGGCTAAAAGGGCCACACGAGCGTGTGGGCCCATTTGGGTCGAGAAAGGGCTTTAGGCTTATTCGTATTGTCATTCTTGTTTAGAATACTTAGTTTACCAAATTACCAAAACACCCCTGGTTTGCAAAATTACCAAAATATCCCTGGTTTGCAAAATTACCAAAATACCCCTGTAGGGTAAAATTACCAAAATACCCTTGTAGGGTAGAAATACTGAAGTACCCCTGTAGGGTAGAATTACCGAGATACCCTTGTGGGGTAAAATTACCATTTTACCCCTAGGGTGTTAAATGACTGTTTTGCCCTTGTGGGCAAGTGACTGACTTGGACTGTGTGGTTGACGGATTTGATTGTGAATATGTGATGGTGATATGAATGGCTTGACTATAATTGTTTGATTCAAATATGGGTATGATATTCTGATTCTGTATACGTATGCCATGACATATTATTTCTGTTGCATGGGACATGGGTTTATATTGATGGAGGAAGTGTTCGCACGGCCTCATTGCAATCCGTGGCTTCGCCACATATATATATCTCTGCTTCGTGGCTCGCCACAAATATCTCAGATCCGATGACTTCGTCACAATATCTGGCAGCCTCGCTGCAATTTCTGCGGTGTGTAGCGGTTGGGTGGGTCGAGTAGTCTCCCCACATGGAGTGTAGGGCTGGTACAGGTGGAGTGTAGCGGTTGGCTATAGGCTGGGTTGGGATTGCATTCACATTCGATTCTCGATTACTCGCACATGATACCGATTCTCGATTCTCGCACCTAATTACGATTCGATTATGATTCCGATTCTCACACCGATTCGATTCGATTCTCATTTTTATTCTAGTTCGATAATGTTTCTTATTCTCAGAATGGGCTAAGGCCCGTCTGTATCTGTCATTATAATGGGCTAAGGCCCAATTGATACTCGAAATCGTAAGTAGGGCTAGGGCGGACTTTTAATTCTTTTATATGACCGATCGTTCCTTTTATATAGTAGGGGATTTCACACTGAAGTTTTCGTAAACTCACCTCGCTTATTAACCTTTCGTAATTTTCACCCTTAGACGAATCGGAGTTGCGAGGACTCGGAGGAGCTACACACACACCGCTTTAAGTTACGCTTTTGATTATTGCTTTAAAAATGTTTTCATGTGAGTTGTAGTAAAGTCATTGTAATTTTCTAGATTTCTAATTTGGAATTTTATTTATAATTGCTAGTATTAGAACACAGTTTTCCAAAGCAATTACTGTTTTCAAAACATCACGTATCCACAATTGTTTTTAAATTAAGCTTCCGCAACTGCCAAGATTTTTACAAAGTTGTTAAGAATTATATTCAGCTAAGGTTTTCTAACAAGGTTTAAAAAGGGTATAAGTTTTGAATTATTAAGAAGGGTTTTTAATGGAAACATGGTTTTCAAAAAACACTTCAATGTGACACGCCAGATTCGAGCCAAACTTCCAGGCCGGGTTTGAGGTGTTACATTTAGTGGTATCAGAGCCAAGTTGCAACAACTCGGCTGTGGATTGGGTTTCAAAGGTTGAAATTCAGAAAATTATTTTCAACCACGTGGTCTGTTTGAAGTATTTCTCTTAAAAAAAGTGTGGCACACTGAGTCTCCGGTGCCGAATCTGTAAGTCTTCTGAATACTTTTGACTGTTTAGAAATTGAAATACTGTAGATTCCTTAGATACTAGTCTGAGTTTATGTTTGGTATTTGTTTTATGTGGATGTGATGTTTGGATATAGAAATTGTATATATGTGTGATAAATATGTGTCTGCTTCAGTGAATAAGCGTTGTATGTATGAGATGTTTCAAGTTCTAGTTGAAGTGTAATAGTGATAGTAGGATCAGAGTGCACAGTGGTAGTGTAGTGGGGTAGATGTTACACGACTACCCTGTTAGATGGAAATTTCGGGGACAAAATTTCTTTAAGGGAGGTAGAGTTGTAACACCCTGAATTTGGGCCTAGAAGTTTTGGGCCTTCAGCATGGGAGCGGTTGAAGGTAGCTTTTAATATTTTGTTGTGCATGTAAATTTCGTTAATGAAGGCTTGTTTTAGTGGTTAAGTGTGCTGAGAAGTGTTGGAGAAGTCTTGGGTTCAAACCTGGACTCTAGCAAAAATTTTGGTTTAAGGTGAATCAAACCCTGGGTGTAGTAGGTAAGCCTTAAGAATATTGTTGGAGAAAAGATGACACAAAAATGAGTGTGGTGTAGTGGCAAGGTGGCAACACTTAGGGGACAAGGAAGTGACGCCATAGAAGAAGTAAGGGGTCCAAAGTTCAAGTCTTGGCTCTTGCAATATATTTTGGTTTTTCTTTTCAATAAATCTAGAAGCAAGTAGGTGCGCTTTAAAGTTTAATGTGTTGGATTTATGACACAAATGAGTTGATGTCCTAGTGGTGGTGGCGTGAGTTGGCATGTTGGAGGACTTTGGTTCGATTCCCTTGGCACGCAAAGGTTGATTATTTTGCTATGTTGGGACGACAAGAGTTGGTGTTGGTTTTAAACTCTGGTGATGGAGGGATCCCACATCGGGAATCTAACCTAAGAGTAGATGGAGAGCTGGCTTTAAATAGAGAGAACCATAAGGAGAGTAAAGGTACCTTTCTTGGCTGATCCCTTTCGCTTTATGGGGTGCTCGTTTGGGTTGGGCGTCAACTAAGAGTGCTCGGAGCACGGATTAACTCCAGTCTCCTATCAGGTGTGTATTTCTCACTTCTTTGGTTGTAGGATGGCTACTTCGGGCCGCGATGGGCCAAAAGGGGCCTTGTGGGCTCAATAGGCCTACGGGCCTAATTGGATAAGTTGTTTGATTGTGTAGTAAATATTGGATTAGGCTAGGTGAATCTCGTATCTATGGCTAGATTTGGGCTAAAAGGGCCACACGAGCGTGTGGGCCCATTTGGGCCGAGAAAGGGCTTTAGGCCTATTCGTATTGTCATTCTTGTTTAGAATACTTAGTTTACCAAATTACCAAAATACCCCTGGTTTGTAAAATTACCAAAATACCCCTGGTTAATTGGGCTTTTAGGTATTTATTGTGTAAAATAAATCACAAGGAAGCATGTGGTAAAGTGGCTAAGTGACGCCACTGGGAATACTATAGGTGCCGTGTGGAGGTTTGGGAGGACCCAGGTTCAAGTCACAATGACAGTAAATTAAGGGATTAATTTTTATGCACAGAAAAGGGAAGTAATGGAACTAAAGTGAAAGACTATTAGGAAGAGTTGGAGTTGCTCAGGAGATTGAGTAATGAGAGGATAAGGGAGAGAATTTAGGAGCTGATTAGGGAGAACTGTGTTGGCCGAATAAGGGACTCTTGAAGAGCAAGAAGTGGCCGGCCAAGGGATTCTCTAGGAGGGAAAAATTCGGCTAGGGTTAAGGGCAGTATAAATTCGGCATTATGGGGAAGTTGTGCCGTTTGCTGACCATTCCCCTCTTCATTCTTCTCCCCTCTTTTCATCAACCTTTTTCTTATTCTCCTTTTCTTTTATAGTCGAACCCTTCTAACCTCTTGTTCATCTCCATCCTTCCCTTAAAACATTTCAAAACCTTCATAGCCTTTGGCCATAAAAAGCCGAAATCCCGAAAGCTACACTTTCTACTGTGCCGATTTCTCCTAGCAAAATTCTCTTATTTTGCTTATCACCTTTGACCGATTCTTTCCTCCTTTAAACCTCAAGTTTTTGTCGACAAGACCACAGTAGAACCCTATTAATTCATCTTTTTCTACACAGTTGCAAAAAAGCCGAAAACCCCACTTTCATAGGGACTTAGCCGAATACTGAAAACATTGAAGGCTTGACTTTGGTGATCGTTTGAGGGTAGAGCGGCATCAGATTTAAGTAGGCATCAATTGGAAACATTGATCGAAAGAATCAGTGGTAAGTAGCTTCAAAACTTAGTCTTCTTTCGTATTTTAGGAAAAGCCGAAATCCCTAAATGTTAGGGAGGCTGTCAATTTAGACTTGTAGCTGTAAGGGGTTGTGATAACCGTTCTGTTTTGGTAATGGTGTGATTAGAGACAGCTGATCAAGGGCTTGGACAAGTGGAACGATCGGATCTTTGGATTTAGTCATCAACTTCGGCAAAGGTATGGATTCTAAGGCCATTATGGGTGGTGGCCGAATGAGTAAGTGTGGACGGTAGATGGTTTTCATTTTGGTTTAATTATTGTGGGCTGATATATAAGTGGTTGATTATAGGAGAAATCGTATAGGAGATCTCGTCGAGGAATATCGCAAAACAGGTGTGTAACTGACACCCTCTCACAGACTAGATCGGCAAAAGCCGAAAAGCCGAAATGCCAAAAAGCCGGTATTTTGGGCACTTGCGAGTGTGCGAATGCTCATAAGTTATATGGGTAAATATTACTGGTAATTGAAAGTGATAAAACTACAGTACGCGCGATTTCGTACGTTTTGATATTTTGGGCTTAATGGGCCAAAACTAGGTTAATGGGCCAACGGGCCCAATTCGGTAAGAACGCTCGGTAAGTGTTTCTAGTTATATGTAATGGCTACGATATGCCTGAAAACCTTAGAAATAGTTAGGTTTACTAGAATACCCCTACGTATGCAAAATTACCATTATACCCTTATGTATGCAAAATGACCTATATACCCCTAGGGTTAATTTTGTCTGAAAAGCATGATGATTTAAATCTGTATGATGTATGCCATGAATGAATATCTGTTGTATGGGGACATGGGTTATATTATGGAGGAAATGTCCTGGTGGCTATGCCACAAATTATCTGTTCTGGTGGCTTTGCCACATATATCTGTTCTGGTGGCTTTGCCACATATATATCTGTATCTGGTGACTCTGTCACATTTTCTGTATCTGGCAGCCATGCTACATATTTTTGTGGCGTGTAGCGGTTGGGTGGGTCGAGTAGTCTCCCCACATGGTGAAAGGATGGTATGGGGGAGTATATGGTTGGATATGGGTTGGGCTTCTGCATAAAGCATGATATAAATCTGCTCGATCATTGCTCGGGCCTATGGGCTTTATTCTCAAATGCTTGCGGCTAAGGCCAATTTATTCTATTTCTGTGGTTTGAACTGATTTAGGCTACGTTTGGGTTAATTTACACACTAAGTTTCCCCAAACTCACCCCTTCATTTTCATCCTCGCAGGTAATCCCCAACCATAGTGGGCTTGGAGCTGTGAGGGATTCGGAGTGGCCACATGTTTCTGTAAACTTGGTTTCTTTCTGGTGAACTGGACGTCCATTTATTTTTGTTTACGGTTTTTGGGTTTTTAAAGTGTAATAAGGCCGCTCAATTATTTTTTTATGGTTTTTATTATTTATTCTAATTACGATAAGAATGAACTACGATAACTATTAAAATGGACTAGCTCTAAGACGCGTTTTCAAAAACATCAAGTGATTTCAAAGTAACACGACTACAAGTAAGGCTTCCGCTAAGCAAACGTTTTCAAACTTAATTATTTTCTTAAGATGGACTTAATCAACTGGTTTTCTTTCAATTATACGAGATGTTAGAGTGTGGCAATGGCGGTGTGCATGTCTAGGATTGGATCTGGAAGGAGCTTGGTACTTAAGTAGTCCGCCAGACTCACCTCCTCTTTTTCGGTTTCCTACCTAGTGCACAGCTTCCATTCACTCTAACCTATTTTTTTTAAAGTATCTTTTACATCACCAACTACGTTTTCCGAACTAAGTATTACGGAATGTTTTGATCGCTTCGATGTGGTACATCGGATCCTGTCATAACGTCTAGGCCAAGTTTGGGGCGTTACAACTTCCGCTTGTTTGCTAAAAGCTCTCTTAAAAAATTCATTGCATTTGGCATCTGTGACAAAGCTTTAATAAACGGTAAGTTGATATGTAATTTTTTCAAAAGTTTAAGGAGTTTACCGAATTGTTCATCTGAGCGATCTTTTCTTGTCGCGTTAGGGTATGACACATGAGGTTTGTATTCTACATTCACCGTTCTATTATGACTTACCTCACCATCACCTTTGCTTTCCACATTTTCTTGCCTTGGTTCTGGCTCAGTCTCAACGCATCCTTCTTGAGCATCAATTGCATTGAGCTATTCCCTTGGGTTTGGTTCAGTATTACTTGGCAAACTACCTAGTGGTCTTTCAAAAATTAATTTGGATAGCTGACCTATCTGAGTTTTGAGTCCTTGAATTGATGCTTGTTGATTTTTAAGTGTTGTCTCAGTATCCTGAAAACTAGTTTCGGACATCGAGATAAATTTGGATAGCATCTCCTCAAGGTTCGACTTCTTTTCTTGTTGACAAGGTGGCTGTTAAAAACCCTAAGGATCTTGTGGCCTTTGATTTCCTTGACCGCCCCAAGAGAAATTTGGGTGGTTCTTCCAACCTGCATTATAAGTATTACTATATGGGTTATTTTGAGATCTAAAATTATTGTTACCCATATAGTTGACTTGTTCCTCTTCGGTTGTAGGATTGAATGGTGGGTATTCTATAAGCACACCTCTTCCACTTGAATCACACCTCATCACTGGATGTACCTATGTAGAACCAAGTAAACCATCAATTTTCTTATTCAGAAGTTCTACCTGATTTGACAACATAGTAACCGAATCGATATTATAAATGCCTGCTATTTTCGTTGGCTTAGTCCTCATTAGTTGCCACTGATAGTTATTCAGTGACATCTCTTTAATAAATTCAGAAGCCTCTTCAGGTGTTTTGTTATTGATGGTCCCACTAGCAGCTGCATCAATCATTTGTCTTGTCGAAGGGTTCACACTGTTGTAGAATGTTTGAACTTGTAGCCATAGAGGTAATCCATGGTGTGGGCACCTTCGCAAAATGTCCTTGTATCTCTCCCATGCATCGTAAAGTGTTTCTAAGTCCATCTGCACAAAAGAAGATATATCATTACGCAACTTAGCTAATTTTGCCGGTGGAAAATATTTTAATAAAAATTTTTCGGTCATTTGTTCCCAAGTGGTAATAGACCCTCGTGGTAGTGATTTCAACCATTATTTAGCTTTATTCCTCAGTGAAAAAGGGAATAACCGAAGGCAAATGGCATCATCAGAAACACTATTAATTTTAAAGTGTCGCACAGTTCTAGAAAATTTGCCAAGTGAGTGTTGGGGTTCTCATCCTGCAAACCATCAAACTGAACAAATTGCTGTATCATCTGAATCTTGTTAGGTTTCAGTTCAAAATTATTTATAGCAATAGCAGGCCTAACTATACTTGACTCAGTTCCTGTAAAATTAGGTTTAGCATAATCATACATAGTACGAGGAGCAGGATTCTGATTTGCTAATTTAGTGGGTATGGCTGGAGGTAGTGGATTGTCCTGATTTTTAGCCATCTCCTCGGTTGTAGTTGAAATATCATCCTCTTGCTCTTTTTTTGTGTATCTTAAGCTGTGCCTGATTTCTCGTCGGTTTCTACGAGTTGTACGATCAATTTTCTCGTCAAAATGCAATGGTCCTGACGGGTTTCTTCTAGTCATAAACTACACCAGGAGAAAAAGAAAGAAAATTAGTAAAATAAAAATTAAAGTTAAATTGCAAGAAATTAAATGGCTAAAGTAATAAAAATTGAGCGTTCCTAATATCTTAGTCCCCGGCAACGGCGCCAAAAACTTGATCGTGATTTTCCTGTGATAAGTTTTATAAATTTATAATGAATAGTTCTTGAAACTAACTATTATCACGATGTAGGCAAGTGTACCTATCGAATAGTAGTATAGCTTTAGCAAGACCGGATTGTCGAACCCAAAGGACTAGGAGTATTAGTAATGACTGTCTTCTTATTATCTAGCTGAAGAAAAGAGATTTGTTTTAACTAACTAATTAATTAAACTAAGAACTTGCATAAAATAGAAGTTGGGAAATTACTTTTGGGGAAAGCGATTGATTGAGACAATACCTAAGGAAAAATCCACCTAGACTTTTACTTGTTATTCTGGCTTCGAACCGGACGATTTATTCATTTAACTTGTTTCGTAGAAATCCCTACTGTATATTATTATCCCTCTCGAGACTAACAATGTCTAATCCCTAGGTTGAATAACCGAGAGTTATCTCTAATTAACACCCTAAGGTTGCATTAACTTGATCTATGGATTCCCTTATTAGGTTTCACCCTAATCCAGCAAAATCTTGTCACCCTATCTCTAGGCGCGCAATTAAGTCCTCTTAATTATGAAAAAGTTACTCCAGTCAGGGTCTATTCCTCCTCCAACTAAGAGTAGTAACTTGAAGTGATATCCTGAAATACCAAAATAAGAATTAAGAACACATAATTAAGAACAAGTCAAATATTTATCATACGATTCAGAAATAATAACAAGGTTTCATTATAGGTTTCATCTCCCTTAGGTATTTAGGGGTTTAGTTCATAACTAAACAAGAAAAGATCTTAGAATAATAATAAATACAAAAAAATAAGAAAACCCAAAACTCCTGAAGGGGAAGTTGAGGAGAGATCTTCAGTCTTGATAATGGCTCCGGCTTCTAGGATGGATCAATCGGCTTCCTTGGAGTAATTCCTTACTCTCTATTCTCCGTCTCCCCTTTCTTTCTCTTTTAGGGTGTATTTATAGGCTTTGGAATGCCTAAGAACCCTCAAAAGTGGCCTTTTTTGATTTGGACTCAACTTGGGCTCGGCAGGGACACGCCCATGTGTGATAACTTTAGGCCGTGTTTGAGGTACACGGGCGTGTGTTATACCCGTGTGAATCATGCTTCAATTATGCCAAATTGACACAGCCGTGTAATCTGCCCGTGTGAGGAGCTCCACGCTGTGTTGATTTCGTGCTTTGGCCCATTTTCTCCATTTTCGTCCTGTTTCTCGTTCCTTTCGTTCTCCTATGCCTACCTGAGAATAAAACATGACATTAAGACATTAGGAGCATCGAATTCACCAAATCTAAGAAGAAATCATTCGTAAAAGGCGTTAAGCATTGGTTATAAATATATATAAATTACGGTTTATCAAATGTCCAAAGTCACCATCCCCGCTTCGGAAAAGCGGAAGGGTCCTGGAGCAACCTCCTCAAGCGCCCCGACTGAAGCTCATCATCCTCTGTTTCGATTTTTGTTAGGCCCATAGGACGTCTTATTTTAGCTTCTTCGATTACGACCATTAGGAGTGGGTCACTGTATTGACCGGGTCGTATTAGAGCAGGTCAGACTAGCTGATGAGGTCCGTGCTTTCATTACCACTGCACCATGGGATCGGTTCTTTGCAATTATCGAACCCACCTATTCAGAGCTTACCTTGGAGTTCTGCATGATGTTCCATTTACAACATGTGATGAACACCCATGACGAGGCTGGTACTATCACTTTCCGACTTGGTAACTTAGTGCGACATATGAGCGTCCCTGAGTTTGACGTAGCTTTGGCCATCTACACCGATGAGTTTATAGGTGTCAATAACTTTTTTCACCTTCACCGTCACATCCATTACTCTCCTTCGTGCTGTTGGACCGATCTCATGGCTAGTCAGATTCGTTATGACCCGAGTCGCTCGAAGGCGACATCTCTTTCTCCGGCTTTATGATACATCCATGCCTTATTAGCTCACACGTTGACTGGCAGGAGAGAGAGCACGGGTGTAGTTAGCACCACCAATGCTTATTTTTTATGGAGCATGGCCACTGGTCACGTCTTTGATCTGACATACTTCATAGCGCTTGCTTTTCGCCACCAGATGGACCGCTATAGGAGGGGCCCCATCTGCCTTGGCCCCTACGTGAGTCACCTCGCTCGACACTTTAGTCTTTTCGACACTCCAGAGGTGTCATCGACACTCACACTAGTAGGCCAGATGTCTCCTCAAGGAATATCTAGTATGATCCACATGAGGATGATAGAGTGACACTGTGGATTTGACCCCCCTCGATACAGACTCATCCATTCTGATGACCAGGATGACCCAGAGGACATTACTGATGATGTCCCTCCCCCTCATGAGGACCCACCTCCATCACCACCACCGAGTCACCGACCTCTTGCTGCTATATTGATAGATATATCTAAGCTACTCACTTTCTTTGAGCAACAGTATTTTGAGTGACTCGACAACATCGATGCCACTCTTCTACAGATTTGCCACCACCTCCTCATCTCTCATTTGGCGCCATTAAACCACGAGGCATCCGATGATGAGGACCTTTCAGTCCCTTTATTTTATTATTATTATTATTATTTTTAATTTTATTTTCCTTTATTTATTTTTGAAGACTTATGTTTTATATTTTAAACTCTGCTTATCTTTATTGTTATTATCGAATTATCCCTTAATTCTCTTCCACAGTGGTGTTTATTTTCTTATTAGTAACACAGAATCATGCCTTTCATTAGCCTTATCTACAATTCTCGCTGTCGCTATTCTAAGGATTTCATCCAAAAAATTTAGGGCAGTTCTGCTTCTCTCCCTATTTTCTGATATTATACTTATCTTCTTATTATCTATCTTTGTACATTGAGGATAATGTACATCTTAAGTGTGGGGAGGTTATTTTTTATGATTGTCAGAAAATCCCTGAATTTTTATCTTGTTCTCAAATAATTTTCTCATCTTATTATTAGAGTGAATTCTGATTGATTTATAATTTTTATTGATATGTTTTTGAATCAAATCATAGGTAATTGTGCATTGATTGTTTAAACTTCAAGACATTAGAGAATCAAGCATGATATGTTGACTTTTGAGAATTAAAATTGCTAAGTTGTTTCCCTGAATTGAGGTATTATCTTGAAGTTTTCAATTTACAAGATTGGCATCAAATACCCATAATTTTAGTGAGATTTTGAGCCTTTTATAGCATATATCTTTCTTGCTCACTTATTTTATTAGTTATGAGTGTGTCAACATTGATTTATTATTCTAGAACTTGCTTCGACTATGTAGGTCAAGACCACACCTTTGATTTGATATACTAAAATGATAAAGGCACTTAGGTTTTAACCCATTTACCCCATAAAAAGCCTACCCACATAATTGACCCTTAGTGAACCCCTTTGAGCCGTAACCATTGTTTCTTGATTTTACCCTTAATGATAACCCACAACTGAACCCTTTTTGATTCGTTAAGAAATTTTCCCTTTTCATTGACTCCTTTTTATCGGGATTTGATTTAATTAGTTACCTAACATCTTCACTCGTTTCAGTTGCTGAATTTTTCCGTATGATGTATTCTCCATTATTGTTCTTATTCTTAAAAAAAAACGTATATTTACAATTATTTATTATTATAAAGAGCTGGGTTAAGTAAAGTTATTATATTGAGAAAAAGCTCACATCATTTGCTTTAGATAGTTCGAATTCTGGCACTTTCTTGTAATTCAACAATTAGCTTTATTCTTCTAAGTTTGGTAATTTATTTAAATTAATTTCGATTCTAACCCTCTTTTTCAGCCTTTATCCACACCTTTAACCCTAGCCCTATTACAATCCTGTTAAAGACCTTTTGATTTGTGTATCATCTCATTTATAGTAGTGGAGATTTGATTTTCATGTAAGCTTATGGTAATAACTTTTCATGTTTGACTATTGAGTGCTTAATTTTTAAAACTTAAACACTTTGAGTGATTTGAGTTAATCTTTAGTGAGGATGTCAACCCTTGTAAATTTGGAATTAAAGGTAATTACTTAGATAAAGGGGGATACCTATGATTTTATGATTAAAATGCTCAACTTGGATTATTTGAAACTTTAATGTTCTTTTGGTTAAGCTCTTAATATATGATTACTTGGGAATTACTTCGAAACATTATTGACAAGAATTATAAGTTGAGAAGAATTTATTTTAGTTGTGAGTTGAGGATTTTGCTTGAGGACAAGCAAATGCTTAAGTGTGGGGATATTTGATAAACCATGATATATACATATTTTTACCCCATTCTTGGCATATTTATGGATGATTTTTCATTGATTTCATTGATTTTGATGCTCTTAATCCTTTAAATTCATGTTTTATACTTAGGTGAGCATAGGAAAGCGAAAAGAGCAAGAAACGAGCTAAAAACGGACCAAATGGGCATAAATCAATGTTTCACATGGCCCAGGCACTCCCATACGGGTAAACCACATGCCCGTGTGAGGTACATGGGCAGGCCACATGCCCGTGTGTCATCGCCGTGTCAACTAGAAACTAACTTAGACTTACACATGGCTTGAGCACTTGCACACGGGCGTGGCACATGACCGTGTCCCTGTTAAACGTAAGTCTAATTCTATTCGGAAAAGGCTAATTTTGGGCTATTTTGGGCTTTTCAAAGTCTATTTAAACATTGTATAAGAGGATCAAGGGGGACACGCAGAGTAGAAGGCAGGAAATACTAAAGTACAGCCATCAGAATCACCTTCGGAGGCAGAATGTACATCAAGATTAAAGATTTCCATCCAATTTCCTAGAAGTTCTTTTGGGTTTCTTTATGTTTTGCTGTTTTCCAAACTTTGAGATGTTTTCCAATATTATTATGAACTAAACTCCCTAAATACCTAAGGGAGATGAAACCTAAGACTGATCTTATTATTATTTGAGTTATATGATAAATACTTGCTCTTATTCTTAATTGTGAAATTAACCCTTGCTTTAATATTCTAGAGTATTAATTCATGTTTTTGATGTGCTTATTCAGTGGAGCAAAAGTCCCTATTTAAGAGTAGATCATTCATAATTAAGCGGAGTTGCATGTAATCCTAGAGATAGGATGACATAAATCTACCGAATCAGAGTCAAATCTAATAAGGGAATCCATAGATCGAGTTAATGCGACAATAGGGGTTTTAATTAGAAAGAGATTTTGATTAATCAACCTAGAGTCAGTTGTTTTTAGTCTCGAGAGAGATAATAACATAAATCAGGGGTTTCTACGGATTAAGTCAAGTGAATAAATCGTCTAATTCAAAGGTAATAAGTGAAGTCTAGGTGGATTCTTCCTTGGGTATTGTCTTTTCCAATGGTTTTCTAAAAAAGTATTTTCCAACCTTAATCTTTGTCGCAATCTTAGTTAATTAGATAATTAGTTTTAGATAAAACATTCTCTTAATTTTTAGGCTAGATAATAAAAAGATAGTTATTACTAGTACTTTTAGTCCTCGTGGATACGATATTTCCGGTCTTATCATAACTATACTACTGTTCGATAGGTGCGTTTGCCTTAGTCAAAGTTTTAGTTATTTTAACGACCATCATTCTGTAGGGAGAAGTCTGTCCTAACAGGAATGAAATGTGCAGTCTTGGTCAATCGATCCACAATGACCTAAATAGAATCCTTCTTAGTGGGTGTTAGGGGCAACCCACTAATGAAGTCCATCGTTACTCGCTCCCATTTCCACATCGGTATCTTAATCGGCTGCAGCAAACTTAAAGGTAACTGATGCTCAGCCCTAACCTGCTTACAAGTCAAACAGCTAGCAACAAAGTCGGTAACCTAACTTTTCAACCCTGGCCACCAGTACGACTCTTGAAGATCTCGGTACATCTTGTTCCCACCGGGATGCATAGCATAAGGCCTACTATGCGCCTCCCTCAAAATTGACAGTCTGAAATCTTCATCATTCAGTACACAAATTCGACCGCGAAAACATAATACCCTATTACTGTTAATTCCAAAATCAGTCGTAACACCATCCTCTACTTGACGGAAACACAACTCCAAAGACTTATCCCCCTTCTGTTTATCTCTGATCTGATCAATCCATGTTGGTCTAACCTGAAGTTCTGCTAACAGACTCTCATCATAAAAGAAAACTCAATTGAGAAAACATCGCTCTGAAATCGGTCATAGACCTATGGTTTAACGCATCAGCCACCACAGTGGCCTTACCAGGATGGTACTCAATGCTGCAGTCATAATCCTTAAGTAGTTCAACCCATCGACACTACCTAAGGTTTAACTCCATCTGGGTGAGGAGATACTTGAGGCTCTTGTGATCAATGTAGATGGTACAGTTCTCACCGTACAGATAGTGCCTCCAGATCTTAAGAGCAAAGACTACTGCAGCCAGCTCCAAATCATGCGTCAGATAACTAGCCTCATGAGTTTTGAGCTGACAAGATGCATACGCAACGACCTTACTGTCTTGCATCAGAACATAACCCAGACCCACATGGGATGAATCACTGTATACTACGAAGTCCTTACTCGATTCAGGCTGAACTAGAATAGGTGCCTGAATTAACACAGTCTTGAGCTTCTCAAAGCTCTCCAGTTGTGCATCAGTTCTCACGAAAGGAACTCCCTTACGTAGTAACTTAGTCATCGAAGCAACAACCAAAGAGAACCCCTCTACGAAGCGACAATAATATCCTACCAGCCCAAGAAAACTATAGATTTTTGACACATTCTTTTGATGTTTCCAATCCAATACAGCCTCAATCTTACAAGGATCCACTCAAATCCCCTCAGCAGAAACTACATGACCGAGAAATGTCACTTCCCGAAGCCAGAACTCACAGTTACAGAAGTTTGCATACAACTGTTTCTCACGAAAAATCTGTAGAACCACTCTTAAATGCTCATCGTGCTGATCCTTTATCTCAGAATACACCAATATGTCGTCGATGAACACGACCACGAACTGATCCAAGTAGGGCTGGAACACACGGTTCATCAAGTCCATGAATGCCACTGGTGCATTAGCCAACCCAAAGGGCATAACTAGGAACTCGTAATGTCCATACTGAGTCCTAAATGCCATCTTATGCACGTCAGCCTCCTTTACTCTCAACTGATGATAAGCCGACCATAGATCAATCTTAAAAAACACCGACCCCCCTCTGAACTAATCGAATAAGTCGTCTATCCTTGGAAGTGGGTTCTTATTCTTGATCGTCAACTTGTTCAAATGACGGTAGTTGATACACATCCTCATTGTGCCATCCTTCTTCTTTACGAACAGAACAGATGCTCCCCACAGAGACACACTGGGATGAATAAACCCACGATCTAATAGCTCCTGAATCTGAGCCTTAAGTTCAGTCAGCTCTTTTGGTGCCATTCGATAAGGGGCGATAGACTCCAGAGCTGTACCCAGAAATCAATCCCAAATTCTACCTCACGAATCAAAGATAATCCCGGTAGTTCCTCTGGGAAAACATTTAAAAAGTCCCTCACCATTCGGATGTCCTTAACCGAAGAGTCCCTAGAATCAGTAACACTGATATAAGCCAAGTATGCCTCACACCCCTTCCTTACTAACTTCTCTGCCACTAATGCAGATATCACATTAGTTAAATAATCTCGTTGTTCCCCAATCACGACTACTTCAATACCCTCCTCGGTTCTGAGAACAATTCTTTTTGTAGCACAATCCAGGCTCACTCAGTGTTTAGTCAACCAGTCTATACCCAAAATCAGATTGAACTCCCCAAATGGCAGCTCCATCAGATCAGCCAGAAATATAGTCCCTTAGTCCTTTAACGGTACGTCTCTAAACAGTTTACTAACTCCAACAGACTGCCCCAATGGACTCACCACTATTATTTCACTAGAAGTGCTCTCAATAGGTAACCCTAAGGTCTTAGACACCGTACTAGCTACGTAAGAATGTGTAGAGCCTATATCTATCAATACAAAGTAAGGTACATTAAAAATTAAGAACGTACCGTGATGATGTCCGAAGCCTCTCGGTCCTCACTACGACGTGCAGCATAAACCAGCGTAGGCTGCCTTACCTCAGCCAGTCCAGCATCTCTACCTGGTGCTCTCTACTACTTCAATTTCCATGCCATTACTACCGATGCTTTGAGCTCCGTCCCTTGGTGGTCACGAACTCTCCTCGATGGTCATGCGCAGTCTCGATGTCGAGCTTGCATCTGATTAGTCCTCAATGGACAGTCCTTAACACGGTGCTCAGTAGACCCACATCTAAGACAAGCTCTAGTAGCCCTCCAATACTCACCTGGATGGTGTCTATTATAGTGCTGACAAATTGTCACCCTAGTAGGTGCCACAGCAGACCCAGCTCTCACGGGCCCATTAAACTTGGCCTTTTTCCTAGGCCTCATCCCAGAATTCCAAGGCTCTACATCCCTCTTAGCCTTCCTTCTGTCTCGATTTTGGCGCTCAGCGCAATTTACTTCCTCAATAATCTTGGCCTTCTCGACCAATACAGCAAACTCATGCTCCCTCTGTGGAGATATCAGCACCCACAGTTATCTATAAGGCCATCCTCAAAACGGCTCATACTCAGTCACCACCATGCCTCTCATATAACGGCTTAGCCTTAGAAACTTGGCCTCATACTCGGCCACTGTACGATCTCCCTGAGTAAGATTAAGGAACTCCCGCCTCTTAGCGTCAATATAACTGGCCCCTACATACCTATTCTAAAAAGCTGTCTTAAACAGATCCCAAGTCAGTCTGTCGGGCTGAGTACCATCCTTAACTGTCAGCCACCACTAATATGCTTCATCACGAAGCAGTGAAACAACCCCCTTGAGCTTCTGCTCAGCAGAAAAGTCCAGATCATTCATAATACGCTCCGTGGCCTCCATCCAGGACTCGGCCACATTAGGAGCAACTCCAGCAATGCCCCTAAATACCTTAGCCCTATTGGACCGGAGTCATTCTGTAACCGACCCACGGCCCCTAGAACCAGTGTTAGGCCCAATGACCCTCTCGAAAATCCGTAACATGGCTTGGGACAGTGCGTCGTCCCCAGCCGCACGACCATGAGACCCAGTCCCAGATCCAGTCTCAGTAATAAGGGACACCGGCGTCTTATTAGTGTCTAAATTTAGAATCGTATCAGATATGAAGGACTCAGCTCGAGCCCCTCTACGGCCCCTACCTCGGCCTCTAGTACTTTGTTCACGAGTACCACATATGTTCATTGTAATTTCAGATTAATCTATATTAATAGTTTTATGCAAATCAGTTTATAGTTTCAATGTTTATTAACAAATATTTTATGCAGTAAAGTTATCACAGTATTTAGAATCTGTTATCACAAGTCGCAGTTTACTATGATTTTTAGTTTACACTACCTAGAATGTTTCGGTAGAGTCTACTACCTACACTAGTTTCATAGCATACAACAGTATTTTCAAACAGATCCAAACATAATTTTAGTATATTCTAAGCATGCTTTCAGACAATTCTAAATAGAGTTTCAGAAACTTACAGGACCGGCACCGGAGACTCGGTATACCACGGTTTATAAAAAATATTTCAGATCACTTTACAAATTATTTCTTAAAAACCAAATTTAAAACCCAGTCCACATCTGAGTTTTGTAACCTGACTCTGATACCACTAAATGTAACACCCCAAACCCGTCCTAAACGTTATGGCCGAATCTGACGATGCCAAATGAGAGTGTTTTTAAACAAACTGTACCAAATCCTAAACCGTTCCAATTGTTATCTTTTACTTAGGCAAAAAACGTGTAATAGTCAAATTTGTTTTGGAAAAGTTTCTTTATCGCGGAAGCTTTTGAAACCCATTTATTATTATTGTTTTAAGAAACCGTTTCTATTTACAAAAAACTATTAGTTTATTTAAGGAAAAACCATATTTTGATGTTGTAGTTTATATTCCAAAATCACAGTTCAAAAACCCAAATTAAAACCAGAAGTCCAAGTCCATAATCCACAAATATCTTAAAAATAAATATATAACGTGGTAAAGCATTATAAATGTAAAACTCATGAGTAGATAGCCGTGGTCTCCGCCGAGTCCCCCGCTGCATCGATCTGCCTACTCCTGGGGATTACCTAAACAGATAAACAAATAAAGGGGTGAGTTTTCGCAAACTCAGTGTGTACATCCCCACAGTTCAGCATGTATGTAATCAGATATTAGAATACAGTCATAATTTGGGCCTCAGCCCTTTATAGAGTAGGTGTGGGCCTTAGCCCACTCAGAAACAGAATTAGTTACAACTTAGAGCCTTAGCCCATCTTAAATGTAGCATGCAAAACAGATCAGAATAACAGAAACTTGCCCACCAACCCTGCTTACCAACTCCGTCCAACCTAACACACCATGTGGGGATAAAATCGACCCACCCATCCCTGCACACCAAATATGGGGATAAAATCAACCCATCCAACCCTACACACCATAGAGTACCGTAATACGGCGCATGTCGTAAATATACAACTGAGCTGCCAGATAACAGGCTTATGAAGCCTTATAGTAACTTCCTTCTCTTCATCAAACCCACCCCAATGCAATGCATCATACAAGAATGGCATGCTGTAATGCAGATTAACAGACATATACTCATAATCAGATCAGAACATATATATATATGCATACATCACAATATCATATCACAGAACAGGGCTCTGAGTGATGCTTATCGACCCTACAATAGGTCATAGTTGTCTTGGGCGATCCGTGCAACCTTATAGTACAATTAAAAAAATGGGCTCACACGCCCATGTGGCTTGCCTGTGCGAGCCCACACGACCCAAATTAACCTTGGCCGTGTAGATCACACGACTTGATCCAAATTCCCACATGCCTGTGTGGTTCACCCCTGTGGGCCCACACGCCCGTGTGGCCCACATGGCCCAATTGACCGAGTCTGTGTCTCGCACAGAGCCTACCAGCCATCACACTATCGTGTCCGTTGTGGTCGTTTCGCGTGCGCGCGGTCTAGTTTGTTGACCACATGCCCGTGTATTGCCACACGGCCTACCACAAGGGCGTGGCGTCGATAGAATCATTTTTGGCTTTTTCGATTCTTGTTTTCTACGCAGTCGGGGTACACACCTAGTTCTGATTGACGCCTAAACGATCACCGAGAACCCCAACACCTATAATAGAGAAACAAACCCTTAAATAAAACCTTTTAATGCACTTTAAACGAACTTAAATCGAGGTTTCTGTCCTAAAGTAACCACTCTTACCTTCGATCGAGTACCAACGAATTCCACGAGCCTAACTCGCTGTTCGAGAATGAAGAGCAGTCCCGTGATCAATTCTTAATCATCTAAAAAAATCCCTTTTTATATCACAAGTAATAGTCGTACCAAAACACAAGAATCAAAACTTACCGAATATGCTCTAAGCATAATGACGTGAAATCCAAAAATTTAAGGTTTGGGGTCAAGGAAAAGTGCAAAATTTTTGGCAGCAATAGAGAATTTCGGTTGATAGAAAAGATAGAGAGGGGAAAAGTTTGCAAGGATTTTCGACAGGAGAGGATGGAATGGTTTGGGTAACTTTCGAATCCCCTATTTTCCTCCACAAAACACTCCCCACTACTCAGACTTCTGGTCCAACTCAAACTCACCTGAGTGATCGAGCATAAAAATAATGTCCACACCACGAATCAAACGCAGGACTTGTAGCATCTCAACACTCCACTTAACCACCAGACCAACAGTCCCATTCTGATAAGCTTTTACAAATAAATACTTATAAGCCTAACAACCAAAGACAAGGCTTTATTCAAATAAAACCAAAATTTTTCCCAAGCTAAGGCTTGAACTTGAGACCTCCCACACACACCCAGAACACATAACCGTTGAACTAGATACAGATTTGTGACAAATAATTACAGAAACATATTTACAAAATTTAGGGCGTTACACTGGCCCAGGGGGTTCAATACTTGAACCATAAATTTAGTGAATTCAATGGTAAATTTTTAACAGAAACTAAATTTGTACATATGTATGAATGCGTTGAACCAGGATCAATCAAAGTAGTTATATCAGTATCAAGTAGAGGAAATGTACTAGCAATGACGTCTGGTGCAGAAGTATCTTCTCTGGCACGAATAGCTTATGTCCTTGCCGGTGTTCATACCTCAGATTTAATTGTTGTATCCCTTGTAGTACCTCGGCTACCACTGACATTGTCGGGGTGACAGGTGTCTACCTCTCGAGGTGGGATTACTTGACTTTGAAATTTGATCAGTATCTTTTTTAACTTTTTCTGTTCAATCTTTGAGGCAATGATCAAGAGAACCACATCGGTAGCAGGCTCCATTTTTCAAACAACATTCCCTAAAATGAAATTTGTTACAATATTTACATTTCAATTTGGGATTACCAACACTTCCAACACTGGTTACAAATGGAGACGAGAATCTTGGGTTAGAGTGTTGAGAGCCTCGCTCTTTTCCAGAATATCCCGTAAAGGCGGTAGAATGATCATGGTACTTCTTTGATTTCTTTAAAGTAGATGATTGTGATTTACCCTTAAATCTTTTACCAGAAATTTGAGCTTCCCTCTCTGCTTGCTTCTTTTCTTTACTTAATTCCTCAGCTTTATCTGCTCAACTAGCTAACACCACAAATTCCCTCAATTCAAGGATTCCAATCAATATTTTGATATCTTCATTTAAGCCCTCTTTAAATAGTTTACACATATCAGCCTTAGTTGGAACCCATTCTCTCCCATATTTGCTTAACTGAACAAATTCCCGCTCATATTCAAATACAGTCATGTTACCCTATTTAAGCTCTAAAAATTCTTTCTTTTTCTGATCCAGAAATCTTTGACTGATGTACTTCTTTCTGAATTTAGTCTAGAAAAATTCCCATGTAACATTTTCTCTCGGTACCACTGAAGTTATGGTGTTCCACCAATGATAAGTTGTGTCTTTCAGTAAAGAAACTACACATTTTAAACATTCAGCTAGTGTACAAGATAATTCATCTAAAACACTGATGGTATTTTCCAACCAAAACTTAGCCCTTTCCGGATCATCATCAGCAGTAGCTCTAAATTCCTCTGCCCTATATTTATGGATTTTATCTACTGGAGGCTTACCAGTTCTAATAGGTTCAACACCTTATGGCATCTCAAGAACCGATTGAGGAGCAGGTGGGGGAGGTTGTTGTATAGCAGGATTTATTCTTATAAATTTTGTAAACCACTCATTCATCATTTGGAAGAAGGCTTCTTTTGTTTCCTCACCTCGGCCCTCAAATTCGGGCCTTTTACTACTAGATGCAGCTCTTTGAACTGAAGCTGGAGCATTGCTCTTAGCTTCCTCAGATTCAGCCCTAGCTTGGTTGGATGACATTACTATATGAAAAATACATTTAAAAATGGTCAGAAGATATCACACTATCAAAAATTATATAATGACATATAGAGTTAAACTTGTACTTGTTACGTTTAGTCCAATAATTAGCTAAACCTTAGCTCTGATACTAATAGATGTAACACCCCTTACCCGTATCCATCGTCAGAATAGGGTTACAGAGTATTACTAGAGTTTACAGAACAATTACAGATAATTCATGTTAATTACTATTCATTTCCAAAACTAGTCATATTGTCCCTTGAATGGACCCTCGAGGCCCAATATAAACATTGGAATCGAGTCGGGACTAATTCGGGAACTCAGAGAATTTTTCACAAAATTTTAATTTTTTTTCTAGATGCAGGGCACACACGCCCGTGTGGTCAAGGGACACACCCGTGTGACCATAGGACATGCTCGTGCTGCAGGCCGTGTCTGACCCTGTGTAACTCTCTAACTTGTGCGACGAGGCCTGCCACACGCCCGTGTGGTAAATTTAATTTTTCATAATTTTAGGTGTAGGTTTCACTCTGCCAAGACACACGCCCGTGTTTGGATCGTGTAGCACACACGGCTGGGACACACACTTGTGTGCTTAATTCTGAGCATTCTGTTTCTCAAATTTAAGATGCAGGGGACACATAGCCAAACCACATGTCCATGTGCCAAGCTGTGTGTCACACACAGTCAAGATACACGCCCGTGTGTCTACCTATGTGGACAAAATAAAGCCATTTCCTAGCTTTATTTCTCACCCAAATTTGTCAACAACCTACACAAACAATTGCAAAAATATACCAACCAATACAAGCATTATAATTAAGCCAATTCTAACATCTAAATGATATATGATGTGATCTCAAATCAGTGATGTGATTCGAGTCGTAGATGTACCTGATCGTCTAACGAAGAAGTATCGTTCCAAGTTTGAAGGAAGGTTTGTAATTGACTAAGTATGGAGTTAATTATCAAAAGGAGTTCAAAAATGGCTGAGTTTAAGTTGTTATAGGTTTGGCTATCCAAGAAAATATAACGGGATAGTGATAGTTGGATGGGATGGAATTAAAGCTTAAGTGTCAAAAACGAACCAACACTATGAAAGGGTACTGACCCGAGACTTATACAACCTTAAGGTGGATCGGTGATGGAAGAAAGGGGACTTTGACTTTTACCTAAAAAGGTAGGAATGAAAAGTATAGGTTTGGGTTGAACGCCACACTCGAACTAGAGTGATAAGTTCGGAAAAGACAAAGGTTGAAGCCACTGACTAGCAGATAAGCCAAGCTAAGTCTGTGGACAAAATTTGAGAGAAATAAATCTCAACAAAATAAAAGAATTTCATTTAATGTTTCAAAAGTCTGAAATACATGGAAATAACTAAGTATTTATAGTGATAAACCTAGGCTAGGCGAATGGTCAATAAAGCAACTAAATGGACAATTGTGTTCAGCTTTAATGAGCTGAAAATTCCAGAAAACTTCAAAAAAATTCCAAGAAGCTTATCCACTCATTTGGAACATCATTGGACAACTTCTAGATGAAGTATGTTAAGCTAAAATGAATTTGGAACAATTGGGAGCTGAATGGCTTTGTCTAGTTCGGCCATAAGCTTAAATGAGCTGGAATTAAGTTGCCTTGATCAACTGGATGGTTTGTGAAGTTAATGAGTTGCTAGGGGATTGCAAAAGGCATTGGGAGTGTGAAATTGAACTTGAACCATCACTTGTGTTTGAACACTTAAAACCGAATAGGCCTTCATGTGTGAAAAGGATAATCAACTAGTGTGAAAGCATTCAAGCTGTTTTGGGAAGCTAATCCGCCAACTTGGGAACACAATGGGAGAAGCCAATCATCAGTACACCAAGTCATTGAAACTGTCCATGCATTTGCTGATACAAACCAAATGAACAAGTTAAATGGGTTTAAGGCAAAATTAATTAAGCTGCACTAGGACAAATTAATTACATGTTTAAAACTTAGACACATTAATTAACATGTAACTGAAAAGGACACATTAATAACTTGTATAAAATAAGACGCATTAATTTGTCTGGAATTAAAAGCATATTAAAAACATGTAATGATCTAAACATAATTATGACCTGACATTAATTTTAACTAACAAAAAATATTAATACTTAGTTTACTTTAACAAATAAACGCAAGAGCAGAAAGAAATAGAAATGAGCTCAATTAGGCTAAATTGAGTTGAATGAAACTCCTAGAGCTGGATGTAAGCTGAGGTTGACTTGCAAGAGGCTGCAAGGAGTCCTTGTTGAGCTGGTCCAAGCTCTTTCAATTTGTCCAGCAAATGCCTCGCCCCACACTTGGACTAAGACACATTAATTGGTCCTTGAGGTAACACCAATGGATCCTTGCTCGAGCTAAGTACACTCCGGGGCGTGATCGTATCACCCCCCTCTTCAAAGCGACTTGTCCTCAAGTCAGAACCTGCATCGAAAGGAGATAAATTAGAAACATTGAAACTCACACTTCCACTATACTCACCCGGTAAGTCGAGTTTGTAGGAATTCTCATTGATTCATTCTAGGACTTGGAAAGATCTGTCTCCTCGAGGTAGCAATTTCAGCCTCCGTTGGGCTGGAAAACACTTTTTATGTAACACCCCTAACCCGTATCTGTAACAGCCCGATTTTGGGACTAGTCAAAATAGTGGTTTTGAGACCACCAATCCGAAGCCAGAGAAATTATTTTATTATTATTTTAGACTTATAACATGTTTATATTAGTGCATAAAAAATTTGGTGAAATAATTTTAGCGTTTGTGAGCTTAATTGCGAAAAAAGACAAAATCGCATAAAGTGCAAAAGTCCTATTTTGATAGCTAAAAGTGTCAAATAGTCATGGAACATTAAATTAGAGGTCTTTATTGAGTAAATAGACCAATATTATATCAGTGGCTGGACATGAAGCCATAATTTAAGGGATGGTCAAATGTTAGGTGACTTAATGGATAAAAAAATAATAAACCTAAAGCTAGCTATCATCTTTTTCATTCATTCTCTTTACCAATGAAAATATAAACCATTTTAAAGGTTTTGGAGCTTCAAAATTTCAGCCACTCTTTCTTTTGCAAGTAAGTGATTTTGATGGTCTTTCTTGAAAATTTTTGTGTTTTTGAACCCCTAAAGCTTAATCTAGCTATTGAGGGGACTATTTTGCAAAATGGTTGAAAGTCTAGGGTTTTACCATGAGTGTGTTCATGTTTTTTTCTGAAATTTTATGGAAGAAAATGAATCATGGTTGTGAAATAAACAACTTTTGTGAAGAGATTTCTCATGAAAACCCTAAAAAGGACCATTTTGCATAAGTTGTAAAATAGGTGATAAATGTGTGAAATATTGGGAATTTTGGACTGCTTTTTGACTAGGCTTAAGATATGAAGGAATTTGATAAAAATTGATTTTCGGACGTAGGGGTAAAATGGTCATTTTGCCCAATTTTAAATTTTTGAGTACCTAGATTAATAAAATGATTAAATTCATGAATTTTTATCATTATAGATCAAGAATTACAAAATTCGAGCCTAAACTGGAGAAAAGCGAAGCAAGTTGACTAAGCCGAGCTAGTCATCTACATTTTGTAATCTGAGGTAAGTTGTACGTAAATAATACAACTACATTGTTATTATATGTGCCAAATTGATAGAGCATGAAATGCTTAATTGTGAAAATGAGAATGCATGATGATAATTGATATAGTAGAATTCCCATTTGAACCATAAGAAATTAATCGGATATTCATGCCATGACGTATTGGTTATTGTGAGCTAGTGTAAAACATGTTTGGAACATGCATTGGCCACATTATGAGAGCCAGTGTAAGACCATGTTTGGGACATGGCATTGACATTGAGACGAGAGCTAGTGTAAGACATGTCTAGGACATGCATAGGCCTCGAGATGTAAGCCAATGTAAGACATGTCTGGGACATGCATCGGCTACGAGATGTGTCAGTGTAAGACCACGTCTGGGATTTGGTATCGCCACGAATATGCGAAAGCTAGTGTAAGACCATGTCTGGGACATGGCGTCGACCTCGATGACGATAGTCAATGTAAGACCATGTCTGGGATATGGCATGAACTTGAGATATGAGCCAGTGTAAGACCATGTCTGGGACATGGCATCGGTATTATACCCTATGTTTGAGGCTTAGTTAATATTTGATAGTATTTAAAATGGTTCAACGGTGAGAATTTCAGTTTAAGATGAACGAGAAGAGTATAACCATGTTGTGAGTGGTACTGGTGCCTATTTAGAGTTTGTATTTAGAGTTTAATTTGCATGGGTGTGGGACACAGGCATGTCCCTAGGTGCTTAGGCCATGTGTGTCACAAGGGCCATCAACATGGCTATGTCATTAGGGCCACACGAGCGTGTTACCCTTCCACACGGGCATGTGCCCTATTTCCAGGGTCATTTTTATTAAGCTGATTTAAGGACCCGAGTTGGTTCGAATGGTTTCAAATGGACGTTTGAGGCCTCGTAGGCCCACGTTAAGAAGCCTATACAAAATTTTAAATTTGGTCAAGTCTTGATGACTTCAAAAATGTTGGAATGCATGTGTTTAAGTGAGGTGACGCCTTGTACCCCGTCCCAACATAGGACACAGGTGTGGGGTGTTACATTTAGTGTTATCAGAGCTATGGTTTAGTTGATTTTAGGACTAACCTAACGTGAGTACGAGTCTAGCTATACGTGCCATAACTGTATATTGATAGTGTGATGACTCCTAACGAGATAAATTGTGTTTTATTTATATAGTAAATAGATCCTGATGTAGCTACGGCGGATGATGTGGAAAGTAATACACCGGCTACCGCTGAAGGGACTGCGCCAGTAGATAGTGGACCCATGACACTGAGTCAGGGCGGAGGGGATATAGAAGCTTACCTCCACATGATGGATGCCTGGTACATGGAGTTTGTTCGTGTGAATCTTAGCACTCCACCTCCACCACCTCCTTCGATTCCTTAGTATGCCCTTGTAGCTCCACAAGGAGTGGATTTGGTTAGGAGAGTGAAACCCCCAGTAGATAAGATACGAAAGTAAGGGGCTGAGGAATTTCGGGCTAAGATTGATGACGACCCGGAGAGAGTAGAATTTTGGTTAGAAAATACCATTAGGGTATTTGATGGGTTATCGTGCACGCCGGAGGAGTGCGTAAAGTGCGCAGTGTCACTCCTACGAGACTCAGTCTACCAATGGTGGAACACCCTTCTGTCGATTGTACCAAGGGAAAGGATTACATGGGAGCTCTTCTAGGAGGGGTTCCAGAAGAAGTACATTAGTCAGAGGTTTATAGACCAGAAGAGGAAGAAATTTTTAGAGCTGAAGCAAGGCCGTATGACAGTGACAGAATATGAACGCGAGCTTGTAAGACTCAACAAGTACGCCTAAGAGTGCATATCTACCGAGGCCATAATGTGTAAGAGGTTCAAGGATGGCCTGAATGAAGATATCCGAGTATTTTTTGGCATCCTAGAACTAAGGGAAATTGTAGTACTGGTTGAGAGAGCTTGTAGAGCTGAAGAGTTGGTTAAAGAGAAGAGAAAGGCGGCTATTGAGTCGCGTGATTCGAAGAAGAGATAGATGGGGAAGTCACATCAGTCCTCATCTAAGAGATCAAGGGAATTCACTACCCGATCGAATGCTTCAGGGGGATTCTCGAGTAAAAACAAGAACAAGCAATACACGACATCTAAAGCCCAAGCCACTTCCATAGCAAGTGTTGGTAGTGTTGGAACACCGGTGCCTCCAAGGCGCAGCGAAAAATTAAAAAAAAAATTCTAGCGATCCAAACAAAGGATCCATGTGTAAGGAATGAATCGGGGTAATAAAAAGGTTTCAAAATTACCGAAACTTCAATCTGAGTAGACAGCAATGCCTAGGCAACAGGAATGCTGAACCACTATCGAACCAAGCCGCAACCTTTTCCGATGTCGGCCTCTACGTAGTCCTCCCAATTGACAATGAATGGTAGAAATCCCAAAAAACTATTTTCAGAGAGTATTTTGCTAAACGGCTGCTAGACCACTTTGCATATTTTCGGGCTAGTTTTTATATATTTTTTTTAGGGTTTTTACCCTTGCTATATATAACTCCCTCTTAATTGGTATATATTTATAACGAATTTTAATTCATTAAAATTAATCCGAACATAATAATTATCATTCAAATAAATATAATAATGTTTAACCAAAAAATTATAATTACATTAATTATAATAAAGATTTCAGTAAACTATATTTTTTTAAACTTATATACGAACTAAATTTATATATCAATAAAATTAGGTTCTGATTATGTGTACAACATCCTTGTACATATAGTATGTTCAACAATTTGATTGCCCAATTAAATTAATTCTATAATTAGTTTAATTCATGTGACAACCAAGCAATATACCAACTATGTTTTACCTCGTTCATTTCAACCATAGGGTGTGACCCTATAGGTTCTTGTAATGTTAGCAGTAATATTAGAACGAATCTAATGTTACAAACAATGAGTGGCATCTAGCAGTGCATCAATGCTACCTAAGTTACAAGAAGTCATGATTCGACATAACCTTTTGTGATTAACCTTTCATGCATTAATCCTTAAGTCCTATATCTTTGGAATGGACACAAGTCATGGAATAGTCACACTTGCATAGTCCATCCCATGTTTCTTGATACCTTGAGTAGACTATGATACACAAATAAGTATGACATCTCATATCAACTTATTTGAGCATGACCATGCATTTCTAGCCTCACTCAATCAAGTGGCCTGAGATATTACTCCCATTATGTAGGAGGGACTTATCCTATATTGATCAACTATATCCTCAACATAGATTGTGGTATATCCAACATCGATCTTTATAGAACAACCGATTCACGGTGTTTGTTTGATCAGATCAAAATATACAACTCACGATGTTGGGATAAAGATGATCTCAAGTATGAGGATCATATACATATTAATCACTATGAGTAATGTTGTGACAATTACATAATAATCCAAGAAATATACTCATAGCGGATCAATCCAATATGTTGTTCTCTAACACACATATTCATGCACTGATTCTGACACTCCATATCAATGACAACTCTTTATCATCAATCAACTACATGTTAGTCTTAATGCATTATTATTGTCCTAGCCAACAACAATACTTGACTAAGGATCTTTTAAGAATAATCATATTATTCTTAGGACATTATTATAAAATAGTTTATTTATGCACACAGAAAAGAAACTGGAATAATAATGGCAACGCCTTATATTAATAAACATGGTAAACCAAGTATGTTATTACAACCATCTCGTGATTGATCTTCGAGCATACTCTTACAGGTAGTGCTTGGCCAAATAGGCCGGAGTGTTCACAGTGTGGTAGGCGTCATTTCGGCAAGTGCCGAGGAAATGAAAGAGGTTGCTTCAAATGTTGATCTTTGGACCACTTCATTCAAGACTGCCCTGAATTAGATAAAAAAGAGAAAAAACAAGATGTGAGGGTGAGTAGTGCCCCTACGAAGGGTAGACCACAGAAGAACTTGGGCAGTAGGGCTAGCAGTAGATGTGCCCCTAGAGATTCAGCTGTGAGGTTCGAGGTCCGTGCGCCTGGGAGGACTTATGCCATTCGCGCTCGCGAAGAGGCATCTTCACCTGATGTGATTATGGGTACTTTTTCTCTTCACGATATTTTTGTAATTGCTTTGATTGATCCGGCGTCTACCCATTCCTATGTATGCATGAAATTAGTACCCAGGATGAATATGTCTGTCAAGTCTACCGAATTTTTGGTAAAAGTGTCAAACCCGTTGGGCAAACATGCGATAGTTGATAAAGTGTGTAGAAATTGTCCTTTGATGGTTAACGGTCATTGTTTTTTGGCTAACCTTATGCTACTACCGTTTGATGAATTTAATCTAATTCTTGGCATGGATTGGTTGATTGCTCATGATGTGATAGTGAATTGTGGTAGTAAGTTCATTGAAATGAAATGTGAGAATGGGGATATTATTCGAGTTGAATCAGGGAAACTGGATAACTCACCGATACTAATCTCATCTTTGACGGCCGCGAAATATTTGAGAAAATGGTATGAGTCCTATTTAGCATATGTGTTGAACTCCAAAGAGTCTGAAGTGAAAATTGAGATAGTACCTGTAGTATGCGAGTACCCGGATGTGTTTCTAGAAGAGTTGCTTGGATTGCCTCTAACCAGAGAAGTTGAGTTTGGTATCGAGTTAGTCCCTAGTACGACACCTATCTCGATTGCTCCATATAGAATGGCTCCAATAGAGTTAAAGGAGTTGAAGGCTCAATTACAAGGGTTAACGGATAAAGGTTTTGCAAGACCGAGTTATTCACCATGGGGTGCTCCGGTACTTTTTGTGAAAAGAAAGACGGGTCTATGGGATTGTGTATAGACTACCGACAGCTCAAAAAGGTAACCGTGAAGAACACATATCCCTTACCAAGGATCGATGACCTGTTTGATCAGTTGAGAGGAGCCACCATATTTTCTAAGACCGACTTAAGGTCGGGCTACTATCAACTAAGGGTTAAGGAGCAAGATGTATTGAAAACCGTGTTTAGGACAAGGTATGGGCATTATGAGTTTCTTATTATTCCCATTCAGTTTAACAAATGCTCCTGCGGTGTTTATAGATTTGATGAATCATATTTTTCGGTCGTATTTGGATAAGTTCGTAGTGGTCTTTATCAACGACATACTAATTTATTCGCCTGAGAAAGTGAGCACGCGGAGCATCTGAGAACTATTTTACAAACCTTGAGAGGTAAACAATTATATGCCAAGTTCAGTAAGAGTGAATTTTGGCTTAAAGAAGTTGGATTCCTAGGTCACATTGTGTTGAAGGATGGAATTAGAGTTGATCCAAGCAAGATCTCAGCCATTGTTGAGTGAAAATCTCTGAGGAATGTGACAGAGGTTCGAAGCTTTTTGGGTTTAGCTGGATACTACAGAAGATTTGTAAATGGGCTCTCAATAATAGCTACTCCGATGACAAAGTTGTTACAAAAGGATGTCATGTTCGAATGGACAGAGAAGTGCCAACAGAGTTTTGAGAAATTAAAGGCTTTATTGACAGAAGCTTCAGTTCTGGTGCAACTAGAATCGGGGAAAGAATTAGTGGTATATAGTGAAGCCTCCTTAAATGGATTGGGGTGCGTGCTCATGCGAGAGGGAAAAGTAATAGCATATGCCTCGAGATAGCTAAAGCCATACGAGAAGAATTACCAGACGCACGATTTAGAGTTGGCCGCCAATGTGTTTGAAATGACCTTTGAGGCTAGTAGTGAATAGGTTGCTACCAAAATTAATTTGGATGATATAATGCTCCTTAATCCTCCTTTAAATGATGTATAACCCTTCTTATAACAACCCCCTTGCTTTGTAACCGAAAATGACTTGAAAAGCCCCTTTATTTAATTTGTAACAGCCTTGAATTGTAACTGTTATGACTTGAAAAGACTCCTACAATAAACATATTAAAATGAGCTTATTAAAGACATGTAAACACTTATTAATCATAAAACACATTAATACTTAACTTAGGTAAATGAACTATGCATCAATTATTCCAGCAACTAGTTAATTAAAGAAGCATCATTAAATAAACTTAACTCATGCATCAATAAATAATCCTAGGAACTAGATTAATTAAGAGCAACACTTATTAAATTAAGACATAATTAAAGCAACTAATGTGAACTTAATTTAATACTTATATTAACTAACTAATTAAGGAACTTATGAAATTAAAGAGTAAAACTAATATAGTGAGCTGAAATAGTTGGTGAACAACTAAGCTGAACTTGCAGAAAAATGCAAGGTGAATTCGAGGAACAATCTTTCTTGACGTGACCATGCAGAATATCATCCCAGATACGAGCTACAAGAGCTGAAATAGAATCTTTAAAAGCCTTGGCTCAGGCTCTTGTAATAGGACCTTGACGCAGCTCCATGGGATCCTTGCTTGAGCTACGAGAGTCATAAGGCATGCTCGCATCATTCCCCCCTCTTCAAAACGACTTGTCCTTAAGTCAAAATCTGCGTCAAAAGGGGTTAAATTAGACACATTAAAAGTAGCACTAACATTGTATTCACCTAGAAAATCGAGTTTATAAGCATTCTCATTTATGCACTCAAGAATTTGGAAAGGCCCGTCTCCACGTTGTAGTAATTTAGACTTTCTTTAGGCCAGAAAGCGATCCTTACGCATGTGAACCCAGACCCACTCTCTGAGTTCAAAAACCACATGTTTCCGTCCTTTGTTCACATTACAAATGTAGGACTTGGTTCTAGCCTCAATATTAGCTCGTACCTTTTGATGTAATTCCTTGACAAAATTAGCCTTTTTCCTTGCATCTGCATGAACCAACTGATCAGTAGGCAAGGGAAATAAGTCTAAAGGTGTCAAAGGGTTAAAATCGTATACAATCTCAAAAGGTGAATATTTTGAAGTGGAATTAATAGATCAGTTGTATGCGAACTCGATATGTGGTAGACAATCCTCCCACGACTTTAAGTTCTTGCAAATGATAGCCCGGAGCAGTGTGGATAGTACTCAATTGACGACTTCTGTTTGGCTATCGGTTTGAGGGAGGGAAGTAGTCGAAAACAGCAACTTGGTTCTTAATTTTCCCTACAATATCCTTCAAAAATGACTTAGGAACTTCACATCATGATCTTATACAATGGTATGGGGAATACCATGTAATCGAACAATGTCTCGAAAAAACAAATTTGCAATATGAACAACATCATAAGTTTTAGGGCAAGCAATAAAATGAGACATTTTCAAAAAATGATCAACAACCACAAAAATTGAATCTTTATCCGTTTTTGTGTGTGGAAGTCCAAGAACGAAATCCATGGAAATGTCCACCCGTGGTGCTTCAGGAATGGGTAATGGCGTATATAACTTGTGAGGTTGAACCTTCGATTTAGCCTTTTTACAAGTTATGCACCTCTCGTAAACTTACTCCACATCTTTTCAGGTTCGCGGCCGGTAGAAATGTTCTTGAAGTGTGGCAAGCGTATTGTTGACTCCAAAATGTCCTATAAGTCCACTGCTATGTGCCTCGTGCACTAATAAGTCTCGAACGGAGCCACAAGGAATGCATAGTTTTCCCTCTTTAAAAAGAAAACCTTCGTACTTATAAAAATTTTCAAATGCACCATTCTCACAGGCAACAAAGATTTTACCAAAATCATCATCATTAGCATATGAATCTTTCAACAAGGCAAAACCAAGAATTTTAGAATCTAGATATGACAATAGAGTATACCTTATCGAAAGAGCATCAACCACAATGTTATCTTTACCTTTTTTATATCTTATCACATATGGAAAAGATTCGAGGAACTCAACCCATTTAGCTTGGCGTCTATTCAATTCGTGTTGGCCTTTAATATGCTTTAAGGCTTCATGATCGGAGTGTATAACGAATTCCTTGGGCCACAGATAATGTTGCCACGTCTCAAGGGCTCGAATGGGCACGTACATCTCTTTGTCGTACATTGGGTAATTAAGTACGGCTCAACTAATTTTTGCACTAAAATAAGCCACAGGTCCTCCTTTTTGCATTAGAACAACACCGATTCCAATGTCTAAAGCGTCACTCTCAATGTCAAAGGTCTTCGAAAAATTTGGAAGAGCAAGTAAAGGAGCGTTAATGAGATAGTCTTTAAATTTAATAAACGATTTTTCTTGCTCTTCGTTTCAATAAAAAGCAGAATTCCTTTTAATGACGCTCGTAAGAGGAGCAAAAATGGTGCTAAAATTTGGCATAAAATGTCGGTAGAAACTTGCTAGGCCATGAAAACTCCGAACTTGCATGATACTCGTAGGCCTTGGCCAATCTTGAATGGCCTTAATCTTTTCTTGGTCTACTTTAAGCCCTTCCGCACTAACTACAAACCCTAAAAAGATAGTTTTGTCAGAACAGAAAGAACAGTTTTTATGGTTACCATATAATATTTCTTTACGTAAAACTTCCAAAACAGATTTAAGGTGCCTTACATGGTCTTCAATCGAGTTGCTATATATCAAAATATCGTCAAAATAAACAACACAAAACTTACCAATAAAGGACCTTAACACATAATTCATTAACCTCATAAAAGTGCTAGGGGCGTTTGTTAGGCCAAATGGCATGACCAACCATTCGTACAACCCATGCTTGGTCTTGAATGCCGTTTTCTACTCATCTCCTTCTCGCATCCTAATCTAGTGGTAGCCACTTTTTAAATATTTTCAAGAAAACTTTGGCTTTACTAAGTTCATCAAGCATATCGTCTAGACGTGGAATTTGATGACGGTACTTAATTGTATCAAGCATATCGTTTAGACGTGGAATTGGATGACGATACTTAATTGTAAATTTGTTTATGGCTCGACAATCTATATACATTTTCCATGTTCCATCCTTTTTTGGCACTAATAGAACAGGAACGACACAAGGACTAAGGCTCTCACGAATGTAACCTTTTTCCATTAATTCATTGATTTGCCGTTGCAATTCTTTAGTTTCCTCCAAATTGGCTCTGTAAGTAGGGCGATTTGGGATTATAGCACCTGGCACAAAATCTATCTAACGTTCAATTCCATGAAGTTGTGGAAGGCCACTCGGAACTTCTTCCGAGACAAGCTCTTTAAAATCCTACAACGAAGTCAAAACAGAAAGGGGAAGGGTGTCAGGCAAATCGGTAGTAGAAAATAGATTTTCCTTATACAAAAGTACAAGAACAGTTCGATTCATTACAACTGCTTTTCGTATATCACTCACTTTTGCAAAGACACTCATTTTTTTAAATTTTTTTCTCTTTTTCATCTTTTTTGTTGCTAATTTTCTTTTCACTCTCTTTTGTTTTCTTTTTCTTATTTTTTTCATCTTTTATTTTTTTACAGTCTTCTTTTTCTTTTTCCCTCATTTGCTCAACGGAAACCTTTAACTTTAACTGGTCATCATATACTTGTTTGGGTGTCAAAGGCACCAACGTGACATTCTTTCCCATGAACTTAAATGTATACCAATTGGTACACCCATTGTGGAATACTCGTCAAGTGAACTACCACGGACGACCAAGAAGTAGGTGCCCCGTGTGCATCGGTACGACATCACAAAGTACTTCATCCGAAAATTTTCCAATGGTGAAGGATACAAGCACTTGCTTTGTCACATTGAGTTCTCCACCATCGTTGAACCACTGAAGTTTGTAGGGACTCGGATGTTTGGTAGTTGGCAAACCAAGCTTTTCGACCATCAACGTACTCGCTACGTTTGTACAACTGCCACCGTCGATGATGACACTACAAAATTTGCCACGAACTTGACAACGTGTATGGAATATGTTCTCCCTTTGTAATTTGTTCTCCGTGCCTTGGAGACTAAGACTTCATTTGGTAATGAGTAGTTCACCTTCCATAGGATGTTCTAAGTCCTCCTCAACTTCAGAAGTCGATTTAGACTCTTTTCCTTCCTCGTCCTCTGTTTTGATTTCTCCATTCGCACACAACACCATGGTCCTTCGATTATGGCATTGGCTAGCTATATGACCTCTTCCGAGACATTTAAAACATTTTACGTCCCAATTTCAGTTGAAAGAAGCCTGGGGAGCTTTGCCTTTGTTGGCTTCAGTAATTGGCTTGTTGGTTTTCAGAGGGGCTGTAGAGTCTTTTCCTCGAGAAACGGGAAGGCCTTTACTCAAACTTTGGCCCCACTTTAAAGTGTTGGAAGTGGAAAATCCTCGGATTGAGCCTTTTCGCTTGAGTTGTTTTTCAACCTTGATGGCCATATGGACCATATCAACCGCTTCAAGATAGTGTTGTAGTTCGACAACGTTTGCGATATCTTAGCTTAAGTCAGCCAGGAATCGCGCCATCGTTACTTTGAGATCTTCTTGCACATCTGCCTGAATCATCGCGATTTCTATCTCTTTATAGTAATCCTCGACGCTTTTAGTCCCTTGCGTGAGATTTTGGAGTTCCTGATGTAACTCCCGGTGGTAATACGAAGGAATGAAATGTCGCCTCATCGCCGCCTTCATCTCGGCCCATGTGGAAATAGGTCACTCTCCATTACGACTTCTACTAGGGGTTAACTAATCCCACCAGATCATAGCATAGTCCAAAAATTCGATTACTGCCAGCTTCACCTTTTTGTTTTCGGAATAATTGTGACAATCAAACACCAACTCGATCTTTTTCTCCTACTCAAGGTAGGCCTCCAGATCCGATTGACCTTGGAATGGTGGTATGGAAAGTTTGATGTTCTTAATATCATCATCTTCACGTCTCCGGTCTCTTTGTTAGTGAACTCTCCGGCGATCACTTGCATTAGATTCTTGTCCGCTTTCAATATCGCTAGGATTATTTGGTTCAACATCTTGAACCCTTCGTCTTCCCCGGCGCAGGTTTGGCCTCTCCCTTCTATTGCGAACAATTTCGGGATTTCTTTCTCGTGGCTCTCTTGCTTCGACTTGGAACAATAGGTCTTCGAGAGGACTGAGCCTTCTATCTAATATTCTTTCCATCGCTCGTAAGAGAGCTTGCATGTTTAAATCAAGGACGTTACGAACTGGTTGTCGTGCTGGCCGTTCTTCCAAATTTGGTTCGGATTCTTGTGACATTGTATTGATTAAATAAACCTCACCACAAAAACCTCACAATCGCTCAGAAAGAAAAAGAAGATTTCACTTTCACTTATGTTTACGCTAAAAAAAATAGGCTTTTACCTTTACTTTTATTGCGCTCACAATCGCTTGTGCCTTTTACCTCTCTTTACTTTTCTCGTGATTTCGTAAGCAGATTCGCTAAGGCTTAAAACCTTTGTCTAGATGATAGGTTTCAAAGGGGTAACAAAGGATTATTCGATTTAGGACAAGGTAGGCTAAGAAGAAAAGTTGATTCGATTATAGTGTGGCGAATGGTTAAGGATGGAAGAAAAGGTGAATAGAAGAGTTTCAGGGTCGTATTTAAATGAAAATAAATCAAATATTCAATTTTTAGCAAAAAACAATTTTTTGTTTTTTTTTGAACATTTTTTTCAAATTTTTTTCAAATTTTTTTCGAACTTTTTTTTTGAAGTTTTTTTATCGAACTTTTTTTTCAAATTTTTTTTTAACTTGCTTGATGAGTCACGGACTAGCCCGAGAGTAATTTTGAACGCTCGTACTCCTTATTTAACCAGCTCTGATACCAAATGATACGATCCGCCTCGGATAAGTTGAGTCATATGTCAAGTGCCCAATCGTCGATGAGAAAGTACCGATAATTTAGTTTAGAAATTTAATTAGAAGAAGGAATAATGGGAAGAATTGTATTTGAGAAGGCTTCAATTCGGTTTAAAAAAATGGAAAGGTTCAATGGAATAGAAATTAAAGGATTGAAAGAAGTAAGGATATGAAGAAGTTTCGGTTCAGTATAAGGTGTACTGGATGGAATGATGTGTCTTGATGAAATTGGTAAAGAAAAATAATAATGATCGATATGGTAAGAATTGATAGTTTGAATATGGTTTTGGCACGAAATGGTAAAGGAAAGAAATAGAATTGAACAAAAGTGCAAACAAGAACCAATACCGATATGGTATCGACCCGTTGTTTATAAGCCCTTTTAGTTCAGTTTTGGTTTGGTTAAAGTGACCTCGACCCACTATCTTGAAAGATAGGAACCTCAGTATGCTCGAACGCCACACTAGTGTAGTGATTAGTTCAGTTTTAAACAAAGGAAATGATTGACACAACTAGAACACTAGGTGGCCAACGAATCTTTGAACGAAAATCGGAGAAAAGTTTGCCTCATAATTTTGGCAGAATTTCATTAACAAAGAGTCAAAAGTCCCTTTTACAAAGGGTAATTTCACCTATTTATAGTGCTGGAATAGGCTAGCCGAATAGTCACAAACATTTAAAAACTGAAATTAAACTTAAGTCTTTTCACATTCTTGAGCCAAATAACTCTATCCTTGAATTCACTTCAATTTAGCTGAATGAATGACTTTAATTGCTTGAAAAATGACTCTTGAGTTAGCCTTTGGTCAGCCGAATGGACACCAACTCTTAACTAGCTTTATAATTGGTGTTTGAATGCTTGAAATGACCTTTTAAGTGGCAAAAACGGCTGGTAATGAATAGGTTACTACCAAAATTAATTTGGATGATATAATGCTCCTTAATCCTCCTTTAAATGATGTATAACCCTTCTTATAATAGCCCCCTTGCTTTGTAACCGAAAATGACTTGAAAAGCCACTTTATTTAATTTGTAACAGCCTTGAATTGTAACGGTTATGACTTGAAAAGACTCCTGCAATAAACACTTAAAAATGAGCTTATTAAACACATGTAAACACTTATTAATCAGAGCACACATTAATACTTAAGTAAATGAACTATGCATCGATTATTCCAGCAACTAGTTAATTAAAGAAACATCATTAAATAAACTTAACTCATGCATCAATAAATAATCCTAGGGACTAGATTAACTAAGAGGAACACTTATTAAATTAAGACATAATTAAAGCAACTAATGTGAACTTAATTTAAAACTTTATTAACTAACTAATTAAGGAACTTATTAAATTAAAGAGTAAAACTAATTTAGTGAGCTGAAATAGTTGGTGGACTTAATAAACTAAGCTGAACTTGCAGACAAATGCAAGGTGAATTCGAGGAATAATCTTTCTTGATGTGACCAGGCGGAATATCGTCCCAGATACGAGCTACGAGAGCTGAAATATAATCTTTAAAAGCCTTGGCTCAGGCTCTTGTAATAGGACCTTGACACAACTCCATGGGATCCTTGCTCGAGCTACAAGAGTCATAAGGCATGCTCGCATCATTCCCCCTCATAGGAGCGACTTATCCTTAAGTCGAAATCTGCGTCAAAAGGGGTTAAATCAGACACATTAAAAGTAGCACTAACATTGTATTCACCTGGAAAATTGAGTTTATAAGCATTCTCATTTATGCACTCAAGAATTTGGAAAGGCTCGTCTCCACGTGGTAGTAATTTAGACTTTCTTTGTGCCAGAAAGCGTTCCTTACGCATGTGAACCCAGACCCACTCTCTGGGTTCAAAAACCACACGTTTCCGTCCTTTGTTCACATTACCAATGTAGGACTTGGTCCTAGCCTCAATATTAGCTCGCACCTTTTGATGTAATTCCTTAACAAAATCAGCCTTTTTCCTTGAATCTACATGAATCAACTGATCAGTAGGCAAGGGCAATAAGTCTAAAGGTGTCAAAGGGTTAAAACTGTATACAATCTCAAAAGGTGAATAATTTGTAGTGGAATGAATAGATCGGTTGTATGCGAACTCGATATGTGGTAGACAATCCTCCCACGACTTTAAGTTCTTGCAAATGATAGCCCGGAGTAGTGTGGATAGTACTCAATTGACGACTTCTGTTTGGCTATCGGTTTGAGGGTGGGAAGTAGTCAAAAACAGAAACTTGGTTCCTAATTTTCTCTACAATGACCTCCAAAAATGACTTAGGAACTTCACATCATGATCTGATACAATGGTATGGGGAATACCATGTAATCAAACAATGTCTTGAAAAAATAAATTTGCAATATGAACAACATCATCAGTTTTAGGGCAAGCAATAAAATGAGACATTTTTGAAAAATGATCAACAACCACAAAAATTGAATCTTTATCCATTTTTGTGTGTGGAAGTCCAAGAACGAAATCCATGGAAATTTCCACCCATGGTGCTTCAGGAATTGGTAATGGCGTATATAACCCGTGAGGTTGAACCTTCGATTTAGCCCTTTTACAAGCTATGCACCTTTCCTAAACTCGCTCCACATCTTTTCGGATTCGCGGTCGGTAGAAATGTTCTTGAAGTGTGGCAAGCATCTTGTTGACTCCAAAATGTCCCATTAGTCCACTGCTATGTGCCTCGTGCACTAATAAGTCTCGAAAGGAGCCACAAGGAATGCATAGTTTTCCCTCTTTAAAAAGAAAACCTTCTTACCTATAAAATTTTTCAAATGCACCATTCTCACAGGCAACAAAGATTTTACCAAAATCATCATCATTAGCATATGAATCTTTCAATAAGGCAAAACCAAGAATTTTAGAATCTAGATATGACAATAGAGTATACCTTATCGAAAGAGCATCAACCACAATGTTATCTTTACCTTTTTTATATCTTATCACATATGGAAAAGATTCGAGAAACTCAACCCATTTAGCGTAGCGTCTATTCAATTTGTGTTGGCCTTTAATATGCTTTAAGGCTTCATGATCGGAGTGTATAACAAATTCCTTGGGCCACAGATAATGTTGCCATGTCTCAAGGGGTCGAATGAGCGCGTACATCTCTTTGTCGTACACCGGGTAATTAAGTACGGCTCCACTGATTTTCTCACTAAAATAAGCTACAGGTCGTCCTTCTTGCATTAGAACAACACCGATTCCAATGCCTAAAGCGTCACTCTCGATCTCGAAGGTCTTCAAAAAATCTGGAAGAGCAAGTAAAGGAGCGTTAATGAAACAGTCTTTAATTTTAATAAACGATTTTTCTTGCTTTTCGTTCCAATTAAAAGCAGAATTCTTTTTAATGACGCTCGTAAGAGGAGCAACAATGGTGCTAAAATTTGGCACGAAATGTCGGTAGAAACTTGCTAGGCCATGAAAACTCCGAACTTGCGTGATAGTCGTAGGCCTTGGCCAATCTTGAATGGCCATAATCTTTTCTTGGTCTACTTTAAGCCCTTCCGCACTAACTACAAACCTTAAAAAGATAGTTTTGTCAGAACAGAAAGAACACTTTTAAGGTTAGCATATAATGTTTCTTCACGTAAAACTTCCAAAACAGATTTAAGGTGCCTTACATGGTCTTCAATCGAGTTGCTATATATCAAAATATCATCGAAATAAACAACACAGAACTTACCAATAAAACCTTAACACATAATTCATTAACCTCATAAAAGTGCTGGGGGCATTGGTTAGGCCAAATGGCATGACCAGCCATTCGTACAGCCCATGCTTGGTCTTGAATGCCGTTTTCCACTCATCTCCTTCTCGCATCCTAATCTAGTGGTAGCCACTTTTTAAATATTTTCAAGAAAACTTTGGCTCCACTAAGTTCATCAAGCATATCGTCTAGACGTGGAATTTGATGACGGTACTAAATTGTATCAAGCATATCGTCTAGACGTGGAATTGGATGATGGTACTTAATTGTAATTTTGTTTATGGCTCGACAATCTATACACATTCACCATGTTCCATCGTTTTTTGGCACTAATAAAACAGGAACGACATAAGGACCAAGGCTCTCACGAATGTAACCCTTTTCTATTAATTCATTGATTTGCCATTGCAATTCTTTAGTTTCCTCCGGATTGGCTCTGTAAGCAGGATGATTTGGGATTATAGCACCTAGCACAAAATCTATCTGATGTTCAATTCCACGAAGTTGTGGAAGGCCACTCGGAACTCCTTTCGAGAAAACATCTTTAAAATCCTGCAACAAAGTCAAAACAGAAGGGGGAAGGGTGTCAGGCAAATATTAGTAGAAAACATATTTTCCTTATACATAAGTACAAGAACAGGTCGATTCATTACAAATGCTTTTCGTATATCACTCACTTTTGCAAAGACACTCAATTTTTTAATTTTTTTTATCTTTTTCATCTTTTTTGTGGCTAATTTTCTTTTCACTCTCTTTTGTTTTCTTTTTCTAATTTTTTTCATCTTTTATATTTTTACAGCCTTCTTTTTCTTTTTCCCTTATTTGTTCAATAGAAACCTTTAACTGTGACTGGTCATCATATATTTGTTTGGGAGTCAAAGGTGTCAATGTGACATTCTTTCCCATGAACTTAAATGTATACCAATTGGTACACCCTTTGTGGATTACTCGTCGATTGAACTGCCACGGACGACCAAGAAGTAGGTGCCCCACGTGCATCGGTGCGACATCACAAAGTACTTCATCTGAATATTTTCCAATGGTGAAGGATACGAGCACTTGCTTTGTCACATTGAGTTCTCCACCATTGTTGAGCCACTGAAGTTTGTAGGGACTTGGATGTTTGGTAGTTGGCAAACCAAGCTTTTTAACCATCAACGTACTCGCTACGTTTTTATAACTACCATCGTCGATGATGACACTACAAACTTTGCCACAAACTTGACAACGTGTATGGAATATGTTCTCCCGTTGTAATTTGTTCTTCGTGCCTTGGAGACTAAGACTTTGTTTGATAACGAGTAGTTCACCTTTCATAGGATGTTCTAAGTCCTCCTCAACTTCGGAAGCCGATTCAGACTCTTTTTCTTCCTCGTCCTCTGTTTCAATTTCTCTATCCACACGCAACACCATGGTCCTTCAATTAGGGCAATGGCTAGCTATATGACCTCTTTCGAGACATTTAAAACATTTTATGTCCTGATTTCGGTTGAAAGAAGCCTGGGGAGCTTTGCCTTTGTTGGCTTCAGTAATTGGCTTTTTGGTTTTCAGAGGGGCTGTAGTGTCTTTTCCTCAATAAATGGGAAGCCCTTTACTCAAACTTTGGCCCCACTTTGAAGTGTTGAAAGTGAAAAATCCTCGGCTTGAGCCTTTTCACTTGAGTTGCTTTTCAACCTTGATGGCCATATAGACCATATCAACCGCTTCAAGATAGTGTTGTAGTTCGACAACGTTTGTGATATCTCGGTTTAAGCTGGCCAGGAATCGCGCCATCGTTGCTTTAAGATCTTCTTGCACATCTGCCTGAATCATCGCAATTTCCATCAATTTATAGTAATCCTCGATGCTTTTAGTCCCTTGCGTGAGATTTTGGAGTTCCTGATGCAACTCTAGGTGGTAATGCGAAGGAATGAAATGTCATCTCATCGCTGCCTTCATCTCGGCCCATGTGGAAATAGGTCACTCTCCATTACGACTTCGACTAGTGTTTAACTAATCGCACTAGATCATAGCATAGTCTGAAAATTTGATTACTGCCAGCTTTACCTTTTTATTTTCGGAATAATTGTGACAATCAAACACCAACTCGATCTTTTTCTCCCACTCAAGGTAGGCCTCCAAATCCGATCGACCTTGGAATGGTGGTATGGAAAGTTTGATGTTCTTAAGATCGTCATCTTCACGTCTCTGGTCTCTTTGTCGGTGAACTCTCCGACGATCACTTGCATTAGATTCTTGTTCGCTTTCAATATCGCTAGGATTATTCGGTTCAACATCTTGAACCCTTCGTCTTCCCCGGTGCAGGTTTGGCCTCTCCCTTTTATGGCGAACAATTTTAGGAGTTCTTTCACGTGGCTCTCTTGCTCCGACTTGGAACAATCAGTCTTCGAGAGGATTGAGCCTTCTATCCAATATTCTTTCCATCTCTCGTAAGAGAGCTTGCATGTTTAAATCAGGGACGTTACGAGCTGGTTGTCGTGCTAGTCGTTCTTCCAAATTTGGTTCAGATTCTTGTGACATTGTATTGGTTAAATAAACCTCACCACAAAAACCTTACAATCACTCAGAAAGAAAAAGAAGATTCACTTTCACTTATATTTACGCTAAAAAAAATAGGCTTTTACCTTCACTTTTATTGCGCTCACAATCGCTTGTGCCTTTTACCTCTCTTTACTTTTCTCGTGATTTCGTAAGTAGATTCGCTAAGGCTTAAAACCTTTGTCTAGATGATTGGTTTCAAAGGGGTAACAAAGGATTATTCGATTTAGGACAGGGTAGGCTAAGAAGAAAAGTTAATTCGATTATAGTGTGGCGAATGGTTAAGGATGGAAAAAAAGGTGAATAGAAGAGTTTCAGGGTCATATTTAAATGAAAATAAATCAAATATTCAATTTTCAGCAAAAAACAATTTTTTTGTTTTTTTTCGAACTTTTTGTTCGAATTTTTTTCAAATTTTTATCGAACTTTTGTTTCAAAATTTTTTTATCAAAATTTTTTTTTGAATTTCTTTAACTTGCTTGATGAGTCACGAACTAGCCCGGGAGTAATTTTGAACGCTTGTACTCCTCGTTTAACCAGCTCTGATACCAAATGATACGATCTGCCTCAGGTAAGTTGAGTCATATGTCAAGTGCCCAATCGTCAATGAGAAAGTACCGATAATTTAGTTTAGAAATTTAATAGAAGAAGGAATTTCGGAAGACTTGTATTTGACAAGGCTTTAATTCGATTTAAAAAAAATAGAAAGGTTCGATGGAATAGAAATTAAAGGATTGAAAGAAGTAAGGTTATGAAGAAGTTTCGGTTTAGTATAAGGTGTACTGGATGGAATGATGTGTCTGATGAATTTGGTAAAGAAAAATAATATTGATCGATATGGTAAGAATTGATAGTTTGAATATGGTTTTGGTACGAAATGGTAAAGGAAAGAAATGGAATTGAACAAAAGTGAAAACAAGAACCAATATTGATATGGTATCGGCCCATTGTTTATAAGCCCTTTTAATTCAGTTTTGGTTTGGTTAAAGTGACCTCGACCCACTATCTAGAAAGATAGGAACCTCGGTATGCTCGAACGTCACGCTACGAGTAGTGATTAGTTCGGTTTTGAATAAAGGAAACGATTGACACAACTAGAACACTAGATAGCCAACGAATCTTTGAACGTAAATCAGAGAAAAGTTTGCCTCATAGTTTTGGCAGAATTTCATTAACAAAGGGTCAAAAGTCCCTTTTACAAAATCTAATTTCACCTATTTATAGTGCTAGAATAGGCTAGCCGAATAGTCACAAACATTCAACTTAATGTGCCAATTAAAAACTGAAATTAAACTCAAGTCTTGTCACATTCTTGAGCCAAATAACTCCATCCTTGAATTCACTTCAATTCAGCTGAATGAATGACTTTAATTGCTTGAAAAATGACTCTTGAGTTAGCCCTTGGTCAGCCGAATGGACACCAACTCTTAGCAACTTCATAATTGGTGTTTGAATGCTTGAAATGACCTTTTAAATGGCAAAAATGGCTGGTAGTGAATAGGTTGCTGCCAAAATTAATTTGGATGATATAATGCGCCTTAATCCTCCTTTAAATGATGTATAACCCTTCTTATAATAGCCCTCTTGCTTTGTAACCGAAAATGACTTGAAAAGCCACTTTATTTAATTTGTAACAGACTTTAATTGTAACGGTTATGACTTGAAAAGACTCCTGCAATAAACACATTAAAATGAGCTTATTAAACACATGTAAACACTTATTAATCAGAACACCCGTTAATACTTAACTTAGGTAAATGAACTATGCATCAATTATTCCAGCAACTAGTTAGTTAAAAAAGCATCATTAAATAAACTTAACTCATGCATCAATAAATAATCCTAGAAACTAGATTAATTAAGAGCAAAACTTATTAAATTAAGACATAATTAAAGCAACTAATATGAACTTAATTTAATACTTATAGTAACTAAATAATTAAGGAACTTATTAAATTAAAGAGTAAAACTAATTTAATGAGCTGAAATAATTGGTGAACTTAATAAATAAGCTGAACTTGCAGAAAAATGCAAGGTGAATTCGAGGAACAATCTTCTTTGATTGACCCAGCGGAATATCGTCTCAGATATGAGCTACGAGAGCTGAAATAGAATCTTTAAAAGCCTTGGCTCGGGCTCTTGTAACAGGACCTTGAGGCAACTCCATAGGATCCCTGCTCGAGCTACGAGAGTCATAAGGCACGTTCGCATCAGACTTGCAAGCTAAGATGGCTCAGTGTGAAACGGGAAAATAATCAGAGTTTAGTTTTGGTACCGACGGTTGCATGGTGTACCGAGATAAAATTTGTGTACCCAAAGATAATGAGCTCATTCAGAAGATTTTATGAGAGGTGCATAGTGGTTGTTTGTCTAACCATCCGGGTTGTGTGAAGATGTACAACGACTTGAAGAAAATGTACTGGCAGTCGGGTATGAAAGAGACATTTCTGAGTTTGTTTCCAGATGTCTAGTTTGTCAGCAAGTGAAGGCTGAACACCAAGTACCTTCGGGTTTACTTCAGCCTGTGATGGTTCTCGAGTGGAAATGGGTTCGAGTAACTATGGATTTTGTGTCAGGGTTGCCTTTGACACCAAAGGAAAAGGATTTAGTTTAGGTCGTTGTTGATAGACTTACTAAGTCAGCACATTTTATATCGGTGCGTACCAACTACTCCCTTAAGAAATTGGCTGATCTTTATGTTTCTGAGATCGTGAGACTTCATGGAGTGCCCTTGTCAATTATTTCAAATAGAGATCCAAGGTTTATCTTGCAATTTTAGAGGAAGTTGCAAGAGACATTGGGAACGAAACTGAATTTTAGCACGGCTTTTCACCCATAAACTAATGGTCATTTAGAGAGAGTAATTCAGATATTAAAGGACATGTTACGGTGTTGTGTTCTCAAGTTTCAAGGTAGTTGGAAAAGGTATTTACCCTTGGTTGAATTCACCAATAACAACAGTTATCAATCAAGTTTGAAAATGGCACTTTTTGAGGCTTTATATGGGCGTAAGTGCCAAATGCCTATTTATTGGACCGAGTTAAGAGAGAATTAGATTCATGAGGTCGATTTGGTCAAATAGACCGAGGAAAAGATTAAGATGATTCATGATTGTTTGAGAGCTGTATCGGATAGACAGAAATCCTACGTAGACTTGAAACAGAAAGAGATAGAGTTTCAAGTCGGGGATAAAGTGTTTTTGAAAGTATCCTCATGGAGAAAGTCCTTAGATTCGGTAGAAAAGGCAAGTTGAGTCCGCAGTTTATTGGACATTATGAGGTGACTGAGAGGATTGGGTCAGTAGCATACTGATTAGCCTTGCCTCGTGAGCTATAGGAAATCCGTGATGTATTCCATGTATCGATGTTGTGCCGCTACCAATCTGACCCCTCACATGTGATTTCTCCGAAAGAAATTGAAATAAGCCTAGATATGAGCTATGGTGAAGAACCGATTAAGATTTTGGATCGAGAGGTCAAGAAGTTGAGGAATAAAAGTGTAGAACTCGTAAAGGTTTTGTGGCATAGACACAGAGTCAAGGAAGCCACGTGGGAACTAGAAGAGACTATGAGAGATCAATACTTGAACTTATTCACCAGTAAGATTTTCGGGGATGAAAATCCCTAAGGGGGAGAAATGTAATAGCTCGATTTGGGCCTATCAGAACAGTGGTTTCAGGACCACCAACCCAAAGCTGGAGAAAGTATTTTATTATTATTTTAGACTTATAACAAGTTTATATTAGTGCATGAAAAATTTGGTGAAATAATTTTAGCGTTTGTGAGCTTAATTACGAAAAAGGACTAAATTGCATAAAGCGAAAAAATCCTATTTTGATAGCTAAAAGTGTCAAATACTCATGGAAAATTAAATTAAAGGTCTTTATTGAGTAAATAGACCAATATTATATTAGTGGCTGGACATGGAGCCTTAATTTAAGGGATGGTCAAATGTTAGGTGACTTAATGGATAAAAAAATAATAAACCTAAAGTGAGCTATCATCTTTTTCATTCCTTCTGTTGACCACCAAAAATATCAGCCATTTTAGAGGTTTTAGAGCTTCAAAATTTCAGCCACTCTTTACTCTTGCAAGTAAGCGATTTTGATAGTCTTTCTTGATAATTTGTGTGTTTTTGGAACCCTTAAAGCTTAATCTAGCTATTGAGGGGACTATTTTGCAAAATGGTTGAAAGTCTAGGGTTTTACCATGAGTGTGTTCACGTTGTTTTCTAAAATTTTATGGAAGAAAATGAATCATGTTTGTGAAATAAATAACTTTTGTGAAGAGATTTCTCATGAAAACCCTAAAAATGACCATTTTGCATAAGTTATAAAATAGGTGATAAATGTGTGAATTATTAGGAATTTTGGACTGCTTCTAGTGTAAAAAGTAATCGACTAGGCTTAAGATATGAAGAAATTCGATAAAAATCGATTTTCAAACCTAGGGGTAAAATGGTCATTTTGTAAAGTTTAGAGGCAAAATGGTCATTTTGCCCAATTTTAAATTGTTGAGTACTTAGATTAATAAAATGATTAAAATCATGAATTTTTATCATTATGGACCAAGAATTACAAAATTCGAGCCTAGACCGGGGAAAAGCGAAGCAAATGGACTAAGCCGAGCTAGTCATCTACATTTTGTAATCCGAGGTAAGTTGTATGTAAATAATGCAACTGCATTGTTATTATATGTGCTGACTTGATATAGCATGAAATGGTTGATTGTGGAAATGAGAATGCATGATGATAATTGAGATAGTAGAATTCCCGTTTGAACCATAGGAAATAAATCAGATATTCATGCCATGACGTATGGGTTATTGTGACCTAGTGTCAGACATGTCTGGTACATCGGCCACATTATGAGAGCCAATGTAAGACCATGTCTGGGACATGGCATCGGCATTGAGACGAGAGCTAGTGTAATACATGTCTGGGAAATGCATCGGCTACGAGAGGTGTCAGTGTAAGACCACGTCTAGGATATGGCATCGGCATGGATATGCGAGAGCTAGTGTAAGACCATGTCTGGGACATGGCATCAGCCTCGATGACGATGGTCAGTGTAAGACCATGTCTGGGATATGGCATTAACTTGAGATAAGAGCCAGTGCGGCATTATACCCTATGTTTGAGGCTTAGTGAATATCCGATAGTATTTCAAATGGTTTAACGGTGAGAATTTCAGTTTAAGATGAACGAGAAGGGTATAACCATGTTGTGAGTGGTACAGCTTCCTATTTGAAATGTATGAGATGTGAGCTTGAGATATGCTATGTGAATTGTATTGGGTAGTGATGAGTAAGTTGTGCTTATGCCTACTTCTATATTATGAGCATGTTGACAAGTGGTAAAGTTGTTGTTATATTTATTTGCCTACAACTTACTAAGCTTTATGGTTACTCCTTCTCCTTTCCATTTTCTTATAGTGCCGCCCAGTTAGCTCGAGGATCATCGGATGTCGGAGTCATCGATCACACTATCAACCAAAGCATTGGTGTAGTTGGTTCATTTATTTTGAGTATAGCATGTATAGGATCTTGACTTTTGAGTTTTGTACCTTTGTAAATTGCCAAGTGAGTTGGCTTATTTTAGTATTTGGCTCATTTTGTATAATGCCATGAATAATGGCTAACACTGAATGTTTCTTCATTAATACAAGAAGGTCTTTCATGAATGTGAAGTTGTTAGTATGGTTGTTTAATTTAGAAATCACATTATGTAAGATTTTGGTATGTTGGATAGAGTTAATTTGTGTTTCAGGGTGGCAAAAGGGCTTGGTAGATAGCCTTACACTGTCCACAAGGTAGACACGCGGGCATGTGTTTAGGCCGTGTGTCCCCTGCACGTAAAAATTTAAAGTCAGTATGCATGGCAGTAATCACATGGACAGAGACACGGCCATGTGTCTCAGTCGTGTAGAGGACACGAACACTGGCCACAGGCGTATGCCTCAGCTGTGTGCCCTAAATTGGATGCTGACGTTAGAAACAAAATGTCAAGGTTTTTAGACACGGGCTAGGACACGGGCGTTTCATGGCCGTGTGAGGGACACAAGCCATAGACATGGGTGTGTGTTAGGCCATGTGAAAACCCCTGTAGGTTTGTATTTAGAATTTAATTTGCATGGGTGTGGGACACGGGCATGTCCCTAGCCGCTTAGGCCGTGTGTGTCACATGGGCCATCAGCACGGCCATGTCATAAGGGCCACATGGGCGTGTTACCCTTCCACATGGGCGTGTGCCCTGTTTCAAGGATCATTTTTATTAAGTCAATTTAAGGACCCAAGTCAGTCCGAATATTTTCAAATGGATGTTTGAGGCTTCGTAGGCCCACGTTAAGAAGCATAGACAAAATTTTAAATTTGGTCAAGTCTCGATGACTTCGAAAATGTTGGAATGCATGTGTTTAAGTGAGGTGACGCCTTATACCCCATCTCGGCATAGGACTCGAGTGTGGGGTGTTACAATATCCGCCGTTAGATTAGGGTTAAAGGCATTACCGGACAAATCAAAAAATTTAGCATTCATTTCATAAACTACATAGCAACATAATTCAAACATCAATATTAAGTCCCTTACATAGGTCATCGAGACCTAAAACATGCATTATAAAAGGGGTCGGGACTAAACTGAGCTCATACAAAATTTTTCAAAACTTAAACAATTTTCAAAGATGTACAGGTCACACGCCTGTGTAAACAAATCGTGTGCCTGACACAGCATTAGACACGCCTGTGTGTCTAGGCCGTGTCAAAATAGGGCATACATACTGACTTGCACACACGGCCACAAGACACGCCCTTGTGCCTTGGTCGTGGCCAAGACTGACTTGGGTCACACTGCTAGCCACACGCTTGTGTACCTTGGCCGTGCCCAAGCCTAACTTAAAATTTTAGGGTACCCTAGGGGACACACGTCCGTTCAACATGACAGTCTGTCGCACACGGCTGAGACAAACGCCCGTGTCTCTACCCATGTGGACAAAAATAGGCCATTTGAAAAGCCAATTTGCTACCCAATTTGGGTCAAACCTACAAGCACCAAAACAAGCACATTTGCCCTATAATTTCAACCAATTTCAATACCAAAACATATATCATTCATATCATATCATTCACAACAAACTCATGCTTGTAACTCAAACCAATTCATGTCATTCCATAAACTAAAAACTTACCAAAACATATGATTTCATAATCTCCAAACATACAATCAAATCTCATACCAAAACCTTACCAAATTTACCATTTCTCTTAGCCATTCATGAACACATCAAATAGATCATATTGCATCACATTTCATATACCAAAATCAAATCATACCAAGCCATATCACAAAGCTAAATATAAATATTACAAAATATAATCAAAGTACTTCTAGCCTATACATGCCATACTTCACATTTTCAAAACATACCAAAATATAGTTCAATAGTGTGGTGACGATCCTTGATGATCCCCGAGCTCCTAGTAGGTTCGATATCTATAAAATAGTTGAAAAACACACAGAGTAAGCTTTCAAAAGCTTAGTAAGCCATATACAAATAAAGTTATCATTCAAAACATATAAGCATCATCAAATTACATATTCTTTCTAACCAAATACTAACTCAAACCTCTAGCTTATATACAATTCATATAATCTCAACTCATTTGCACATATATCATATATTCACAATTACTCATATACTTACCTTTTATTTTCAAATATAGCATACAATTCAAGTGTACCTGAATCGGATAAAATTTCACAAGTCAATCATTTTCTCAGAATGCCCGTTGGAACCGTTCAAACACGTAAGGATACGCGGATAGCTCGGAAAGCATATACAATGCCAACGTCCTAGACGTGGTCTTACATGTAATCAAATATCGGTGCCAGTATCCAAGATAGGGTCTTACACGAAATCAAATACGATTCCAATGTCCCAGACATGGTCTTACACGTAAATCAGAAGTCGATGCCAACGTCCCAGACGTGGTCTTACACGATAACACATATCGAAAATCTTGTGTCATGACATATGTATCCTAACTATTCCTAGGGTTCGTACGGGGCTTTTCAGATGTTAGAACTTTGTTGATACTTTCTCGAATGTCTCATATTCAAAGCATAATGCTATTCATCATTATTTAACAACATATAAGCATAGATAAACATTTCAAATACATTTATATGTATAAAGACTTACCTCGTACAGATAAAGATAGATAGAATTGACTACTCGATGACTTTCGATTTTCCCCGATCTAAATAATTCTTGATCTATATACACATTCAAATAAATCCATATACACATAATTAGGGCATTTTACAAATTAGCCCTCATATTTTCACATTTTGACACTTTAGTCCCTAATTCACAAAATCACAAAATACTCAAAATTTCCTTAGACATGTACTTGGCCGAATATTCATAGTACTCATACAAGTCCATATATTTCATTTATTTTACATTTTAGTCCTTCAAAATAAAAATTTCACAATTTATCCCATTTTACTCAAATTCATCAAAATTTCAAAGACAAAATATGCTAATCCAAAACATATCTTTAATTTTATATCATTAAACTTCACAAAGCTCACAATTTCATCAATGGCACATTTCAAAATCATCATCAAAATTAGAAATTGAGACATGAGCTTGATTGTATACAAAGCAACTATTACAAAAACGTAGAAATTATCAAAAATCAAGCAAAACACCTACCTGAATTAAAGAGAACCAAGGTTGAACCCTAAGCAAGCTTTTCTTGTAACGCCCCAACTTTCGGGAATTTTAGAAATGTTGGAAAAATTTAAAATTTTGTGTTCTGCTTGTTTATCGTAGGATTAAGTACTTTAGTGGGCCTCTAGAATGCCCAAGCTTAAGGTAAAACCCGGTAGTTTTAATTAATTTTAATTCCATAAGAAAAAGGGGTTCTGGTTAACTGGGCTTTTAGGTATTAATTGTGTAAAATAAATCACAAGGAAGCATGTGGTAAAGTGGCCGAGTGACACCACTGGAAATGCTATAAGTGGCGTGTGGCTGATTGGTAGGACCCAGGTTCAAGTCACAATGACAGCAAATTAAGGGATTAATTTTTATGCACAGAAAAGGGAAGTAATGGAATTGAAGTAAAAGTCTGTCAGGAGGAGTTTGAGTTGCTCATGAGATTGAGTAAGGAGGGGATAAGGGAGAGGATTTAGGACTGATCAAGGAGGATAGTGTTGGCCGAATAGTGGACTCTTGAGGAGCAAGAGTTGGCCGGCCAGGGTTTCTTTAGGGGGTAGATTTCGGCTAGGTCAAAAGCTAGGTATAAATTTGGCATTTGGGAGTGTTGTGCCGTTTTTCTGACCATTCTTCCTTCTCTTCCTTTCTTTTCTTTTTCTCTCCATCTATTTTCTCTTCTTCTTTCTCCCATAGCCGAATCTTTCCATTATTCTACTCATCTCCACGTTCTTATCATTTGTTCTTAAGCCTTATACACAAAAGCAGAAATCCCGAAAGCTTATAGTTCTTCTGTGCCGATTTCTCCTAGCCAAACCCTGTGGTTTTTCTCCATCTTGTGATCGATTCTTCCTTCTTCTAAATCTAAAACCTTTGTTGACAAAACCACGACAAAAACCCTACTATTCCATCTTTTCTTTCATTGTTACAAAAAGCCGAAAAAAACCCATAGTCTAGGGAGCATAGCCGAATACTGAAGTTACTGAAAGCTCGACTTTTGTTATCAACTGAGGGCTTAGATCTACATTGGGATCAAGTGGAAACTCATTGGAATCATTGACTAAGGAATCAGTGGTAAGTCTTTCCAAAACTTAGTCTTTCTTTCGTATTTTAGGAAAAGCCGAAATCTCTAAATATTAGGGAGGCTGTCGATTTGGACTTGTAGCCCTAGGGGGTTGTGATTGTAACGCCCCCACGCCCGAGACCGTCGCCGGAGTCGAGTATGAGGTGTTACTAAGCTTAATTTAACATTTTTAGAACTTTGGATTATTTGTTTCTACATTCACAGCTTTTAAGCTACTTGCGTCACAGTCACAAGAAAAATCATATCTGGAGTTACGAAACTCAAAATCAAGATCCATAAATTTTCTTTGAATCTAGACTCATATACCTATCTACTAATTTTTTTATAGAATTTTTGGTTGAGCCAATTAGTACAGTTTATTAGTTAAAGTTACCCCTGTTTCAGGACTTGACTGGTTTGACCTCTGTTTACTACAAACCACATTTCTCTCTGTAAAAAATTCATATGACTATGAGGTTTATTTCTACTAAAACTAGACTCAATAAGGATTCTGAGGAAATAAAATACACTGCCTAATTATATCTTTACAATTTATGGTGAATTTCTAAATTTGGAATAGGGGATTCAGAAACTGCTATAACCCTGTTTCACTAAAATTCAAATATCTTTTAACATATAATTCCTTTACCTGTTTCATTTGTTTCATGTGAAACGAGACATAATAAGATTCAATTTGATATGTACTCCATCACCAAATTCAATTTCTATATTTTTAGTAAATTTTCAAACTCGTGTCAGTGTTGCTGCAGTATTCTGTTTATGGCAAATTTCATCCCTTTTATGAGTTTTTATGCACTAAGTATCTTAATAATTTTACTTAACATCAAACATAATCTAAACTAACCATTTTCATAATTTATCATTATCAAACATTTTCTCAACCATTCCATCACCATATCATAAGATCATTTACACAAAATAGGTATATTGCTATACATGCCATACTTAAATTTACAAGCCATTTATCAAAAGTCTTCCGGATAGTGTGATTGAGCCTTCGACCTATCCCGACTCCTGAGCTGGCTTGTCCAAAACTACAATGAGTAAGAAGGAGGGAGTAAGCATAAATGCTTAGTAAGTTCATATGCAAATAATAAGTAACATAACAAACGGTCATACCAATCTACATTAGCATGCATCACTAAAACACATATCACATTTCTAATCATTTTTCATCATCTTATTACCTTATCGTGATTGTATCAATACTCAACCCGAGGGTTAAATACATACCTGTCCAAAATATCCATTTCACATCACTTACCAATACGTCTCTTTACATCTCGAATATTCCTCCATTTGAGTATAACTTTACCCGTTGAACACATCGGAATATAATTCGGATACATGGATAACTTGCACATAAGTGCCGTATATGCAATCAAGCAATCATGTAACCCGCCCATAAGCGAACTCGGACTCAACTCAACGAGCTCGGGCGTTCGCATCCATAAGTGAACTCGGACTCAACTCAACGAGCTCGGATGCCTAGTTACATCTCACGAACTCAGACTCAACTCAACGAGTTCGGACATTCGCATCCATAAGTGAACTCGGACTCAACTCAACGAGTTCAGATGCTCAACCATCCTAGTGACATGTCACTTGTATCCTAATCTATTCCTAAGGTTCAAACGGGATTTTGCTCGAACACTTATCCTTGCCGTCTTCCATAGAATGCCGATACCGATACTCGATAGTGTTTCACATTTTCCAAGTATATCACATAATTTACATATTATTTGAAATTAACCACAAAGCATACATTTCATAATAAAATTCAGCATCACATATATTTAACATCAATAACTTAAAAATAACAATTATGCTACATTATTTACACATGAACTTACCTTGGTACCAGAATACAAAGATTTTGTAATTTAGTCCACAATCTTTTCTTTTCCTCGATTGAGGTTGATTCCACGTCTTTCTTGATCTAAAATAACACATTTAGCTTATTTAATACTCACATTATCAAATTAATCCTTAATTCAAATTTTGGCAAAATTACAATTTTACCCCTAAACTTTTACATATTTACATTTTTGCCCCTAGGCTTGGGATTAAACTTTATTCCTTATTCTTATGTTTGACAACATGCTGATCACTTTTCTCTTCTATGGCAACATCAACTTCTCACTCTAACATGTACTTGTGACTATTAGGTATTTTTACCGATTAAGCCCTTTTACTCGTTTTTGCTTAAAATCGAGTAGTACAAGTTGTCTAACATAATTTAAAACTTCATATTCTATCATAAAACATCAAAATACACAAATTTCACCTATGGGTATTTTTTTCAAATATAAACCCTAGGTTAAATTATTACTAACATAAGCTTAATCGAGTTATCAGGATATCAAAAACGTACAGAACATTAAAAACGGGGCTTGGAATCACTTACTATGGAGCTTGGAAGCTTGAAACAAACCCTAGCTATGGAGAACCCTTGAAATTTCGGCCTAATGAAGACGATGGACAAAAATTGGCTTTTAATTTTATTTTTAATTCATTTTAATAACTAAATGACCAAAATGCCCTTACTACTAAACTTTCCAAAAATTCCTTCCATGTCCTAATTTTGTCCATGAACTTAAATTAGTCAAATTGCTATTTAAGACCTCCTAATTAATATTTCAATGCAATTTCATACTAAAAACTTCTAGAATGCAAATTTTGCAACTTATTCGATTTAGTCCCTACTTTCAATTTAAACACTTTAGGCATAGAATTTCTTCACGAAATTTTCACACAATCATGTAATCATATCATAAACCTCAAAATAATTATAAAATAATTATTTCTATCTCGGATTTGTGGTCACAAAACCACTATTCGATTAGGCCCTAATTCGGGATATTACAACTCCCCTTTAAGGATTTTCGTCCTCGAAAATCTTACCAAAAAACAGATGTGGGTATTGATTTCTCATAGTTTCTTCTGATTCCCATGTAGCTTCTTCTATTCCATGCCTTTGCCACAACACCTTCACAAGTGCAACATTTTTATTCCTTAGTTGTTTGACCTCTCGAGCTAAAATCTTAATCGGTTCTTCTTCGTAGAGGTCATCTAGTTGTAGTTCAATTTACATCAAGTGAAACTACATGTGAAGGATCCGAACGATACCGACGTAACATAGATACGTGGAACACATCATGAATCTTCTCTAATTCGGTGGTAATGCTAGCCGATATGCTACTGGTCCAACTTTTCAATTACTTCATACGCCCCAATAAAACGCGGACTTAATTTGCCCTTCCGTCCCAAATCTAAGGACTTTCTTCCATGGGGATACTTTCAAAAACACTTTGTCACCAACTTGATATTCAATCTCTTTTCTCTTCAAATCGCATACGATTTACGCCTATCTCAAGCGACTTTCAAACAATCTTGAATCACTTTCACCTTTTCTTGATTTCTTTTATTAGATCAACTCCATAAATCTGAGCATATCTTTAAGAATCTGAATTACTCTTTCTGATTGTCCATCGGTTTGTGGATGAAAGGCAATCTGAAATTTAACTTTGTACCTAATGCTTCTTGCAACTTTTGCCAAAACTGTGAAGTAAATCTCGGATCTCTATCCAAATGATTGACAAAGGTATTCCATGAAGTCTAACAATCTCACGGATATACAATTCAGCCAACTTATTAAGAGAATAATCTGTATGTAAAATTTAATAAAATGAGCCGATTTAGTCATCATCAACTATTACCCGGATGGCATTTTTCTTCCCGGAGTTAACGGCAACCCCGATATAAAATCCATGGTAATTCGATCCCATTTCCATTCAGAACCATGATAGGTCAAGTAATCCCAAGGCACTTGGTGTTCATCTTTCACTGTTGACAAATTAAGCATTTGGACACAAACTCTGATATATCTCTTTTCATTCCATTCCACCAATACATTTTCTTCAAGTCATTATACATTTTCGTACTACCCGGATGAATCAAGAAATAACCACTATGTGCTTCCTGTAGGATCTTTTGAATCAATTCCTCATTCTTTGGTACACAAATCCGATCTTTAAACATTAAACATCCATTAGAACCAATTAAAAAATCGACTCAGTATCAACTTCACCTTTTTTTCTCTTGGCTTGCAAATCTTGATCATTTTTCTGAGCTTCACAAATCTCTTGTAAAAACATCGATCTTGCTCTTAACTCTGCTAGAATCGAACCATCATCTGATACCTTTAACCGAGTGTTCATAGCTCTCAAAGCAAACCGTAACTTTCTGCTCAAAGCATCAGTAACCACATTCGCTTTCCCCGGATGATAATCAATAACAAGCTCGTAATCTTTCAATAACTCCAACCATCTTCATTGTCTTAAATTCAAGTCTTTTTGTGACATCAAGTACTTAACCCGACACTTTTCACCATACAAATAATGTCGCCAAATTTTCAAAGCAAACACCACCGCAGCCAATTCCAAATCGTGAGTAGGATAATTCCTCTCATGAGGTTTTAAATCACTCAAGCATATGCCACCACTTTTCCTTCTTGCATGAGCACACACCCCAAACCATTTAGAGAAGCATCACTATACACCACAAATTCTTTACTGATTCTATTCTGTACTACTAACACCGGTGCCTCTATTAATAACTTTTTCAATTCTTTAAAACTCATTGACATTCTTCCATCCATTCAAATTTAACATCCTTTCTGAGTAATCTAGTTATAGGAGCAAAGCAATTATAGAAAATCTATTTACAAACTGCGATAATACCCAAATAGCCCCAAGAAACTTCTAACTTGATTACATTTTTCATGGTTTCCAATCAACAATGGCTGAAATTTTACTAGGATCAACCCATATACCATCACCAAAAAACAATATGACCCAAAAATCCAACTTCCCGTAGCCAAAATTCACTTTTACTAAACTTAGCATACAAACGCTTATCTCTCAAAGTTTGTAAAACTATCCTCAAATGCTCAAGATGCTCTGTATCATCTTTTGAATAAATTAAAATATCATCTATAAACACCACAACAAATTTGTCCAAGTATGGTCTTAATATGCGATTCATTAAATCCATAAACACAAAGAGAGCATTTGTCAACCCGAATGGCATAACTAAAAATTTATAATGACCATACCTTGTTCTAAAAGCGCTTTTAGGCACATCCGACTCTTTTACCCGCAGCTTGGTAATACCTGATCTCAAGTCAATCTTTGAAAACCATGTCGCTCCTTTTAGCCGGTCAAACAAATCATCAATTATTGGCAATGGATATTTGTTTTTGATTGTCACCTTGTTTAATCAAGATAATCAACACACAATCTCATAGAACCATCCTTCTTTTCACAAATAACACGGAGTACCCCAAGGTGAAAAACTCGGTCTCACAAAACCTTTATCACCAACTCTTGCAATCTGCGACTTTAATTCCTTCAACTCTGCTGGTGCTATTCTATACTGAGCAATCGAAATCGGAGTCTGTTCTCGGTATCAAATCAATACCAAATTCTACTTCCTGATCGAGGCAAATCCGACAATTCTTCTGGAAATACGTCCGCAAATTCACACACAACCGGTACTGATTCAACTTTCTTTTCAACTTCTTTTGTATTAATTACATATGCCAAATAAGCTTCATAACCCTTTCTCAAATATCTTTGAGCCGACATTGAAGAAATCACACTAGGTAATGCCTCTGATTTATCTGATTCAACCCGCAGAGTTTCACCATTTTCACACTTTAATTCTATAACCTTTTCTTTGCAATTTATTTTAGCATCATGCAATGTCAACCAATCCATACCCAAAATAACATCAAACTCATCAAACGGCAACAACATCAAGTCGGCCAGAAAGTAATGATCCCGAATCATTAAAGGACATTTCTTACATACCTTATCAACAAATCACACATTTGCCTAACTGGATTCGACACTCTAATCATAAATTTTGTGTTCTCAACATGGTATATTCATACTAGACACCAATTTCATGCATACATATGAATGAGTAGAACCGGGATCAATCAAAGCAATAACATTAACATTATAGAGAGAAAATGTACCAGTAATCACATCAGGTGAGGAAGCATCTTCACGCGCTTTAATAGCATAAGTTCTAGCTGGAGCCCTTCCTTCAGGTCTAACTGGTGCATCCCTAGCTACATTCTTACTGCTTGCTTCGCTCCCAGCTTTTCTTGGATATCTTCCCCTCGAATCCACCCCACTTGTTTTTGTATTCTGAAATTTTTCTTTTTCAGCTCTCTCTGGGCAGTCTCTAATAAAATGACATCAAAAACATTCATTTGCTTTACACGGACCAAAATGATTTCTACCACACCGTGGCACTCAGGTTTAACAAATCTCGAGTTCCCTACACTGGCTGCCGAAGTAGTCTGGGATTTAGGACCCACATTTTGCTTCTTATAATTCCCATATGATTGCCCAGCTGAAGCTTGGGAACGAGGATTCATATTCCTTGACTTTCCAGTTCTTTGTGAAAATGAACCGCTCATCGGTCTTTTCTTCCAATTTCTAGTCTCACCTCTACCTTTTCTTTTCTTTAAGTAATTCTTCGGCCTTACAAGGTCGATCAACTAATACTACCATTTCTTTTAATTCAAGAATTCCAACAAATACCTTGATGTCTTCGTTGAGCTCGTCTTCAAATCGTCGGCACATCTTGGCCTCTGTAGGAACATACTCTCTAGCATACTTACTTAATCGAACAAACTCTCTTTCATATTCATGTAATCATATATTACCTTGCTTCACTCAAGAAATTCTTTACGCTTCGATCAATAAATCTTTCACTAATATATTTCTTCCAAACTCTTCTTGAAAGAATTCCCAAGTTATTTTCTCTTTCGTACCACACCAAATCAAAGTCTTCCACCAATTATAAGTGAATCCTCAACAAAGATATAGCACATTTCAAACATTCTTTAGGTGTACAAGATAATTCGTCAAATACCGGATAGAATTTTCAAGCCGAACTCGCTTTCTCATCATCATCATCAATATTTGCTTTAAATTCTTGACCCCTTGCTTGCTGAATTCTATCAACCGGAGTTCTGTGAAATTTCATCGATCCATACCTTGAGGCTTCGAGTGCAGGTTGAGGAATTGGGGAGGTGGGGAGGTTGTACATTTGGGTTCGTGCTGAGCGAACTCGATGTACCATGCACTCATCATTTGGAGAAAGGCTTCCCGACCCTTTTCTCCTCCTCCTGACCAACATGGGAGGTGGATTTTCATCAGTGCACTGCTCCTTCAGCCGGAGCTGGCGCATTACTCTCTACTTCATCTCTGCACACCGGATCGGGATCCATTTACTATAAAAAAATCATTTAAATGGTCAGAAGTCGTCACACTATCACAATTTATACATATGGCATGTATAGCAAAATCCGTACATACAACACGTAGTCCGAGAACCAACTAAACCTGCTCTGATACCACTAAATGTAACGCCCCCACGCCCGAGACCGTCGCCGGAGTCGAGTATGAGGTGTTACTAAGCTTAATTTAACATTTTTAGAACTTTGGATTATTTGTTTCTATATTCACAGCTTTTAAGCTATTGCGTCACAGTCACAAGAAAAATCATATCTCGAGTTACAAAACTCAAAATCAAGATCCGTAAATTTTCCTTGAATCTAGACTCATATACCTATCTACTAATTGTTTTCTAGAATTTTTGGTTGAGCCAATTAGTACAGTTTATTAGTTAAAGTTACCCCTATTTCAGGACTTGACTGGTTTGACCTCTGTTTACTACAAACCAAATTTCTCTCTGTAAAAAATTCATATAACTATAAGGTTTATTTATAATAAAACTAGACTCAATAAGGATTCCGAGGATATAAAATACACTGCATAATTATATATTTACAATTTATGGTGAATTTCTAAAGTTGGAACAGGGGATTCAGAAACTGCTATGACCCTGTTTCACTAAAATTCAAATATCTTTTAACATATAATTCCTTTACCTGTTTCATTTGTTTCATGTGAAACTAGACATAATAAGCTTCAATTTTATATGTACTCCATCACCAAATTCAATTTCTATGAGTTTTAGTAAATTTTCAAACTCGTGTCAGTGTTGCTGCAGTATTCTGTTTATGGCAAATTTCATCCCTTTTATGAGTTTTTATGCACTAAGTATCTTAATAATTTTCCTTAACATCAAACATAATCTAAACTAACCATTTTCATAATTTATCATTATCAAACATTTTCTCAACCATTCCATCACCATATCATAAGATCATTTACACAAAATAGGTATATTGCTATACATGCCATACTTAAATTTACAAGCCATTTACCAAAAGTCTTCTGGATAGTGTGATTGAGCCTTCGACCTATCCGGACTCCTAAGCTGGCTTGTCCAAAACTACAATGAGTAAGAAGGAGGCAGTAAGCATAAATGCTTAGTAAGTTCATATGCAAATAATAAGTAACATAACAAACGGTCATACCAATCTACATTAGCATGCATCACTAAAACACATATCACATTTCTAATCATTTTTCATCATCTTATTACCTTATCGTGATTGTATCAATACTCAACCCAAGGGTTAAATACATACCTGTCCAAAATATCCATTTCACATCACTTACCAATACGTCTCTTTACATCTCGAATATTCCTCCATTTGAGTATAACTTTACCCGTTGAACACATCGGAATATAATTCGGCTACTTGGATAACTTGCACATAAGTGCCATATATGCAATCAAGCAATCATGTAACCTGCCCATAAGCGAACTCGGACTCAACTCAATGAGCTCGGGCGTTTGCATCCATAAGTGAACTCGGACTCAACTCAATGAGCTCGGATGCCTAGTTACATCTCACGAACTCGGACTCAACTCAACGAGTTCGGACATTCGGATCCATAAGTGAACTCGGACTCAACTCAACGAGTTTGGATGCTCAACCATCCTAGTGACATGTCACTTGTATCCTAATCTATTCCTAAGGTTCAAACGGGATTTTCCTCGAACACTTATCCTTGCCGTCTTCCATAGAATGCCGATACCGATACTCGATAGTGTTTCACATTTTCCAAGTATATCACATAATTTACATATTATTTGAAATTAACCACAAAGCATACATTTCATAATAAAATTCAGCATCACATATATTTAACATCAATAACTTAAAAATAACAATTATGCTACATTATTTACACATGAACTTACCTTGGTACCAGAATACAAAGATTTTGCAATTTAGTCCACAATATTTTCTTTTCCTCGATTGAGGTCGATTCCACGTCTTTCTTGATCTAAAATAACACATTTAGCTTATTTAATACTCACATTATCAAATTAATCCTTAACTCAAATTTTGGCAAAATTACAATTTCACCCTTAAACTTTTACATATTTACATTTTTGCCCCTAGGCTCGGGATTAAAATTTATTCCTTATTCTTATGTTTTACAACATGCTGATCACTCTTCTCTTCTATGGCAACATCAAATTCTCACTCTAACATGTACTTGTGACTATTAGGTATTTTTACCGATTAAGCCCTTTTACTCGTTTTTGCTTAAAATCGAGTAGTACAAGTTGTCTAACATAATTTAAAACTTCATATTCTATTATAAAACATCAAAATACACAAATTTCACCGATGGGTATTTTTTCAAATATAAACCCTAGGTTAAATTATTGCTAACATAAGCTTAATCGAGTTATCAGGATCTCAAAAACGTAAAGAACATTAAAAATGGGGCTTGGAATCACTTACTATGAAGCTTGGAAGCTTGAAACAAACCCTAGCTATGGAGAATCCTTGAAATTTTGGCCTAATGAAGAAGATGGACAAAAATTGGCTTTTAATTTTGTTTTTAATTCATTTTAATAACTAAATGACCAAAATGCCCTTACTACTAAACTTTCCAAAAATTCCTTCCATGTCCTAATTTTGTCCATGAACTTAAATTAGTCAAATTGCTATTTAAGACCTCCTAATTAATATTTCAATGCAATTTCATACTAAAAACTTCTAGAATGCAAATTTTGCAACTTATTCGATTTAGTCCCTACTTTCAATTTAAACACTTTAGGCATAGAATTTCTTCACGAAATTTTCACACAATCATGTAATCATATCATAAACCTCAAAATAATTATAAAATAATTATTTCTATCTCAGATTTGTGGTCACAAAATCACTATTCCGATTAGGCCCTAATTCGGGATATTACAGTGATAACTGTTCTGCTTTGGTAAATGGTGTGATTTAGAGGCTGCTGATCAAGGGCTTGGACAAGTGGAACGATCGGATCTTTGGATTTAAAACATATTTTGGCAACAAGGTAAGAGCGATAAGGTTCTAAGCATCTTTGGCCGAATATGGTAAGGGGCTATATACTCAATGTTAATTCGATATCTAGAGTAATGTGTTAGTAATTTAATTGTAGGCAGTTCGTGGTGGATCTCGACAACGAATCATCGTAAAACAGGTGTGTAACTAACACCCTCCTATAGACTAGATCAGCAAAGCAGAAAAGTCGAAATACCAAAAAACCGGTATTTTGGGAACTTATGAGTGTGCGAATGCTCGTAAGATAAATGGGTTAATAATTTTGGTAATCCATGGTGATAAGACTGCAAACTGCACTATTCCGTACGTTTCGACGTTTTAGGGCTTAATGGGCCTAAATTGGGGAAAAATGGGCTAATGGGCCCAATTCAGTAAGTACGCGTGGTAAGTGTTTTTGATAGTACGTAATGATAGAATATGCATAAAAACTCTAAGACAGTTAATTTACTAGAATACCCCTATGTATGAAAATTACCGTTATACCCTAGGTGTAAAATGACCATTATACCCTTAGTGTTAATTTTGTCTGAAAAGTATGATGATTTAAATCTGTATGATGTATGACATGAATGAATATCTGTTGCATGGGGACATAGGTTATATTATGGAGGAAGCGTCCTGGTGGCTATGCCACAAATTATCTGTTCTGGTGGCTCTGCCACATATATATATTTGTTCTGGTGGCTCAGCCAAAATTATCTATTTCTGGTGACTTGGTCACATTATCTGTTCTGGCAGCCATGCTGCATATTTCTGTGGCGTGTAGCGGTTGGGTGGGTCGAGTAGTCTCCCCACATGGTGAAAGGATGGTAAGGGGGTGTATGTGGTTGGATATGGGTTGGGTTTTTGCATCAGCATATAATAATTGTTCTGATCTATTATGGGCCTATGGGCTTTGCTCTGATATTTGTTCTGGGCTAAGGCCAACTTATACTGCTTCTGTGGTTTGAACTGGTTTAGGCTATGGTTGGGTTAAATTACACACTGAGTTTCCCCAAACTCATCCCTTTATTTTCATCCTCGCAGGTAATCCCCAACCATAGTGGGCTTGGAGCTGTGAGGGATTCGGAGTGGCCACATGTTTCTGCAAACTTGGTTTCTTTCTGGTGAACTGGATGTCCTTTTATTTTCGTTTACGGTTTTGGGTTTTTAAGTGTAATAAGGCCGCTTAATTATTTTTATTATTTTATTCTAATTATGATAAAAATGAACTATGGTAACTATTGAAATGGATTAGCTCTAGGACGCGTTTTCAAAAACATTAAGTGATTTCAAAATAACACGACTACAATTAAGGCTTCCACTAAGCAAACGTTTTCAAACTTAATCATTTTCTTAAGATGGACTTAATCAACTGGTTATCTCACAATTATACGAGATGTTAGAGTGTGGCAATAGCGGTGTGCATGTCTAGGATTGGATCCGGAGGGAGCTTGGCACTTAAGCAATCCGACGGACTCACCTCCTCTTTTTCGGTTTCCTACCTGGTGTACAGCTTCCATTCACTTTAAGCTATTTTAAAGGTATCTTCTACAACACCAACTACGTTTTCCAAATTAAGCAATACGGGATGTTTTGAACACTTCGATGTGGCGCGTCGAATCCAGTCGTATCGTCTAGGCCAGGTTTGGGGTGTTACATTTAGTGGTATCAGAGTCAAGTTGCAACAACTCGACTGTGGAATGGGTTTGTAAAAACAAGGATTTTCAAAAATAAGATTTTATAAGGTTACAAAACTCAGTTTTCAAAAGTTAGATCTTTAAAAGGTGGCAATCCGAATCTCCGGCCCGAGTCTGTAAGTATTCTGAATTTTTCTAAATATATTCTGAATTATCTGTCTGTACTGAAACTTTACTAGAATACTCTAGAAAGGATGCTACTGAAACCCTAGAAAAGCTTGCTAAAAGACTGAAACTGTAGCTAGACATCGATTCTGCGAAAACCAACTCTGAATTACTGTCTGAATCATAAAACATCTGTAATAATCAGTGGAATGCTAAAATTAATGCATCAAATTTGTAAAACAGATAATACGATATGAGTACGCGAGCAGCTCGTAGAAGAGGCTGTGGACAGGGCCGAGGTAGTGCTCGGGTAGGAACTGCATCTTCTGGGTATATGCCGACAGTAGAGGCACCGGTACCACCGGCAACTGAAGTAGAGTCTCATAATCAGGGTGCCGGGGATGACGCTCTGTCGCAGGCTATGCTTCGAGTTATGGAAGGGGTTGCCGGGGCAAGTTCGGGCAACGAAATTCAAGGATCAATTTCTGAATGACTCCAGGGTAACGGAGCGAAGATATTTAGGGGCGTATCTGGTGTAGCCCCGAACGTGGCAGAATATTGGTTGGAGGCCACAGAACGAATTATGGATGACTTGGACTGCTCGGTGAAGCAGAAGCTGAAGGGGGCCGTATCGCTGCTACGAGATGAGGCTTATCAGTGGTGGCTCACCGTAAGGGATGGAACCCCAGCTGATAGGGTTACTTGGGAGCTGCTTAAGACAGCCTTTAAAGGAAAGTATGTCGGGGCAAGTTATGTGGATGCCCGCAGGAAGGAATTCCTGAATCTGGTCCAAGGAGGTAAAACTGTTGCTGAGTAAGAGGCTGAGTTTCTGAGGCTGAGCCGTATGCTGTGAGGATAGTCGCTACGGAGTATGAGCGTAGCGTTCGCTTTGAGGATGGACTCAGAGATGACCTTAAGGTGCTGATTGCTCCGCAGAGGGAGTGGGATTTTGCAGTTCTAGTGGAAAAAGCTAAGATAGCTGAGGAGGTAAAGCGTACTGAGAGGTAGAACCGTGAGAAAGATCAGAACTATTTCCGGTGGGATCCTGGACCTTCAGGTGGAGCAAATAAGAATGTCAAAAGGGCGAGAGTGGAGGAGCCAGTTCGAGCAGCTCCGGTGAATGTGGTTAGACCGCCAATTTGTGAAGACTATGGTAAGGTACACTTGGGTGAGTGTAGGAAACGTTCTGGCGCTTGTTTCCGATGAGGATCTATGGAGCACACAGTTAAAGATTGTCCTCAAAGAGCTGATCAGGTTCAAGTTACCGAACAGAGGGTTGCCCAACCCATGAGAGGTGGACCACAACCACCGAGAGGACGTGGACAAGGTAGGGGCAGAAATGGAAATGGAAATGGTCGAGGTCGAGGGTCGCCTGGCAGGGTACCGGAAATGCTGAGGCTCGACAGCCAGCATTGGTGTATGCAGCTCGTCGTCGAGAGGAGGGTGACGCACCTGATGTCATAACTGGTACGTTTTTGGTTTCTAGCATCCGTATACTACTTTGGTGGATATTGGATCTACTCATTCCTATGTTGCATGTGCCATATCTGGGTCATTAGGAGTGCATTCTGAGAAGATAGTGAGTGGGGTATCTATGTTAAGTCCTTTGGGCCACTCGGTTAGGGTAGACAAACTGTATAGGGATGTACCCTTAGAAACTCAAGGTAGGATCTTTCCTGGAGATCTAATGGAGTTGCCGTTCGGAGAGTTTGACCTCATTCTGGGAATGGACTAGCTTGTTAAGCATAAGGTGACTTTGGATTGTGCTGCTAAGTAGATGGTGCTAAGGACCACAGAAAGGGATGAGGTTATGATGATAGGTGAACGAAGGGACTATTTGTCTAATGTGGTATCAGCATTAAGGGCTGAAAAGTGGATTCGGAAAGGTTGTGAGGCCTATTTGGCATTTGTGAGTCAAAAGGAAGCTGAGGGATTGACAGTAGATAAGGTCAGGACCGTTAAAGAGTTCCACGATGTTTTTCCAGAGGAGCTTCCGGGATTGCCTCCAAACCGAGAAGTCGAATTTAGAATCGACCTGTTGCCTGGGACAGCACCAGTGTCCATTGCACCATATAGGATGGCACCGAAAGAGTTAGTGGAGTTAAAGGCGCAAATTCAAGAGTCGTTGGATAGGGGCTTTATTAGGCCAAGTGTGTCTCTATGGGGAGCACCGGTGTTATTTATAAAAGAAGGATGGGACGATGCGCATGTGCATTGATTATCGCCAGTTGAACAAACTGACGATTAAGAATAAGTATCCACTATCGAGGATTGACGATCTGTTCGACCAGCTTAGAGGAGCTTCTGTATTGTCCAAGATCGATCTTCGAACTGGATATCATCAGTTAAGGGTCAAAGAGGTAGATATCCATAAGACGGTATTCAGGACTTGGTATGGTCATTACGAGTTTCTGGTTATGCCTTTTGGACTAACGAATGCTCCTACAGCGTTTATGGATCTGATGAATCGTGTGTTCCAACCATTCTTGGATCGATTCGTAGTTGTCTTTATTGACGATATCCTGGTATATTCTGAGACAGAAGCTAAAAATGATGAGCATCTTCGCATTGTGCTACAAGTGTTAAGGGAGAAGGAACTCTATACGAAGTTTAGCAAGTGTGAATTCTGGCTGAGGGAGGTAACTTTCTTAGGACATGTGGTCTCTGCTGAGGGAATTAAGGTGGACCCTCGTAAGATTGAAGCAATTCTGGATTGGAAGCCACCTAGGTCAGTGTCGGAAATTAGAAGTTTCCTAGGCTTGGCAGGATACTATAGGAGGTTTGTGGAGGGTTTTTCTGTGATGGCAGCACCTTTGACAAAACTTATAAGGAAAGGGGTACCGTTTGTATGGACTGAGAAGCAGCAGGAAGCCTTTGAGAAGTTGAAGAAAGTTCTAACGGAAGCACCTATATTAATTCAACCGAAATTTGGGAAGGATTTTACTGTGTACAGTGATGCATCACATGTAGGTTTGGGTTGTGTGTTGATGAAAGAGGGTAAGGTGGTTGCTTATGCATCACGACAGCATAAGCCTCACGAAGGAAACTATCCTACTCATGATTTGGAGTTAGCAGTAGTGATTTTTGCACTTAAGATTTGGAGACATTACTTGTACGGAGAAAGGTGTATTATATACACAAATCATAAGAGTCTTAAATATTTGCTGACTCAGAAGGAGCTGAACCTTAGGCAAAGGATATGGATTGAGTTGCTTAAGGATTATGACTGTTCGATCGAGTATTACCTAGGCAAGGCTAATGTGGTAGCTGATGCTCTAAGTCGTAGAGCTGTATCTGATCTAAGAGCAATGTTTGCTCGCCTAAGTCTGTATGATGATAGAAGTCTGTTGGTGGAATTGCAAGTAAGGCCAACCTGGGTGGATCAAATTAAGGAAAAACAGTTGAAAAATGAGTCTTTGGTTGCTCGTTTTCAACACATTAAAGAAGGGGAAACTTCTGAGTTTGGGTTAAATAACGAGGGAGTTCTATGTTTTCGAGGAAGAATTTGTGTTCCAAAGGACTCTGACTTGAGACAGTCAATATTGAAGGAAGCTCATGGGGGACTTTGTGCCATGCATCCTGGAGGGAATAAGTTGTATCACGACTTGCAGGAACTGTACTGGTGGCGTGGACTTAAACGAGAAGTAACAGAATTCATGGAGAAATGTCTGACATGTCAGCAAGTGAAACCAGAGCGTTAATTACCTTCTGGATTGTTGCAGCCAGTGAAAATACTACTTTGGAAGTGGGAGAGGGTAACCATGGACTTTGTGAGTGGGCTACCCTTGACACCGTCGAAAAAGGACTCGTTATGGGTGATTGTGGATAGGTTGACCAAATCAGCTCATTTTATACCAGTTCGCACTGACTTTTCACTTCAGAAGTTAGCCAAGTTGTATGTCGCGGAGGTTGTGTGACTTCATGGAGTTCCAGTTTTGATTATCTCTGATCGAGATCCTAGATTTACATCTCGATTTTTGAAAAAGCTACATGAGGCGTTGGGAGCGTGATTAAACTTTAGTATGGCTTTTCATCCCCAAACTGATGGTCAGTCGGAAAGAGTTATCCAAATTCTAGAGGACATGTTGAGGGGATGTGTTATCGACTTCTGAGGTAGTTGGGAGGATTACTTGCCATTGGCAGAGTTTGCGTATAGTAATAGTTATCAGGCGAGTATTCGAATGGCACCATATGAAGCACTGTATGGGCGAAGGTGTCGAACACCTAGTTGTTGGACCGAACTAGGAGAGCGACAAGTTCTTGGACCAGAGTTGATAGCTGATACTGAGGAAAAGGTCAGAATAATTAGAGATCGATTAAAAGAAGCGTCTGATAGGCAAAAGTCGTATGCAGATTTGAAGCGCAAAGAGATTGAATACTCAGTGGTGATATGGTCTTCTTGAAGGTCTCTCCTTTGAAGAAGATATTAAGGTTTGGCGAGAAGGGCAAGTTGAGTCCGCGGTTCATTGGGCCTTATCGGGTTTTCAAGCGAGTAGGCCCAGTAGCTTATCAGTTGGAATTGCCTCCAAAGTTAGACAGGATTCATGATGTTTTTCACGTCTCCATGTTAAGACATTATCGTTCTGATCCTACTCATGTCGTGCCGGTTGCAGAAATTGAGGTGCAAACTGATTTGACTTTTGAGGAGGAGCCTGTGTAAATACTGGATCGAGAGGTTAAAGTTCTAAGAAGAAATCTGTCCCATTAGTAAAGGTGCTTTGGCTTAATCATGGCAGAGAGGAAGCTACTTGGGAGCCAGAGGAGGCGATGCAGCAACTATACCCTCATCTGTTCGGACCAGGTAAATTTCGAGGACGAAATTTCTTCAAGGAGGGTAGAGTTGTAACGCCCTAATTTTCAGGAATTTTAAAAATGTTGGAAAAATTTAAAATTTTGTGTTCGGTTTGTTTGTCGTAGGATTAAGTACGTTAGTGGGCCTCTAGAAGGCCCAAGCTTAAAGTAAAACCCGGTAGTTTTAATTAATTTTAATTCCATAAGAAAAAGGGGTTCTGGTTAACTGGGCTTTTAGGTATTAATTGTGTAAAATAAATCACAAGGAAGCATGTGGTAAAGTGGCTGAGTGACGCCACTGGGAATGCTATAAGTGGCGTGTCGATAATTGGGAGGACCTAGGTTCAAGTCACAATGATAGCAAATTAAGGGATTAATTTTTATGCACAGAAAAGGGAAGTAATGGAACTGAAGTAAAAGTCTGTCAGGAGGAGTTTGAGTTGCTCAGGAGATTGAGTAAGGAGGGGATAAGGGAGAGGATTTAGGAGCTGATCAAGGAGGATGGTGTTGGCCGAATAGTGGACTCTTGAGGAGCAAGAGTTGGCCGGCCAAGGGTTTCTTTAGGGGGTAGATTTCGGCTAGGTCAAAAGCTAGGTATAAATTTGACATTTGGGAGTGTTGTGCCGTTTTTCTGACCATTCTTCCTTCTCTTCCTTTCTTTTCTTTTTCTCTCCATCTATTTTCTCTTCTTCTGTCCCCCATAGCCGAATCTTTCCATTATTCTACTCATCACCACATTCTTATCATTTGTTCTTAAGCCTTATACACAAAAGCCAAAATCCCGAAAGCTTATAGTTCTTCTGTGCCAATTTTTCCTAGCCAAACCCTGTGGTTTTTCTCCATCTTGTGATCGATTCTTCCTTCTTCTAAATCTAAAATCTCTGTCGACAAAGCCACTACAAAAACCCTACTATTCCATCTTTTCTTTCATTGTTACAAAAAGCCGAAAAAAACCCCATAGTCTAGGGAGCATAGCCGAATACTGAAGTCACTAAAAGCTCAACTTTTGTTATCAACTGAGGGCTTAGATCTACATCGGGATCGAGTGGAAACTCATTGGAATCATTGACTAAGGAATCGGTGGTAAGTCTTTCCAAAACTTAGTCTTTCTTTCGTATTTTAAGAAAAGCCGAAATCTCTAAATATTAGGAAGGCTGTCGATTTAGACTTGTAGCCCTAAGGGGTTGTGATAACTGTTCTGCTTTGGTAAATGGTGTGATTTAGAAGCTGCTGATCAAGGGCTTGGACAAGTGGAACGATCGGATCTTTGGATTTAAAACATAGTTCGGCAACAAGGTAAGAGCGATAAGGTTTCAAGCATCTTTGGCCGACTATGGTAAGGGGCTATATACTTAGTGTTAATTCGATATCTAGAGTAATGTGTTAGTAATTTAATTGCAGGCAGTTCGTGCATAGATCTCGACAACGAATCATCGTAAAACAGGTGTGTAACTGATACCCTCCTATAGACTAGATCGGCAAAAGCCGAAAAGCTGAAATACCAAAAAATTGATATTTTGGGAACTTATGAGTGTGCGAATGCTCGTAAGATAAATGGGTTAATAATTCTGGTAATCCGTGGTGATAAGACTGCAAAGTGCACTATTCCGTGCGTTTCGACGTTTTAGGGCTTAGTGGGCCTAAATTGGGGAAAAATGGGCTAATGGGCCAAATTCGGTAAGTACGCGCAGTAAGTGTTTTTGATAGTACGTAATGGTAGAATATGCATAAAAACTCTAAGACAGTTAATTTACTAGAATACCCCTATGTATGAAAATTACCGTTATACCCTAGGTGTAAAATGACCATTATACCCCTAGTGTTAATTTTGTCTAAAAAGTATGATGATTTAAATCTGTATGATGTATGACATGAATGAATATCTGTTGCATGGGGACATGAGTTATATTATGGAGGAAGCGTCCTGGTGGCTATGCCACAAATTATCTATTCTGGTGGCTTTGCCACATATATATATATCTGTTCTGGTGGCTCAGCCACAATTATCTGTTTCTAGTGACTTGGTCACATTATCTTTTCTGGCAGCCATGCTGCATATTTCTGTGGCGTGTAGCGGTTAGGTGGGTCAAGTAGTCTCCCCACATGGTGAAAGGATGGTAAGGGGGTGTACATGGTTGGATATAGGTTGGGTTTTGTATCAGCATATAATAATTGTTCTGATATGTTATGGGCCTATGGGCTTTGTTCCGATATTTGTTCTGGACTAAGGCCAATTTATTCTGCTTCTGTGGTTTGAACTGGTTTAGGCTATGGTTGGGTTAAATTACACACTGAGTTTCCCCAAACTCATCCCTTTGTTTTCATCCTCGCAGGTAATCCCCAACCATAGTAGGCTTGGAGCTGTGAGGGATTCGGAGTGGCCACATGTTTCTACAAACTTGGTTTCTTTCTGGTGAACTGGATGTCCTTTTATTTTCGTTTACGGTTTTGGGTTTTTAAGTGTAATAAGGCCGCTTAATTATTTTTATGGTTTTTATTATTTTATTCTAATTATGATAAAAATGAACTATGGTAACTATTGAAATGGATTAGCTCTAGGACGCGTTTTCAAAAACATTAAGTGATTTCAAAATAACACGACTACAAGTAAGGCTTCTGCTAAGCAAACATTTTCAAACTTAATCATTTTCTTAAGATGGACTTAATCAACTAGTTATCTTACAATTATACGAGATGTTTGAGTGTGGCAATGGCGGTGTGCATGTCTAGGATTGGATCCGGAGGGAGCTTGGTACTTAAGCAGTCCGACTAAGTCACCTCCTCTTTTTCGGTTTCCTACCTGGTGCACAGCTTCCATTCGCTTTAACCTATTTTAAAGGTATCTTCTACAACACCAACTACGTTTTCCAAATTAAGCAGTACGGGATGTTTTGTACACTTCGATGTGGCGCGTCGGATCCGGTCGTAACGTCTAGGTCGGGTTTGGGGTGTTACATTTCTCTTTTCTTTTTCTTTTATTTTCGGTTGATGAACCAAGAAATTATGGCCATTTTCATGTTTTATTTAATTAATAACCTTTAAACCATCATTTACCATTTTGCCCTCCATTAATAACATATAAAATTTCATTAACCATAGGCATTTATGTCCATTCAAACTTTCAATGGTCAAATAACATAATAAGGACCTCTCATTTAACAAGATAAATCAAAGAAGCACTTTAACAATCAGTAGGCAACTTTTACATTTTATGCGATTAGGTCCTTTTTATCAAATTAAGCACACAAACGATTAAATGTTCATACGAAACTTTCACACAGTCTAATTCACATATCATAAGCACAGGAAATAATATTTAAATATTTTTTTGACTCAGATTTGTGGTCCCAAAACCACTATTTCGACTAGGGCCTAAACTGGACTGTTACAATTCTCCCCTCTTAGGGATTTTTGTCTCTGAAAATCTTACCGTTGAACAGATTCGGATATCGTTGTCTCATAACATGTTCAGACTCCCAGTAGCCTCTTCAAAACCGTGTCAATGCCACATCACTTTTACTAATGAAATTTTCTTATTTCGTAGTTCTTTAACTTCGCGAGCCAAAATATGGATCGGTTCATATTCGTAGGTCATACCAGACTGAATCTCAATCTTAGACAGAAGAATTACATGTGAAGGATCAGATCTATATCGTCGAAACATCGATACATGAAACACATCATAAATCTTTTCTAACTCTGGTGGCAACAATAACTTATATGCCACCGGCCCAATACGCTCGATAATCTCATACGGCCCGGTGAACCTTGGACTCAATTTGCCTTTTCTACCAAACCAAAATACTTTCTTCCACAGAGATACTTCCACAGAGATAACCGACTATTGTGAGCTTCATTCAAAACCATCTGAATTAACTCTGGATTTCTCGAAACACAAATTCTATCTGAATTAACTCTGGATTTCTCGGAAGACAAATTCTATCTCGGAATCTCAGACAATCATCTTTATCAACTCTAAATTCTGAATCAGAATTTAAATCACACTGAGCTCGTTTTGCTAAAATCTCATTATCAATATTTTGAGCTTCGATAATATGTTGAATGAATAATGGTCTTGCTTTTAATTCGACTAAAACTGAACCATCATCGGACAGAGCCAAATGAGCATTCATCGCGTGCAGAGCAAACAATGATGTTTGACTCAAAGCATCAGCAATAACATTTGCTTTTCTCGGATGATAATCAATAACAAGGTCATAGTCTTTTAGCAGCTCTAGCCATCTTCTCTATCCCAAATTCAAATCTTTCTGAGTCATCAGATACTTTAAACTCTTATGATCGGAATATACATGACATTTCTCACCAAATAGATAGTGGCACCAAATCTTCAAAGAAAATACCATCGCAGCTAGTTCTAAATCATGCGTCTGATAGTTCTTTTCATGTGGTTTTAATTGTCTCGAAGCATAACAAATGACTTTACCTTCTTCCATCAAAACACACCCTAGACCGATCAATGAAGCATCACTGTAGATCACAAATTCTTTACCTGATTCAGGTTGCACAAATACCGGAGCTTCCGTCAACAAAATTTTCAACTGATCAAAGCTTTTTTTACACTTTTCAGACCATTCAAACTTCACATATTTCTGAAGTAGCTTTGTCAACGGAGTCGCAATCATTGAAAAGCCTTTTATGAACCGTCTATAATAATCAGCAAGTCCTAAAAACTACGGACTTTAGAAACATTTCTTGGAGGTTTCCAATCCAAAATAGCTAAAATTTTGCTTGGATCAACTCGGACACTTGATGTTGATACAATATGACCCAGAAAACTTACATCGCGCAACCAAAATTCACATTTACTGAACTTCGTATACAATTGCCTATCACATAAGGTCTGTAGTACTATTTTCATATGCTCGGTGCTCGGACTCATCACGTGAGTAAATCAATATGTCATCAATGAATACAACAACAAATCGATCCAAGTACGGTCTGAAAATTCTATTCATCAAATCCATAAAGATAGCAGGTGTATTAGTCAATCCGAAAGGAATAACTAAGAATTTATAGTGGCCATACCTCATTTCGAAATTAGTTTTTGGAATGTCTTAGTCTTTCACTCGAAACTAATAATAACCTGATCTCCAATATTATCTTCAAAAACATAGAAGCTCCTTTCAATTGATCAAATAAATCATCAATTCGAGGTAAAGGGTACTTATTCTTGATAGTCACTATGTTCAATTGATGATAATCTATGCACATTCTCATCGTGCCATCTTTCGTTTTCACAAACAGAACAGGAGCACCCAAAGGTGAGAAACTCGGTCTAGCAAATCTTCTATCGGTCAACTCTTACAACTGAGACTTTAATTCTTTTAGTTCAGTCGGAGCCATTATATATAGAGCTATCAAAATCGGAGTACTTCCCAGTGCTAACTCAATGCCAAATTCAACTTCTCGTATCGGAGGTAATCTTGGAAGTTCTTCAGGAAACACATCAGGGAATTCACATACAACTGGCACTGATTCAACTTTCTTTTCTGACATTTTCGAATCAACCACATAGGCAAAATAAGCTTCACACCCTTTTCTCACAAGACTCAGAGTTTTCATCGAAGATATCAGAACAGGCAATCCATTCAAATCACTAGATTCAATTCGAACTATTTCATCATTCTTGCATCTCAAATCAATAGTTTTCCGTTTGCAGTTCACAATAGCATCGTGCAATGATAACCAATCCATACGGAAAATTATATCGAACTCATCAAAAGGTGACAACATTAGATCAGCTAAAAAACAAATGTCTCGAAACATTAACGGACAATTTTTGCAGACTTTATCAACCAAAACACATTTGCCTAGGGGGTTCGAAACTCTAATTACAATTTCAATAGACTCTACAGGAAAAGCCTTATTGTTCACTAATTTCATGCATATATACAAATGTGTTGATCTAGGATCTATCAAAGCAATCACAGAAGTATCATAAAGTGTGAAAGTACCCGTAATCACATTTGGAAATGAAGCTTCCTCACGAGCTCGAATGGTATAGGCTTTGGCAAGTGCACGAGCCTTGGATCTAATAGCTGTTTCTTTTATTCCTCTCCGTCTGCCACTCACAATTCCCATATTTATGGGAGGTCTACCACTAGATGCGTTGCCACTTGGCCTCGAATTTTGCATAATCTCTTGCTTGATAGATTTGGGCCAATCACGGATAAAATGATCTAATGATCCACATTTGAAACAAGCCCGATCATACAGTGTACAATTACTGGGATGTCTTTTACCATACTGTTTGCACTCAGGGCGATCAGATCGAACATTTCCAACACTGGCAACAGATTTAGCTAGAGTTTTGAAACTCAAATGTGATCTAGCACGATCTCTACCTGAATGTCCCATATTAGCCTTTGAAAAACTATTATCATCTCTAAACTTCTTTGATCCAGATTGAAATGACTTATTCAATGTTCTCTTTCGCACTTCTCTGGCTTCTAAATCAGCTTTCTTTTCTCTTTCCCAAGCTCTTCAGCTTTACATGCTCATTCAACAAGCACAACGAATTCTTTAATCTCTAGAATCCCGACTAGAAATTTAATATCTTCATTCAAACCATCTTCAAATCTTTTACACATTATCCCCTCAGTAGATACACATTCTCGAGCGTAGTGGCTTAGTCTTACAAATTCCCGCTCGTATTTTGTAACAAACATACGACCTTGCTTAAGCTCAAGAAAATCTTTACGTTTCTGGTCGATAAATCTCTGACTGATGTATTTCTTCTGAAATTCAGCTTGGAAGAAATCCCAGGTGACTTGCTCGCTCGGAACCACAGATATCAAAGTCTTCTACCAGTAATACGCCGTATCTCTCAAAAGTGAAACGACACATTTTATGCATTCTTTCTGATTCAATGACAATTCATCGAACACTCGTATCATGTTCTCTAACTAGAACTCTACTCTTTTAGTATCATCATTCGTTGTAGCTCGAAACTCTTCGGCCCCATATTTTCTAATCTTATCAACCGGGGGCTTGATCAACTGATTCAGATTCACTTGTGGCATAGCAGGGGCTTGTAAAAGATTTATTGGGGGTTGAGGTTGTTGAACAACCGGATTAGCTCTAATATATTGGGTGAACTAATCATTCATTATCTGATAAAAGGCTTATCTAGCCTATCCATCATGGCTACTCATAGCTGGTCTAGAATTAGATGGCTCCATCCCTTGCGCTGGAGCAGGCACATTATTTTCATTGTCAGGATTCATCACACCATCGCAGTACATAAATATGGCATGTATAGCTAGACTCACATACGCTATGGTAGTCTTAGAACTGACTAAACCATAGCTCTGATACTAATAAAATGTAACACCCTGTAACGCCCTAATTGGAGATTTCTATGATTTTTGATGAATTTTAGAATTTCTGTGTTTTGACTGTATAGTGTAGGTCTGAGTATGTTAGTGGGCCTTTAGAAGGCCCAAGAGTAAAATTAACCCAAAGTAATTTCAGAATTTTCAATTTTTGAGGGAGAAGGGGTTCTGGTGTAATGGGCTTTTAAGATTAAATTTATAGAATAGGCCACAAGAAGACCTGTGGTAAAATGGCAGGGTGACACCACTGATGTGACACCCCTAACCTGTATCCGTCGCTGGAATTGGGTCATAAGGGCATTACAGAATAAAACACAATTCCGAACAATTGAATAAACATTTAAATAATCACAAGAATATGTTTCGAAAAATTCATTAAGATTTAAAACGTAAATTAATGGAACTTTTAATTTGAACATTTCATATTATTAATAAAAATTAGGCATAACGTTTACAGGTAACTATATTAAATTATAATGCATCAACAATTCTATAAATACGGCATTAACATGGAAATTTTTGTGAACAACATATATTTTACATATTAATACTGTTAATAGCAAGCATTTGATAATAAGTCAACCTACTTCATCCCTTTGGTCCATCAATATCATATATATGTTATAATGATTCTTTATTTACACATATTTAACAAATTCATATAACCTTTAGCATATAAGTATTAGACATACATAATTAGTAATACATCTCCGGTACCAAGCTCATGAAAACTTAATTAACATGTAAGGCCTAATGCATGTACGCATGTACTAACTTATTGTATAAATGAGCATTACAATTGTGACTTGCATATGCTTTTCTTTTTACTTAATATTTTATAATTTATATTAATCCAATGTCATTCATAATAGGCTACATGGCCGAATATACATATAATCAAGACAAGTCTATTATATATTATAATTACGTCCAGTATATAGATTCAATTCAGAACCTAGCATACATGTATTTATGTAATATAATCATCTTATGCTCATGCAAAGTACGCATTTACCCAAAAAGCCAAGGCCACACTTGATATTAAAGTATCCAAAATATACCAAATGGTTGACAGCTTAAATCATGAACCACATGCAGTATTTATCATTATTAATTAAGCTAATAAAATTAGAATATAAACACCTAACATTAAAACAATGTCACATCTTATATTTTCCATCACATGATAATGAACATACCATACACATGTTTTATCTGTACTCATTCAAGGCCGAACCTTATTGTCTAAAAAAAAAAAATCATATATGCACCCAAACTTCCATCATAAATTATCAACAGATAGACTCATTAAACATTTGACTAAGAATTTTTAGCATAATCTGCAAGCCATTATCAAAACATATAGTGCTCATCACAAACATTATGCATTCAAGGCACACTATTTAGTAACCAAGATTAATATAAGTCTTACCTATCTTAACCGATCATTAATATAATAATTTAGCCATTTTTGCATTGCTTTTATACAAAACCAAAATTCATCAAGTCAAGCACACTTTAGTCTATACATGCCACAATTTGCATTTAATTTGTAAAGGTACCCAAAATAGTAGATAGTGTGATGAGCCTCGCTGACGATCCCTGAGCTAATAACTTGATTTCCAAAATCTAAAAAAAAATAGAAACAAATATACACACGTTAAGCTATTATAGCTTAGCAAGTCATAAGCAAATAATTGACCTAACAAAGTGTTCCACTCAATTAGGCTAATACATTGTAATACCCTCGACCTACAACCTATATATAAATCCCCATGTATACATTCGTACCTGGACATTAACTAGGCCGAATGATCAAAAAGCCAAATTGTCTTATTATCTTACAACTTTCCAAAAAAAACCTAATTATATTATAATCAAACCTGCATATACTCTTACATAGGCTAGTAAATTACAATATAATATTGCATAAATATTTATACATATATGTATATCGCCAACAGGGCCATTTATATATATATAATCACACACTTGCATATAATTAAAACCATTTCTTAATGGCCAACTTTTAAAATCACAAAGCCGAATTCACATACCAATAGCCCTTAAATTTATTAATATCAATTTCACATGAACAAACAATTTATTAAGTATAAACTTATATTATCATTAAAAACCAACAAACTAATTCATACCTGGCCGTTTAACTCATAATACACACTCGTATCCAATTTACCTTTGCCTGCTGAACCATTCGAAATTGAATAGGACACTCGGATAATCACACAAGTCGTACAATGCCAACATCCCAGACGTGGTCTTACATGTAGTCACATATCGATGCCATTGTCCCAGACAGGGTCTTACTCGTAAACACATATTGGAATCATATAACGATGCCATGGTCTTACTCGCACACATATATCAGAATCCTATGTCATGACATATGTATCCTAACTATTCCTAAGGTTCATACGGGACTTTCGGACGTCGTAACTCGGTCGAATCGAACTCGGAAGTGTAGTAGTCAAATTTAATCATTTTCGGCCATAGCGTATTAAAATTTCTACATTTCATAACAGCATATAAAATTGACATATAATTACTAAATACACACGTCTATTTGCTTATAAACTTACCTCGGACGGTATGAAACGAAATCGAGTGGCTAGTTAACAACTTTCATTTTTCCCCGATCCAAATCCGATTTCTTTAGTTCTTGATCTAAAAATATTCAAATTAAGCTCATTCAAACATATTTTCATTCAATTTAGCCCAAAACACATAAATAAGCAAATTACCATTTTACCCCTAACATTTATAATTTTTACAATTTAGTCCCTATTGCACAAAACACAAAATACACAAAATTTCCAATTACCCATGTTTAACAAAAACTTACCCATTACTATACGAGTCCATATATTTCATTAATTTCACATTTTAGTCCCTCAAATTATTATTTTTACAATTAAGTCCTAATTACTCAAAATTATCAAAAATTCCAAAACAAAATATATTAAGCTAAAACATATCTTTCATTTTTCATCATCAAACCAAAAAAATCACAAGCTATCAACAATGGCACAACTCAAAATATTCATCAAAATAAAAATTCAAGCATGGGCTTTGTAGTACTCGAAGCAACGATCTCAAAAACATAAAAATTATCAAAAACTGAACAAAAACGAACCTTGTATTGGCTTGAATATTGACCGAACCCTAGCTTGCTTTCTTTTCTTTTTATTTTGTTTAGTTTCGGCTACCAAGAACATATGAACACTCAAATATGGCTTTGGTTATTTTATGTTTCATATTATAATATAACATATATAATATAATATTTAATTTACTTATATATCTTTACTAATATAATAGAAAAACCATGTAACTTATATCTTATGCCGTCCCACTTACTTATTAATGGGATATTTACAACATAAATGTCACAACTTAGAAAGCCACTAACAATTTGGCCCTCATGCTTTAAACTATCAAGTTTTTATTTTATGCGATTAAGTCCTTTTATTTAATCAGACACCTAAACGACAAAATTAAAGCACGAAAATTTCACAGGTATAAATTCACACAAAAATAAACACAAAAATAATTTAAAAATTCATAGTTTTATTTTATGCTTATAACCTTTCATAGCTTATTCTTGAATACCATAAATAAAACGTAAGTACAACTTACTCATCATCATCCATTACAATTCATAGTGTATATATTGAGTCCACATCTCATACATTTCAAATAGGTACATGTACCACTCATCACATGATCATAACTTTTCTCATTTTGATATAAATCATAATTCTTTTGTTGAACCATTTGGAATACTATCGGATACTCAATAGTTCTAACATTGATTAAGATGCTGAAGCCATGTCCCAAACACGGTCTTACATTAGCTTTCATATAGCGAGGTCGATGCCATGTCCCAGATAGGTCTTACACTGGCTCTCATCTATCGGTGTCAATGCCATGTCCCAGATAGGTCTTACACTGACACACAACAAGCTGACGCCATGTCCCAGACAGATCTTACACTAGCTTGTATGTCGCGAGGCCAATGCATGTCCCAAACATGTCTTACACTAGCTCTCGTCTCAATGCCGATGCATGTCCCAGACATGTCTTACACTGGCTCAAATATCTCGAGGCCGATGCATGTCCCAGACATGTCTTACACTAGCACACATATCACCCATTATTACGGTACAAATATCCAGGTCTATTCCAAATGTTCAATGGAAGTCTTTGATACGTTAATTTCTCAACATGCATTATCATATTCACAATCAAAACAAATTATGCAATATAAATTCAATCACACATCATAAAGATATAGTTTCATTATTAACATACAACTTACCTTGATATTCAAAATGTGGCGACTATTTCAGCTTAGTCCACTAGCTTTGCTTTTCCCCGGCCTATGCCCAGATTTTGTAATTCTTAATCTATAATGATAAAAATTCATAAGTTTAATCATTTTATCGATCTAGGTACACAACAATTTATAATTGGGCAAAATGACCATTTTGCCCCGAGACTTTTACAAAATGACCATTTTACCCCTAGACCCGAAAATCAATTTTTATCACATTTTATCATTAACCAAGCCTAGCTGAATACTTTTTATACTAGGACCAGCCCACACTTCTCATTATTTCACACATTTATCACCTATTTTACAACTTATGCAAAATGGTCCTTAGTTAGGGTTTCCATGAAAACTACTTCACAAAAGTTATTTATTTCACAACTATGATTCATTTTCTTCCATAAAATTTCAGAAAATAATATGAACACTCTCATGGTAAAACGCTAAACATTCAACCATTTTGCAAAAATAGTCCCCTCATTTGAAAGCTCAGGTTATAAGGGTTCTAAAAGTACAAAAATCACCAAGAGAGACCATCAAAGTCACTTACTTGTGCGGGTTACAAGTTGCTAAAATTTTCAAGCTTTCAAACCTTTATTTTGCTGGTGTTTTTCAGTGGAGAAGAAGATGAAAAAGGGATGATATCATCTTTCTTTTATTCTATTTTCATTTTGGTCAAATAAGTCACCAAACTTCACCTAACATTTGACTATTTTATTTTCTTTGTCTCATGGTCGGCCAAGCACCATCCTAGGGTCTATTTGCACTTTTAATACCCCTACTTTATAACCCATGGCCATTATCACTATTTGCTAGCAAATCACAGCTTTTTCCTTTTATGCGATTTAGTCCTTTTTCAAAATTAAGCCTCCAATCGTTAAAATTAATTCACCAAAATTTTCATACACTTATATAATCATACTATGGCACCAAAATAATAATAAAAATAGTTTCTCGGCCTCAGATTCATGGTCCTGAAACCACTGTTCCTACTAAGCTCAAAATCGGTCTGTTACATTCATTCTTTTCTTTTTCTCTTATTTGATTTATAGAAGTTTTCAATTTCATTTGATCCTCGCAGACTTGCTTCGGTGTTAATGAGGCTAATGTGAAGTTCTTTCCCAAATGCTTGAACATATACCTATTGGTATACCTATCATGGACAGCTCTTCGGTCGAACTGCCACGGTGTTCTAAGCAACAAATGGCCCCATGCATAGGTACAACATCACAAAGCACTTCATCCACGTATTTTCCAATAGAGAAGGATACAAGTACTTGCTTTATTACCTTTAACTCACCATCGTCATTGAGCCATTGAAGTTTGTATGGGCTCGGGTGCTTGGTGGTTAAGAAACCAAGTTTCTCCACCATGAGAGTACTTGCCACGTTTGTACAACTACCACCATCGATAATGACGCTACATACTTTTCCTTGGACTTGGCACCATGTATGGAAGATGTTTTCTCTTTGTTGCTCATTCTCCACACCTTAGAGACTTAAATTTCATTTGTCGAAAAACAAATCACCATCAACAGTATGCTCCAACTCCTCCTCTTCGTCAGACATTACTTCAAGCTCATTTTCAATTTCTTCCTCCGGCTCAATCTCACTATTCGTACGCACCACCATAGTGCTTTGATTTGGACAATGACTTGCAATATGGCCCCTCCTGAGGCATTTGAAGTACTTGATGTCCCTCGAACAGTTGGGAAAGCTTTCGGTAGCCTTGCATTTGCCTGATTTGGCCATGGGTTTAGTTGACTTTGTTGGCATCGTCGACTCTTTGGCTCGGCTCGATGGAGGGTTTTTGCTAACGCTTTGGATCCATTTTGAAGTGTTCGGGGTGGAGTAGCCTCGGATAGCACCTTTGTGTTTTAATTGCTTCACTTTGATGGCCATGTGCACCATGTCCACCATCTCGACGTCGTGTTGCAACTCCATAATATTGGCAATGTCTCAGTTGAGACCAGCCAAGCAGCGTGCCATGGTTGTTTCACCATCTTCTTGTACGTCTTCTCTTATCATCGCGATCTCTAGTTTTTTGTAACAATCCTCCATGCTCCTCGAACCTTGGGTAAGATTTCGGAGCTTTTGATAGAGCTCAAGGTGGTAATAAGACGGAATGAATCTCCGGCGCATCACCGCCTTCATTTGGGCCCATGTACATATTGGTGGTTCTCCGTTGCTTCAACGGCTTGTGGATAATTGGTCCCATCATATCATCGCGTAGTTCGAAAACTCTATTGTGACTAACTTCACCTTTTAGTTCTCGGAATAGTTATGGCACTCAAACACTAGTTCGATCTTCTTCTCCCACTTAAGATAGGCTTCCGGGTCCGGTTGGGCTTGAAATGGTGGAATTGAAAGTTTGATATTTTTAAGGTCGTCGTCAATCTGCCCATGTTCTCTTTGGCTACGATTTTGTTGCCCCCTTTGTCGGTCACTTAAGTTGGACCCTTGGTCACTCTCGGCATCACTAGGGTCAAATAACTCGTCTTCTTGGACTCGTTACCGGCCTCAGTTCCTTGGTGAACTTTGGGGCATCCTCCCCTAGTAGGCTCTTCCCTCAACCTGATCAAGCCTTTCCTGGATAGGCTCAAGCTTCCGATCCATTAAACGCTTCACTTCACGAAATAAGGCTTGGAGATTTAAATCCGGCACATTTAGAATTGGCTGTCGTTTGGTTCTTTTCTCCATGTTTCGTTCTGGACTTCTTGACATGGAAAATTATAAACCTCACCACAAACCTCATGTTTCACTCGGAAAGGAAAGTTATAATGGCACTCACGATTGTGTTTACACTCATTATATGGCTTTTTCTTCTCTCTATTATGCTCACTCACTCGTGCCTTTTACCACTCGAGTTCGCCTCTCTAAGTTCGTAAGTGACTACGATTAAACTTACATGCAAATCCTGTGGGGTCAGCTTCAAAGGGGTTAAAAAGAACTGGAAACGATATTGGTGTAGGGTGGGCTGAAAGAAAAACAAAGTTGGCTTTTAGTGTGGCATGAAGGGAAATGATGGTAGTAGGAAAGAACTTACTTGATTATATTATAACCTTTATATAAACATGCCAAAATATATCACTCTAGCCATTCCAATGGCTAGATTACATACAACCATTTACATGCTATCAATGGTCAAGTTAGCTTATACATGCCATTATACCAAAATGAATTTACTATTTATACCAATGCGAGCTAGAGGATAGTGTGATGTTGCTCCAATTGATCTCCAACCTTTACAGGCTTCTGAGCACTATAAAATAGAGAAAATAAAACCTAATAAGCATTTAATGCTTAGTAAGTTCGAATAACAAGAATTAAACTTACCATTCACATTCATTATAATGGGCATACAATAACATGATTCCCAACAAATTAACAATTTGCCTAACCACATACACTCAAACAAGTATGTTAGTCACACAATTCACATATATACCAAATAAGCATAGATGAACTCATCATGTTACAAACTTCCAAGTATTTCAGGGGCATTCGAGACATAATTCATTTAATCTCATAATTTCTTATTTCAGGAATTTGACCGTTGAATCATTGAAATTTCGATGGATACTCAAGTAGTACACACAAGGTGTACAATTCAGTAATTCATCCATTCATGTTCAGGGGTACCCATTAGGGCATTTAATCAGGGAGCACACTCTCGAGCCACATATCAGGATGCTCAGATGAGCCATGTAACAGGACACTTATCCGAGCTAAACATCAGACTCATAAGAGTTTTAACCAGGGAGCTCATAGAGCTTATTAACAGATAAATTCGAAGAGTTAATATTAGGGAACACTGGATAAGGTAATAGGGAGTTCAAGTGAGCCATATCAGGAAGCCCATAAGAACTTATATCAGAATGCTCATGTCGAGCTGCGTTTGTGTTCGCATTATATGCTGGATCACAACTGATTGAATCATGTAACAGGACGGTCACAAAGAGCTGTGGTAGTGTGCAACACATGCAAAATCACTACCGATCAAGATACTCGCAAGAACTATTTATCAAGATGCTCGAGAGAGCTTTATCAGGATTACTCATCTGAGCTAAATCCTGTCGCAGCATATGCAGGATCACATTCAAATTGGGAAATTACATATATCCATCGAATTTCATTATTCAAATGGAACTTAATATTTATTCAAGCTATATCAAGCATATAATTTATTTCATACATTAATCATTTATAATTCATACAATCACATAACACATTCAATACAAGCATATAACTATACAAAATTCGATTACATGAACTTACCTTAATAATTGTCCGTACAAGAAATTCTACTAATCTGAAACTTTTTCTTTTCCTCGATCAAGCTTTGAATTTGAGCTGTCCGGATCTATATAAATTAATTTAATCATCAATTTAATCTATTTCATATTCAATTAAATGTAATTTACACCCTAGGAAAAATTACCATTTTGCCCCTAAACTTTTCATAAATTCCAATTTCATCCCTAAGCTCGGAAAATGAAATTCATACAATTTAATCCTTATTCTAAGCCTAATCAAAAATTTCATATAACATTTACAGCACCTATTTCATACAATTCAAAATTTTTCCATGGGTTTTACCACTTTTCTATTTAGTCCATAAATCATGATTTCATCAAAATTCTCTTTGTAAAAGTTGTTTATCTATCAACAACATTTCATTTTCTACCATAAATTTCAAAATTTCAGCATATTCGTCCATGGAAAAACTTCTATACTTTGATAACTTTTCAAATTCATCCCCAAAATAGATAGATTAAGCTATCTCGATCTCAAAAATATAAAAATTACTAAAAACGAGACTTGAATACTTACCTATTTAAGCTTGTGTAGTTTCCTTTCTCTCTCCTAGGGTTTCCATAGAATTTGGGGATGAAGATGATGAAAATAAGATGATATTTCTTATTTAATTAGTTATCATCTTTTAAGTTTTCTCATTTTTCAATTTAGTCCTTAGCCTTTTCTAATATTTCCATGGATGAATCACCAAAAATATCTACTAACTTTTCTTTAATGGTCTAATTACCATATAAGAACCTCAAGTTTTAAATTCCATAGCTATTTGATACTCATAGCTACTAGAATTCAACTTTTACATTTTATACAATTTGGTCCTTTCCCTAATTAAACACATAATCGGTAAAATTTTCTTATCAAAATTTTCACATGACATTCCTATCATAAAACAGACCATGCAATAATATTAAAATAAGTTTTCTTTTCGGGTCAAATTTGTGGTCCGAAAACCACTATTCTGATTTCACTGAAAATAGGTTGTTACATACACGGCCTAGCATACGACCTGGAACACGGGCGTGTGGCTTGGCCGTGTGACCCAACTTCGAAATTTATACGGGCACGAAAACAGGCCGGGACACGGTCGTGTGGCCCTATTTCGATTGTTACACGGCTTGAGACACAGGCATGTGTCTCAGCCGTGTGAGTCATACAGCTGTGTGCCTCCTGCAGTTCAAAAATTCTAACTTTTTCTTGAACTTTTTGATTGATTTCTATTTAGCCCTGAATTATTTCCAAAGTGTTTTTAAGGCCTCAAGGGCTCGATTAAGGGAAGTTATGCATGTATATGAATGATTTATGATATGTTTATGTTGAGGTTTGAAATGTATGTTTTAAAGTCACATTTTTATGGTAATGCTCCATAACCCTATTTCAATGACGGGTATGGGTTAGGGGTGTTACAACATCCCTAGCTCAGCCTCTCCTGGCAAACTTTTCTTACAGTAAAAACTGAATCAAGAAGAAAATGCTTGTAAGTTCATGCAAACATAATGAGTTTTAATACAAATTACCTTGAAACCTTTCGAATTGAATTCCTCATCTTAAAAGTTTGGATTACCCTATGTCCTTGGAGGATACATTAATATTATTGGATATATACTTATACACCTACTTTCATACACACTTTGACTAATTCTGAATTATTTTAGTCGATATAGATCTTAATCCTTCCTAGAACCTAAGATACTTCTCAGCAGAATATCTATAAAAAATGCACTTTTTACGGATTTCCTCTTCAACAACATACATCTTTTTCTAGAGTGGTTGTTCACAGATACTATTCCTTGGTAGATATTTACTAACTGATCTTATAGTTGAACGATTCCCCTATTGAGTTTAATTATCATCAAACTAGCAATAAGATTATACCCTGAGTCAAACCCAAAACAAGCTCATATTGATGATGAAACATTCCAGATCATTTAAAAGAATTCCAAATGTCTATGTTACAAAACACAAGAACGCTTAATTTGATAATCAACTAAAGATTCCAAGTAACCCTAGAACGAGACATGATACTATTCGTACATGGTGGATACCAAATAACTTAGATTTCAACCCTTCATAGTGCAGTTAGTCTTAAACCAAGTAACACTTATACCTTTCATAATTGTGAATATGTCATATCTTGTACTGGGAAATTACTATGATAGATTTCCTCTTTAGAAAATATATATACATATTTTCTTTCAAGAATTGTCCTTTAGACTCATTCGATTCCATCACAAGACTAACCAAACCAAATTAATTTCAAACGTATCAGATCTTTAGAATAGAATTATCCATAAAAGAGATCTTAGAACTTTACCCCAGATTTACGACATAAGTGAATAACTAGATTCTACCACGTAGGCATTCCCAAATACGCCACATAGGCGTTTCATGATTTTCTATAAAGGTAACATAGAATATACAACAAAGGCATTTACAGAATACGCCAATAGGGCATTTATAAAATATGCCATAAAGGCATTTACAAAATATGCCACAAAGACGTCATAGATAACTTGCCTAAAAGGCTTTGTTTGGTTGCCACCAAGGCACCATATGAACTACCATGTTTGCGATATGGATTTACCTAAACTGATCATCACATGAGGTTTTCCCACCATTGCCTTGGGACATGCAGAATCCCAGTACAGAAATGTGGCTCATCCACCCTTTCTAAAATGTGCCATGGCCGTGGTCTTTCTTCAGAATTTTCATACCGAAATTCATGTTTACTGTCCCGACAGACTTCATCGCATACCACCACAGTGTCAAAAGTTACATCACACAATCTCCCAATTGATTTTTGTAATTCAGTGTAGTAGATTAAACTAGTTTTCGCATTTGAAGAGCTTGAATATGAGCATTTTAGTAGGATATATTTAAGTTTTCTTACATTTATTTGAATTTAATAAATTGTGTTGTTTGAGTCTTTTATTGACCTTAGGGGTCAAAAGAGGCTTAAGGGTAAGCTAATACACTTTGTGAGTGTGCAGGAGACTATTACAAGGCATAATAACTCAATATTGGTCGCTAGGTTGTAACACAAAGGATTAGATGTCGCAACATAGGGACGAGAACTAAAGAAACCCAATATTTCCTTCAATGTCATGACACAATTTGAGGATGTCGCGACATACCTTAGAAGACACCCTGAAGCTGAGCATACTGACCTGGATGTCACAACATAGGACCTAGTGTGTTGCGACATCACCTCCGTATGAGAAATTAATACGAGCCAGGGGCGTTTTGGTCCGAATAATCTAACTTTAAGCTCGAGAATGTCAGCTGACCTATGTTTAAGAACGACGACCATTCTAAGTCTATAATTATGCTTACCTAACAATTGTTATGAACACATTTTTACTTTGTATAATTTGCTCCTAAGACCTAGATTTAAGATTTTCTCTTTTCTTAGGTTTTAGATTTCCGTTCTTGTTATTTTCCGTTGGGAAGCTTATTCAATACAATCAAGCTTCTTCTAAAATTTATTCTTGAAATCATCCTTTATGTTCATCCTTTTATTCAAGTTTATATTGTTTATTAGATCCATAAGAACCTAATCTGTAACACCCCTAACCCCTCTCTGTCGTTAGATTTGTAATATCCCAAAATAGGGCCTAAACAGAATAGCGATTGTAAAACCACAAATCTGAGATAGAAAGTTTATTTCGATTAATTTTTATAATTTACTGAGTGATTAGATGCATGTGTTAGAGTATCGATGGAAAAATTTATAGATAGCATGCTTAATTTGCCTACTAGGGCTTAATTGCAAAAGTTGATAAATATGAGTTTTAGATGCTAAAGGATTAAATTGAAGAGCATAATTGAAGTAGAGGTCCTTAAATGGTAATTAGACCATTAGGTTTTCATGGACAAAAATAGACATAGATAGATAAAAATAACTAAATTTTAATGATGGGTATTTTAGTCATTTGGTAATTAAAAGATTAAAAAAAGGAAAAAGATGGCAAAATGTGCCCATCTTCTTCATTAGGCCGAAATTTCAAGGGTTCTTCATAGCTAGGGTTTTTTCAAGCTTTCAAACTTCATAGTAAGTGATTCCAAGCCCCGTTTTTAATGTTCTTTACGTTTTTGAAGTCCTGATAACTTTATTTAGCTTATTCTAGCAATAATTTAACTAAGGGTTCATATTTGAAAAAATACCCATAGGTGAAATGTGTTGATTTTGATGTTTTATGGTAGAATATGAAGCTTGAAATCATGTTAAATGACTTGAGCTAAGCGATTTTAAGCTTAAACGAGTAAAATGGCATAATCAGTAAAAATATCTAATGGTCATAAGTACATGTTAGAGTGGGAATTTGATGTTGCCGTGGGTAAATAAATGATCAGCATGTCGTAAAACATAAGTATTAGGGATAAAGTTTTATTTTCAAGCTTTGGGGAAAAAGTGTAAATATGCAAAAGTTTAGGGGCAAAATTATAATTTTGCCAAAGTTAGAGTTAAGGACTATTTTGATAAATGTGAATATTAAATAAGTTAAATTTGCTATTATCAATCAAGAAGAATGAAATTTAGGGTTAGATTGAGGAAAAAAAAGGTTGAGGACTAAATCAAAATATTTGATCGTATTTTGTATCAAGGTAAGTTTGCGGTAAATAAATGCAATGTTTTATTATTTATAATTAATGATATTATTTTTCAACATCTATATATTTATTTTGTAAATTTATTCCTTAATGATTCAAGTAAGAATTGATGGAGATATGATACTTAAAAGTTTCGATTGAACCTTAGGAATGCGTAGGATACAAATGTCCTGACGCTAGGGTTTAAGGATACCAAGTAAGACCATACCAAGGCATGACATTTGTAAGTTTTACAAGGAAAGGAAATCATGTAAGACCATGTCAAGACATGGCATTGATAAACTACTATAAGGCAAAGATCTCATGTAAGGCAATGCCAAGGCATGGCAATGGTGAGTTCATAAGGCAAGGATACCACGTAAGACCATGTCAAGACATGGCAATGGTAAGTTTAAAAAGGAAAGATACCCGTGTATCCTTAGTATTCCAAATGGTTCAACAGAGAATTCAAAGAGTGTACCAAAGGGAAGGTAAGATAAGTCCATGTTCAAAAGGTTCAAGTTATCTTGATAATTTATTTAGAATGTTGTTATTTATTTACATGCAAACTTACTAAGCTTTATGCTTACTCCCTTTCTTTTCTCTCTTTTTTATAGTATCGCAAAGCCAAATTGAAAAATTGTAAGGATGTTGGAGATCGCCTCACACTATCAACAAGTTATCCCAGTATTTTGTGACTAGAAATACTTTAAGTTATGGCATGTATAGGGACTTGGCTATTTTGTGTGTATGTCCTTATGATATGATTAAAGAATGGCATGTGAATACTTGGTAATGATTAGCCTATGATATAGCTAATTAAGAACATGTTTTGGTATTATGTATGTCTAAATGAGGTTTGATGCAAAGAAAGTATGAAAGAGTAAGAGTTGGCCTTGGAACAGTTAGGAAACAACAGCGGTGACATGGATTTTAAAAATCACTAAAAATTGTAGAAATGGAATTAAATGGTGAATGAGATACAGAATTAAAGCTTATTGAGTATATTTTTATAGGAAGAAACATATCAAGCAAAGGAAGTTTATATTCTGAGATATTTAAATTTCTGTAAGACTGGTTCAGAGTGACTTCGTGATCCCCTGTTCCAAATTTGGAAAATCACTATAAATTGTAAAAAAAGAATTATAAGTCAAGGTTTATATTTTTTATATTTCCTAGTGAGTCTATTTTCATTAAAAACAAACAGAAACATTATCTGATTTCTGTATAATGAGATAATCTATTTTTAGTGAAGAGAGGTTAGCTCCACTAGACTGCAAAATAGAGGAAACTTTAATGAATAAACTGTACTAATTAGCCAAACCAAAAATTCTAAAAATATTGTGTAAGAAGATATGTGAGTCTAGTTTTAGGAAAAATTTACAAATTTAAATTTTGAGTTTCATATCTCGAGTTATAATTAATTTAGTGACTGTTACGCAGATGGACAGTTTTATTATAAATAGTGAAATTAATTGTTTTTATTTGTGTAAGTAATCGGAATATTTTTAATATTCCTGGTTTAGTCCCGAACCATTCCAATTGCATGTTTTAGGGCCTCAAGGGCCCTTTTTATGGATTTATTGGATGAATGTGAGTGAATTAATTTTTTTATGTCCCAAACAAGTAAGATAAGTCGGGTAACGCCTCGTGCTCGACTCCAGCAACGGTCTCGGTTAAGGGGTGTTACAAGATTAGGGTCACATGCATTACTACCCAATCAAAACATTAATTACATTGTAAGGAATGGTGCAAGCTAACTATTAACATCAAACCATACAGCGGCAATATATGCTAATTTAATATTTCCATATTAGTGTCTTATACAATCAAATAATGACTCATGTTATGCAATGCTAAACTTTGTCTTCCACTGTCTACACTCATATCACTATTTATCCCCTCTTGAAGGCTAGAAGTTGGATACATAACAAGACTATTCCAATTATTAACATCAAAGTATTGAACCATACTTTGACTACTATTACCTTCGATGATATTAGTAGAATGACCTACTTCACCAAACTTAGGTTGCTATTTCATCCCAAATCAGAATAAAAATACTCTTATAGTCCTTAATACGAGTCTACAATCCCTAAAAATAGCCTATGAACAAATAGGGACTAATTTGGAACAATTTTGAAAGTTTTAGAGCAATCTCAAAAATACCTAGAAATAGGGGACACACGACTATTTGGCCAGCCCGTATGGAATGCCCCAAACCATGTGAATTTCAAAGTTGGGACACATGACTGTGTCCCAGCCTATGTCTCTGCCCGTGTAACTCACTAACCTGGGTTACATGGCTATGTCATCAGCCATGTGCCAGACCATGTTGCTCTTGACATGAGCGTGCGACTATCCTACACGCACGTGTGCTATTTCACACACCCATGTGCTTGGGCTGTGTATCACTTGAATTAATCTCACACGGCCATGTCTCAGGCTATATGTCAGCCCATGTGGAAACTGTTTCTATACTGTTTTTCAATACGCTCAAGGCACATGCTCGTGTGGGTGCCTGTGTATGTCACAAGCCGTGTGATAGACCATGTGCACCTAAATGTACCTTAAAACTCAAGTTTACCATTTCATCCTTACTTTGGCACTAAGAAACTCAAATACGAACCATTTAACCTATTCAAAACACAATTAAACATGCTTAAAATATGACAAATCAATCATCTAATATGCCTAACCAATGTTCCCTCATTGGTACCATATTCTATATCTTCAAACATATAAACAAAGCATCAACCATTCAAAACTTCTATTCATACCAAATTTCCATAATTGAACTAATGTTTTGGCTATTTAGGCTACCAAGCTTAAACTAAACACATGCAGAACATTGGCTTGGCTAACATACCAAAACATAGATTTAACCACAAACATATGAACACATAAACACCATTACACATGGACTCAAAATAACATCACATTAACAAAACAACATCAACCAAAAGTCGGTACATGCCATTACAAATCTAAACATCACCACACTTGAGCTTGGGATTGTTATCGGATATTTGGTCGATGATAAGCTAAAAGTACCTAACCTATGCATAGAAAATAAAACTCTACACTGAGTATAACTCAGTGGTATTTCTATAATCCAAAACAATTTAAACTTGATATGAGTAATTAAAAAATGTAAGAATGCAACAAGTAATGTCATGAACATATGTTTCAATTCAATAATATAAATTTTGCTCATTCCTTGTTCACATCCACTAATTTCTACGATTCTTATACATGATAATGGCATTTCATATAACATTTGATAATTTCAACTCATGCAATGTCATCCTTTCACTTTTCAATGCAACCAATGTTTCGATTTCATATATGTACATTAACACACAGATATCATATATTAAATTTGATAGCAACCATAATTTCTTAATACACATATTTTTCAATTATGTAACCTTTGCTTTCAAAAACAATCATCGATTCTAATATTCCAATTGAATAAGAAATCTCACCTTAATTCTTACCATGACAATTATATTAATATGCAACAATTTTTAGTTTAGTTGGGATAATAGAAATACAAACTATATATTCCGAGGTACTTTACGTCGACCTTGTCTTTCCCTTTCTTACTCAAGGATTCTAGAATGACATTTGCTGTAGAATAAAATAATTACAAATAATTAATAATACACAACTTAATTTTCATTAAATTTCAAATTTCCCACCATATTTTGCTTAATCCTTAATTTAGTCCCTAAATCGAGACAAATTTTAATATCCATATTTAACCTCAAATTTTTATACTAATTTTACACTAAGCTAAATTTAGCTCCCTATTTTTAATTCTACCCCTTAATTTGGAAATTTTCACAATTTAGCCCATATTGCTAAAAATCAACAATTAATTCCACAATTTAGTCCTTTTCCACTTCTAAGTTAAAAATCTATTAATTTAACCCCTAGTACTTAAACTATTCAACAAGGACAATATCTAAAATCTTAAACAATACTAAAAATTGCAACATGGGTTGGCTAGCCCTAGGTACTGGGGTTCCAAAAATGTAAAAACTATAAGAAAAAGACTAAATTGCATTAACAAATTTGAGCCTCAACTCCTAAAGTCCCTAGCCGTGCATTTCTTCTTTCTTTCTTTTCTTTTCTTTCTTTTTAATGTTTACATGTGATGGTTTTGTTGTTTATTACTATCATTTATTACCATTATTATTATATATTAAAGTTAATTGAATTTATATAAAATATATATATATAATAACATAAAATTAATGCTTTTAACCATAATCATCCAGTTTAAAAGAAACAAAGGTATTGTAACACCCTAAACCCGGCCTAGACGTTATGGCCGAATCTGACGTGCCACATCGAAACATTCAAAACATTTTATGTTTTTAATCCAAAAACTTACTTAGTGCTTAGAGGATGATTTCATTATAGGTTAAAGTGAATGAAAGCTGTGCACCAGGTAGGAAACCGAAAAAGAGGAGGTGAGTCCATCGGACTACTTAAGTACCAAGCTCCCTTCGGATCCAATCCTAGACATGCACACCACCATTGCCACACCTTAACTTAGGGTATATTATTAAGAACCAATTTGATTACGTTCATTTTAAGAAAAGTGCTTAATTTTGGAAAACATTTTCATAGCGGAAGCTTTGCTTACTATCGTGTTATTTGGAAATCAATGACTATTCTTTTTAAAACGTGCCCTAAAGCTAATCAGTTTCAATAGTTAAAAATAAAACAAACCTACTCTAACAAAACATATCCAAACCTTTAAAAATAATTAAAAGCGGCCTTATTACAACTTAAAACCCCAAATCATAAAAGTAAATAAATAAAAAGTCCAATTCACCAGAAGAAAACCGAAATTTGCAGAACGTGTGGCCATTTCGAATCCCTCTCAGCTCCAAGCCCACTATGGTTGGGGATTATCTGCGTGGATGAAAATAAAGGGGTGAGTTTGGGGAAACTCAGTGTGTGTAAATTAACCCAACCATAGCCTATATTAGCTCAACCTACAGAAACAAATCAAGTTGGCCTTAGCCCAAAACAGATTTCAGAATAAAGCCCATAGGCCCATAACAGAATAGAACAGATATCACATGTATAAGCAGAAACCCAACCCAAATCCAACCATATGCACCCCTGTCCAGCCTTACACCATGTGGGGAGACTAATCGACCCACCCAACCGCTACACGCCATGAAAATTGCAAAGATGGTCGCGGATATAGATAATGTGACAGAGTCACCAAATACAGATATTTGTGGCAGTGCCACTAGAATAGATAAATGTAGCGGAGCCACCAAATCAGATAATTGTGGCATAGCCACCAGGACGCTTCCTCCATAAATATAACCCATGTCCCCATGCAACAGATATACAATCATGGCATACATCACACAGAATCAGATCATCATGCTTTTCAGTCAAAATTAACCCTAGGGGTATAATGGTCATTTTGCACCTAGGGGTATAATAGTAATTTTACATACATAGGGGTATTCCAGTAATTTAACTATTCTTAATGTTTTCATGCATATCATAACCATTTACGTACTAACAGGAACACTTACCGAGCATACCTACCGTGTTGGGCCCGTTGGCCCATTAACCTAATTTTGGCCCATGAAGCCCAAAAAAATCGAAATGCACGAAATCGCGCGTACTGCAGTCTTATCACTTCAGGTTACCGAATATGTTAATCCACTTATCTTACGAGCATTCGCACACTCGCAAGTTCACGAAATATCAATTTTTCGGCATTTCGACTTTTCGGCTTTCGCCGATCTAGTTTATGAGAGGGTGTCAGTTACACACCTGATTTATAACAGTACGTTGGCGAGATCCACACACGAACTGCCTACAATTGGATTATTAACACGTTAATCTAAATATCGAAATCCAACTATGTATTTAACCCCTTACCATATTCGGCCAATACAGCCTTAGATCCTAGAGTTCTTTACCTTCTTGCCGAAATATGGGTTAGATCCAAAGATCTAACCGAGACAGTCTTCAAGCCCTTTTTGTTGTACGCCCTCTTGTCCTCTTGTCTATGCTAACTCTTACACAATCAAAAAGAAAGAGGCACAAAACCCTTAGTCCAAAACGCTAGCCACCCTTAGGGGTTTCGATTTTTCTTAATTCCCGAAATAAGGAAATAGATTCAAAAACTTACCACCAGTTCCTTTAGTCAATGATTCTACTTTAGTTCTTATTCGATTCTGATGTAGATCAAACTCTCCAACCCGAGCATAAGTCGATCCTTTACTGGTCTAATGATTCGACTATGCCTCTAAGACTATAGGGTTTTTTCGACTTTTTGAAACATTGAAGAAAAGATGAGGTAGTGGCTTTGTTGACAGAGGTTTAGGGTTTAGAAGAAGAAATAATTGATCAAAAAGTATGAAGAAAAATCAGTAGGTTTTGCTAGGAGAATTCAGCACAGAGAATATAGGCTTTCAGGATTTCGGCTTTTGTGATATTCAGCTGTAAGGCTTAAAAAAAATGGTAAGAAAATGGTGTTGAGTAGAATGGTAGAAGGATTCGGTCTATGAAGGAAAAGAAGAGGGGAAAGTAGATGAAGAGAAAAAGAAAAGAAAAGAAGAGGAGGAAGGATGGTCAGAAAACGGCACAACTTACCCCAAATGCCGAATTTATACTTGGCATTTGACCTGGCCAAAATTTGCCCCCTAAAGAAACCCTTGGCCGGCCAACTCTTAGTCCTCAAGAGTCCACCATTCGGCCAATACTGCTGTCCCTCATCAGCTCCTAAATCCTCTCCCTTATCCCCTCCTTACTCAATCTCCTAAGTAACTCAAACTTCTCCTAACAGACTTTTACTTGAGTTCCATTACTTACCATTCCTAAGCATAAAAATAATTCCCTTAATATGCTCTCATCGTGACTTGAACCTCAGTTCTCCCTAGCCATCCACACGCCACTTTTATAGCCTTCCCAGTGGCGTCACATGCCACTTTGCCACATGCTTCCTTGTGGCTTGTTTTACCAATTAATTTCTTAAAAGCCCAATATACGAAAATCCCTTTTTCTTGTAAACTTAAAATTAGTTAATTCTACCAGTTTTTAACTTAGACTTGGGCCTTCAAAGGCCCACTATCATACTTAGACTTACATCAAGCAGTCAAAACACAAAAATCCTAAAATTTGCTAAAAATCACAGAAATCCTAAAAATTGGGGCGTTACAACTCTACCCTTTTTAAAGAAATTTCGTCCTTGAAATTTACCTGATCCGAACAGATGGGGGTATTGTTGATGCATCGCCTCTTCTGGCTCCCAAGTAGCTTCCTCTTTGCCATGATTACGCTAAAGCACCTTCACTAATGGGACGGATTTCCTTCTCAGAATCTTAACCTCACGGTCCAATATTTGCACGGGCTCTTCCTCGAAAGTCAAGTCAGGCTGCACCTCAATCTCTAGAACCGGCACGACATGAGTAGGGTCAGAATGATAATGCCTTAACATGGAGACGTGGAAAACATCATGAATTCTGCCTAACTCTGGAGGTAACTCCAATTGGTATGCCACTTGTCCTACTCGCTTCAAAACCCGATAAGGCCCAATGAACCGCGGACTCAACTTGCCCTTCTTACCAAACCTTAATATCTTCTTCCAAGGAGAAACCTTCAAGAAGACCATATCACCTACTGAGTACTCAATCTCTTTACGCTTTAAATCTGCATAAGACTTTTGCCTATCAGATGCTTCTTTCAGTCGATCTCTGATTACTTTGACCTTATCTTCAGTATCAGCTACCAACTCTGGTCCAAGAACCTACCGTTCTCCAAATTTGGTCCAACAACTAGGAGTACGACACCTACGTCTATACAGTGCTTCATATGGTGCCATTTGAATACTCGCCTGATAACTATTGTTATACGCAAACTCTGCCAATGACAAGTAATCTTCCCAACTACCTCGGAAGTCAATAACGCATCCCCTCAACATGTCCTCCAGAATCTGAATAACCCTTTTCGACTGACCATAGTCTCAGGATGGAAAGCCGTACTAAAGTTCAATCGCGTCCCCAACGCCTCATGCAACTTCTTCCAAAACCGAGATGTGAATCTAGGATCCCGGTCAGAGATAATTGAAACTGGGACACCATGAAGTCGCACAATCTCTGCCACATACAACTTGGCTAATTTCTGAAGTGAAAAGTCAGTACGGACAGGTATGAAATGGCCCGATTTGGTCAACCTATCCACAATCACCCAAACCGAGTCTTTCTTTGACGGCGTCAAGGGTAACCCACTCACAAAGTCCATGGTTACCCTTTCCCACTTCCAAAGTGGTATCTTTACTGGCTGCAAAAGTCCAGAAGGTAGTTGATGCTCAGCTTTCAATTGCTGGCATGTCAAACATTTTCCCACAAACTTTGTTACTTCTCGTTTCAGCCAAGGCCACCAATACAATTCACGCAAGTCATGATACAACTTATTCCCTCCAAGATGCATGGCACAAAGTCCCCCATGAGCTTCCTTAAGTATTGACTGCCTTAAGTTAGAGTCCTTCGGAACGCAAATTCTTCATCAGAAACACAGAACTCCTTTACTATTCAACCCAAACTCAGAAGTTTCCCTTTCCTTAACTTGTTGGAAACGAGCAACCAAAGACTCATCTCTCAACTGTTTTTCCTTAATCTGATCCACCCAGGTTGGCCTTACTTGCAACTTAGCCAACAGACTCCCATCATCATACAGACTCAGACGAGCAAACATTGCTCTCAGATTAGATACAGCTCTACGACTTAGAGCATCGGCTACCACATTAGCCTTGCCTGGGTGATACTCAATCGAACAATCATAATCCTTAAGCAACTCTATCCATCTCCTTTGCCTAAGGTTCAGCTCCTTTTGAGTCAGCAAATACTTAAGACTCTTATGGTCTGTGTATATAACACACCTTTCTCCATACAAGTAGTGTCTCTAAATCTTAAGTGCAAAAATCACTGCTTCCAACTCCAAATCATGAGTAGGATAGTTCCCTTCGTAAGGCTTAAGCTGTCGTGATGCATAAGCAACCACTTTACCCTCTTGCATCAACACACAGCCCAAACCCACATGTGATACGTCGCTGTACACAGTAAAATCCTTCCCAGACTCCAGCTGAATTAACACAGGTGCTTCAGTCAGAACTTTCTTCAACTTCTCAAAAGCTTCCTGCTGCTTCTCTGTCCATAAAAACAGTACCCCTTTCCTTATGAGTTTTGTCAAAGGTGCTGTCATCACAGAAAATCCTTCCACAAACCTTCTGTAGTAACCTGCCAACCCTAGGAAACTCTGAATTTCTGAAACCGACCTAGGTGGCTTCCATTCCAGAATTGCTTCAATCTTTCGAGGGTCTACTTTAATCCCTTCAGCAGAGACAACATGTCCTAAGAAGATCAACTCCCTCAACCAGAATTCACACTTGCTGAACTTCGCATAAAGTTCCTTCTCCCTTAACACTTACAGCACAATGCGAAGGTGCTCATCATGTTTTACTTTAGTTTCAGAATATACCAGAATATCATCAATAAAGACGACTATGAACCGATCCAAAAATGGTTGGAATACCAGATTTATCAGATCCATAAACACTGCAGGAGCGTTCGTCAGTCCAAATGGCATAACCAGAAACTCGTAATGACCATACCAAGTCTTGAATACCGTCTTATGGATATCTGCCTCCTTGACCCTTAACTGATGATATCCAGATCGAAGGTCGATCTTGGAAAATAAAGAAGCTCCTCTAAGTTGGTCAAACAGATCGTCAATCCTCGGCAGTGGGTACTTATTCTTAATCGTCAGTTTGTTCAACTGGCGATAGTCAATGCACATTCTCATCGTCCCATCCTTCTTCTTCATGAATAGCACCGGTGCTCCCCATGGAGACACACTTGGCCTAATAAAGCCCCTATCCAACAACTCTTGAATTTGCGCCTTTAACTCCACTAACTCCTTCGGTGCCATCCTATACGGTGAGATGGACACTGGTGCCATTCCAGGCAACAAGTCGATTCCAAACTCGACTTCTCAGTTTGGAGACAAACCCGGAAGCTCTTCCAAAAAACATCTCAGAACTCCTTCACGGTTCTAACCTTATCCACTGTCAGTCCCTCATCTTCTGACTGACTTACAAATGCAAAATAGGCCTCACAACCTTTACGAATCCATTTTTCGGCCCTCAATGCCGACACCACATTGGACAAATAATCCCTTCGCTCACCTATCACCATAAACTATTCTCCCTCTATGGTCATTAACACTATTCGCTTGGCAGCACAATCCAGAGTAGCCCTATGCTTAACAAGCCAGTCCATTCCCAAAATGAGATCAAATTCTCCGAACGGTAACTCCATCAAGTCTCTAGAGAAAATGTTACCTTGCATTTCTAAGGGCACATCCCTATACATTTTGTCTACCTTAATCGAGTAACCCAATGGACTTAGTATAGATGCCCCACTCACACTCTTATTAGAGTGCATACCCAACGACCCAGATATGGCACATGCAACATAAGAATGAGTAGATCCAATATCCACCAAAGCAGTATACGGTATGCTAGAAACCAAAAACGTACCAGTTATGACGTCAGGTGCATCGCCCTCCTCCCGACGACGAGCTGCATACACCAACACTGGCTATCGAGCCTCAGCATTTCTGACACCCCTGCCAGGTGCCCCTCGACCTCGTCCATTTCCATTTCTGCCCCTACCTTGTCCACGTCCTCTCGGTGGTTGTGGTCCACCTCTCACAGGTTGAGCAACCCTCTGTTCAGCAACTGAAACCTGATTTGCTCTTTGAGGACAGTCTTTGACTCTATGCTCCATAGATCCACATCGGAAACAAGCACCAGAATGTTTCCTACATTCGCCCAAATGTACCTTACCACAGTCTCCACAGATTGGTGGTCTGACAATGTTCATCGGAACTGCTCGAACTGGCTCCTCCACTCTTACCCTCTTGACATTCTTATTTGCTCCGCCTGGAGGTCTGAAATCCTTTCGAAATCGGTTTCGATCCTTCTCACGGTTCTGCCTCTCAATACGTTTCACTTCCTTAGCTATCTTAGCTTTTGCCACCAAAACTGCGAAGTCACGCTCCCTCTACGGAGCAATCAGCACCTTAAGTTCATCCCTTAGACCATCCTCGAAGCGCACACTATGCTTATACTCCGTGGCGACTATCCCCATACAATACTGGATCAGCCTCAAAAACTCAGCCTCATATTCTGCAACCGTCTTACCTCCTTGAACCAGATTCAAGAATTCCTTTCTGCGGGCGTCCACATAACTCGCCTCAACATATTTCCCTTTAAAGGCCGTCTTAAACAGCTCCCAAGTTACCCGATCAGTTGGGGTCCCATCTCTCACAGTGAGCCACCACTGATAAGCCTCATATCGCAGCAACGATACGACTCCCTTCAGCTTCTGCTCCACGGAGTAGTCCAAGTCATCCATAATCCGTTCCGTGGCCTCCAGCCAATATTCTGCCACATTCGGGGCTACACCAGATACGCCCTTAAAGATCTCTACTCCGTTAGCCCGGAATCGCTCAGAAATAGATCTTTAAATTTTGTTGCCCGTACTTGCCCCGGTAACTCATTCCAGAACACGAAGCATTGCTTGCGACAGGGCGTCACCCCCGGCACCACGATCATAAGACTCCACTTCCGTTGCCGGTGGTACCGGTGCCTCTGCCGTCGGTATATGCCCAGAAGATGCAGTTCCTGTTCTAGCACTAAAGCGGCCACGTCCACGGCCTCTTTCACGAGCTGCTCTCGTACTCATATCGTATTATCTAATTATGAATTTTATCCATCAATTAAATATTCCAGTGTTTGTTCATGTGTTTTATGAATAGATAGTGATTCAAACTTTGTTTCTGCAGAATCGCAGTCTAGCTACAGTCTCAATCAAATTTTTCTACAGTTTTCAGTGTCACCCTAACTAGAGTATCCTAGCAGAGTATAAACAGATAATTTAGAAAATATTTAAAAAATCTTAGAATAATACTTACGGGCTTAGGCCGGAGATTCGGAATGCCACCTTCTAAAGATCCAAATTTTGAAAACTGAGTTTTTGCAATATAAAATTTTTGTTTTCAAAAATCTTTATTTTTGTAAACCCATTCCACAGTCGAGTTGTTACAACTTGGCTCTGATACCACTGAATGTAACGCCTCAAACCCGGCCTAGACGTTATGGCCGGATCTGAGGTGCCACGTCGAAACATTCAAAACATTTTATGTTTTTAATACAAAAACTTACTTAGTGCTTAGAGGATGATTTCATTATAGGTTAAAGTGAATGGAAGCTGTGCACCAGGTAAGAAACCGGAAAAGAGGAGGTGAGTCCATCGGACTGCTTAAGTACCAAGCTCCCTTCGGATCCAATCCTAGACATGCACACAACCATTGCCACACCTTAACTTAAGGTATATTATTGAGAACCAATTCGGTTACGTTCATTTTAAGAAAAGTACTTAATTTTGGAAAACGTTTTCATAGCGGAAGCTTTGCTTATTATCGTGTTATTTGGAAATCAATGACTGTTCTTTTTAAAATGCACCCTAAAGCTAATCAGTTTCAATAGTTAAAAATAAAACAGACCTACTCTAACAAAACATATCCAAACCTTTAAAAATAATTAAAAGCGGCCTTATTACAACTTAAAACCCAAAATCATAAAAATAAATAAATAAAGAGTCCAATTCCCCAGAAGAAAAACCAAAATTTGCAGAACGTGTGGCCACTCTGAATCCCTCTCAGCTCCAAGCCCACTATGGTTGGGGATTACCTGCGTGGATGAAAATAAAGGGGTGAGTTTGGGGAAACTCAGTGTGTAAATTAACCCAACCATAGCCTATATCAGGTCAACCTACAGAAACAGATCAAGTTGGCCTTAGCCCAAAATAGATTTCAGAATAAAGCCCATAGGCCCATAATAGAACAGAACAGATATCACATGTATATGTAGAAACCCAACCCAAATCCAACCATATGTACCCCCGTCCAACCTTACACCATGTGGGGAGACTACTCGACCCACCCAACCGCTACACGCCATAGAAATTTACAGCATGGCTACCAGATACAGATAATGTGACAGAGTCACCAGATACAGATATTTGTGGCAGTGCCACCAGAACAGATAAATGTGGCGGAGCCACCAGATCAGATAATTGTGGCATAGCCATCAGGACGCTTCCTCCATAAATATAACCCATGTCCCTATGCAATAGATATAAAATCATGGCATACATCACACAGAATCAGATCATCATGCTTTTCAGTCAAAATTAACCCTAGAGGTATAATGGTCATTTTGCACCTAGGGGTATAATAGTAATTTTAGGGGTATAGTAGTAATTTTACATACATAGGGGTATTCCAGTAATTTAACTATTCTTAAGGTTTTCATGCATATCAAAACCATTTACATACTAATAGGAACACTTACCGAGCATACCTACCGTGTTGGGCTCATTGGCCCATTAACCCGATTTTGGCCTATTAAGTCCAAAAAAAATCAAAATGCAGGAAATCGCGCGTACTGCAGTCTTATCACTTTAAATTATTGAATATGTTAATCCACTTATCTTACGAGCATTCGCACACTCGCAAGTTCACGAAATACCAATTTTTTGGCATTTTAGCTTTTCGGCTTTTGCCGATCTAGTTTATGAAAGGGTGTCAGTTACACACCTAATTTATAATGGTACGTTGGCGAGATCCACACACGAACTGCCTACAATTGGATTATTAACACGTTAATCTAAATATCAAAATCCAACTATGCATTTAATCGGTTACCATGTTCGGCCAATACAGCCTTAGATCCCAGAGTTCTTTACCTTCTTGCCAAAATATGGGTTAGATCCAAAGATCCAACCGAGACAGTCTTTAAGCCCTTTTTGCTGTACGTCCTCTTGTCCTCTTGTCTATGCTAACTCTTACACAATCAAAAAGAAAGAGGCACACAACCCTTAGTCCAAAACGCTAGCCACCCTTAGGGGTTTCAGTTTTTCTTAATTCCCGAAATAAGGAAATAGATTCGAAAACTTACCACCGGTTCCTTTAGTCAATGATTCTGCTTTAGTTCTTATTCGATTTTGATGTAGATCAAACTCTCCAACCCGAGCAGAAGTTGATCCTTTACTGGTCTAATGATTCGGCTATGTCTCTAAGACTATAGGGTTTTTTTCGACTTTTTGAAACAGTGAAGAAAAGGTGAGGATTTTGTAGTGGATTTATTGACAGAGGTTTAGGGTTTAGAAGAAGAAATAATTGATCAAAAAGGATGAAGAAAAACCACTAGGTTTTGCTAGGAGAATTCGGCACAGAGAATATAGGCTTTGGGGATTTTGACTTTTGTGATATTCGGCTGTAAGGCTTAAAAAAAATGGTAAGAGAGTGGTGTTGAGTATAATGGTAAAAGGATTCGGTCTATGAATGAAAAGAAGAGGATAAAGTAGATGAAGAGAAAAAGAAAAGGAAAGAAGAGGAGGAAAGATGGTCAGAAAACGACACAACTTACCCCAAATGCCGAATTTATACTTGGCATTTGACCTAGCCGAAATTTGCCCCCTAAAGAAACCCTTTGCTGGCCAACTCTTGCTCCTCAAGAGTCTACCATTCGGCTAATACTGCTCTCCCTCATTAACTCCTAAATCCTCTCCCTTATCCCCTCCTTACACAATCTCCTAAGCAACTCAAACTCCTCCTGACAGGCTTTTACTTGAGTTTCATTACTTACCATTCCTAAGCATAAAAATAATTCCCTTAATATGCTCTCATCGTGGCTTGAACCTCAGTTCTCCCTAGCCATCCACACGCTACTTTTATAGCCTTCCCAGTGGCATCACATGCCACTTTGCCACATGCTTCCTTGTGGCTTGTTTTACCAATTAATTTCTTAAAAGCCTAATATACCAAAATCCCTTTTTCTTGTAAAATTAAAATTAGTTAATTCTACCGGTTTTTAACTTAGACATGGGCCTTCTAAAGGCCCAATATCATACTTAGACTTACATCAAGCAGTCAAAACACAAAAATCCTAAATTTTGCTGAAAATCACAGAAATCCCGAAAATCCCAAAAATTAGGGTGTTACAGGTATACTGGCTACTTTAGTCCCTTTTAGTTTACTTCAATCTATAATTCAACTTTTAACCTTTACGCGATTTAGTCATTGTATTATAATAGTTCCTAATTCATGATAATTACCTATCCAAAATTTAATTCACTAACTAAACTAACCTCGTTGATATTTAATAAAAATATTTACGGGTTTGTTTCACCGAAATAGAGTCCCGAGCTTCACTGTCTGACACCCCTAACTATCAAGTTGTTACATAATCCTCCTATGGGGGATTAGCGAGTGGAGGTATGAATAATTAACTGTTTTGTAGGGATTTCTTAATAGATCAGCTGTTCAGGAAAGGAAGAACCTAAACCCTAGGCTTGACAACCTTAGGAAGTCATCAAGGTGGGAATTAGCCCAAAACTTGTATGACCTATTGATAACTCTTGAAAAAAGTTATATTTTATGCTTTTAGACCTGGTGGATTTCCTGTACTTAGGTAAGTTTAATTGAATTTTAGGATTTTTCATTACTGTTTTTAGGAAATTACATTAAAAGGCTTAGGCTATGCTTAAATGTTATTACATGTTACTTTTAAATGTTTGAGAGAAAGATTTGTTTGTTAAGTGGCAGGTACTAAATGAAAAAAAGAAGTAAAGAAGTGAAGGTTTGTCGTGCCAAAAGGTTAGATAATTTACCAATACGAATACAGTGGTAATGCCAGGAAGTGACGCATTCAACATTTAATCGTTATCAGCCTTGTTGTACGTGTACCAGAAATATTAGCCTAAAAAAGAGGAAAAAAGATATGGGATGATTGATCTACCCTAAAGAAGGAGATATAAAACCCAAAAATAGAAAATGAAAAGAGGGTAGATACTTAGAGAGTCATTTTTTGAATGGAGAAATCCCTTAGATGAAAATAAAGGGTAACGGTTGCAACAAGGATGGAGACGCAAAGGGAAGATAAAGGCAATCCCTTCTAGTTACTGGAAGACATTTCGTAGTCGGAGTAGTGGGCTGGACAGGTGAAAGCTATCTTCCTAAGTTCTACCTTTAATTCTTTATTTTCTATTTCGTAATCTAATTTAAGGAAACGATGTTGATGACCATTTTGAATTTGGATTCTATTCACCAACCTATGAGCTAAATCTCATAGGGTTGGGATTACTTGACGAAACTTTTTTTTCCATTATTGGCCATGACTTAGATTAGTTTTAATTTACGGTTTCATTCAATGGTATTTATGAATAGCCTACATGTAAACTCTAGACATAGGTGAATATGCAACATGTTTGTAAAATTAATCTAATTCTGACAAGTTTAGGTTAGTTAGATTAAAATTGAATGATATGAGCTAGTACTTGAAAGAATACTTGTAGCAGACTCTAGGCATAGAGTAGCATTCTATACGAAAAGGAGAATAACAGTAGTAGGAACCAAACTCAAAGCCTATAAATGTATAGTGCCCTAGGTGAAGTAACTCAAGGCCTAACTCTCGAAAGAAGCCGACCACAGTAGAATTATTCCGAGTAGTAGAATAAGCTGAACTTGCCAAGGCATTATTGGTTAATAAGGGTAGATTCTTGGTAATCCCAGCCTTTAGATTCAACATCGTAGATCCTTTAACCTTTTTTGTAGCATTTCTATTTCTAAATCCTTAGTAAATACTATTTCTACATCCTTAGTTGTTACTCGTGCACATATTATTCACATAATCATTCTCATAATTGCCATTGCATACTTACTATTGTTGCCATAACATTTTTATATATTTGTTATAATTTAGATAGTACACACATTAGTATTCCTTAGTTATCTCTGCATTCTTATTATTGTTTTTACCATAGCATTAAACACACACATTTATAATAACTTGACCAATTTATACCTAATCGATTGATAGTACTAGAAAGAACATATATTTTCTCCTTACTTATTGGTTAATTTGTCCCCATTTATTTATCTTTAGCACATATTTTAACATTTTTAGTTCAGTAAATTGCATTTTATAACTTAGTGGATCTTAGCCTATTTATCCTTAATTTTGTCATGTTTTGGTACCAATGTCACTGCATGAGTATTTTAAGATTGCGCCTAGAATTGTCGCTGCACCTGACAGCTGTTCGGATAAGAACAAAAATGTGTACACTGTCCAATCTGGTATAACCAACTTGTACGTATAGAATCAGCATGATTCTGATAAAAGGACACCTGGGCTATTTGGAAGAATAGAAATATTCACGTGAAAAGAAAAAAAAGAGGCTTTTTTGAAGGGGGCATCATCTTCTTTAACCTATCTTTTGAAGCTTTTCGACCATGGCGACTTAAGTCTCCTATGGGTGAATTAACATGAAAGGGATACAGATTAGTTCTTAGCGAGGAGCTCTGAGTGTTACATAAGAGGGAATAGAGAGATTCAAGTTAAAATTGTCAAGGAATAGTATTCTCCACTTGTTTTTTTATATTTCTTTTCTAAATGATAGTGATTACATTCTATTTCATGTTTGTAAGTAAGTATACATGATTTTTGGGTTAAATGTTATGTTATTCAATCTTGTTTCTACTGTTTTATCTTTGGGTTTGAATGTTTTTAGCATCAAAGTGTTATTGCACTGACTGACACTGAAAAGTACAGCGACAGTTCAAGCTAACAAGCAGGACAATGAAAGTTGCTTGAGGATTAGAGGAATTTAATCCACTTGTTCTTAATAGTATTCCATTTCCATCGTTGGAAGGTGTGGCTAATGTAAATGTTTAAGTCTTTGATTAAATATAGAAGTTAAGCTTGCTAAGATATTCATTGCAATTTAATACATTAACAATCACCTATCCTTTTATACCTTGTGAGCACTTAGTATTCTATTGAATATTCACGTTGGGAATCCTAGTTTATCTGTGACACCCCTAACCCCTATCTATCGTCGAAACTATTACCGAAACTTTTAGAATATTTTACAATAATTTATATAAATTACTATTCATTAACCGAGATCATATAAAATGTCCCTTAATTGGACCCTCGGGGCTCAATACGAGCATTAGAATTGAGTCAGACTTAATCGGGAGCTCTAAGAACTTTTCACGAAATTACAAAAATTTCCAAGGTACAGGGCTCACACGCCCCTGTGGTCCAAGGGACACGCCTGTGCTACAGGCCGTGTTCAACCCCATGTAACTCTCTGACTTGTGCACATGGCCATGCCACACGCCTGTGTGCTAGGCCGTATGGTTAATTAATTTAATTTGAAATTAGGTTCAGGTTTCACACGGCCAAGACACACGCCCGTGTTCTAAGCCGTGTAGCATACATGGCTGAGACACACACACGTGTCTCTGCCCGTGTGCTCAATTCTGAGCATTCTGTTTCTCAAATTTAAGGTGTAAGGGGCACACAACCTAACTACACGCCCATGTTATCAGGCCATGTATCACACGGTCTAGGCACATGCCTGTGTGGACAAAATAAAGCCATTTCCTAGCTTGGTATATTCCATATGTTAGGCAAAATTTGAACAACCACTTAACATATATTTAGCTACCATAACATGACATTACAAGTATATAAAAAAAAAAAACATTACTAGCCATTCCAATGGCTAGATTACAAACATCATTTTCAAGCCACTAATGGTCAAGTTGTCCTATACATGCCATTATACCAAAATGATTCTACTATATGTATACCCCAACATAACTAGATAATAGTGTGGCGATGCTCCAATGATCTCCAACCTTCGCGAGCTTCCGAGCACTATAAAACAGGGAAAATAAAACGAAGTAAGCATTACATGCTTAGTAAGTTCGTATAACAGAAACTAAACTTACCAATCCCGTTTATTAAATCTAAGCATACAATATCATGTTTTTCCATCCATCAGCAAAATTGCCCAAACACATGCATTCAATCAAACATATTAGTCACCAAAACCTTCATATCAATCAAGTAAACATAGATGAGCTCATCATGCAATATTTTTTCAAGTCATTATCATTTCATCTCATAATTCTCATACTATGTCAAGAGTTATGTCCGTTGAATCATTGAATTTTTGATGGATGCTCAAGTAGTACACTCGAGGCGTATGATTCAATAATCCGTCAATTCTTATTCAAGGGTACCCATTAGGGCACTTAATCAAGGAAGACACTCTCGAGCCACATATCGTATAACAGGATTACCAGTTCAGGCTAAACCCTAATCATATTGTATACTCGAGAGGTATTATATCAGGATCACCCGTCCGAGCTAAATTCTTTCTATAATGAGGTCAATAGGATTACTCGTCCAAGCTAAATCCCGTCCTAAACAAAAGTAGGACCTTTCCATTTCGGGAAAGCACATATATTCATTGGAATTCAATATTCAATCGGGACTTAACCCTTTTTCACCATTTCAAGCATGTATTAAATTGTCCATTATAGCATTCAAGTAATGCATTCAAATATCAGTCACATTACATACAAGCATAATGTTCAATTAACATAATTACATAGTCGATTAAGTTACATGAACTTACCTCGACACTTGTTCGCGTATAAAATCTACTAATCCGAAACCTTTTCTTTTTCTCGGTCTAACCTTAAATTTGTGTTGTTCGGATCTATATAAATAGATTTAATCATCAATTTCTCATATTTCATATTTATTTGAACTCAATTTATGCCCTAGGAAAAATGACCATTTTGCCCTAACTTTTCCATAAATTCCAATTTCGTCCCTAGGCTCGGAAAATGAAACTTATGCAATTTACTTCCTATTCCAAGCCTAACCAAAATCCATTACAAGATTTACAGCACATGTATTCATAAAAATTAAAAATTTTTCTTCAATTTCACAAGTTTACATTTAAGTCCCTAAATCATATTTTCATCAAAAATCACTTTGTAAAAGTTGTTGATCTATCAACAACCTTTCATTTTCTACCTTAAATTTCTAATTTTCAGCATATACATCCATGACCTATTTTCCATACTTTCATAACTTTTTAAATTAATCCCCCAAATAGATAGTTTAAGCTATCTTGATTTAAAAAAATCAAAATTACTAAAAACGGGACAAGGAAACTTACCCAACTAAGCCTAGAAAGTTTCTTCTCTCTCCTAGGGTTTCCATATAATTTTTTAATAAGATGATATCTTTTATCATCTTTTTAATTAATTAATTAATTTAATTTCCAAGTTAGTCCCTACTCTTTTCTAATTTTTCCATGGATGAGTCACTAAAAATCTACATACTTTTCTTTAATGGTCTAATTACCATATAAGGACCTCTAGATTTGAATTCCATAGCTATTCAATCCTTATAGCTACTAGAATTCAACTTTCGCATTTTATGCGATTTAGTCTTTCTCGTAATTAAGCACTTAATCGATAAAAATTTCGTATCAAAGTTTTCACACATGTCTATCATAGTACGGACCATGTTATAAAATAAAAATAAACTTTATTTTCGGATCGAATTTGTGGTCCTGAAACCACTGTTTCGATTTCACTGAAAAATAGGCTATTATGTTATCATTATCACATTTTATCTTATTGTTTTCAAGTTATTGCTTTGACAACTACTCTCACAAATTATCTCATCCCTATCTATTTATTGCACTAACATTGATAGACAAAAGACAACCTGTAACACCCCAAACCCGGCCTAGAAGTTTGGCTCGAATCTGGCGTGTCACATTGAAGTGTTTTTCGAAAACCATGTTTCCATTAAAAACCCTTCTTAATAATTAAAAACTTTTACCCTTTTTAAACCTTGTTAGAAAACCTCAGCTGAATAACATTCTTAACAACTTTGTAAAAATCTTGGCGTTTGCGGAAGCTTAATTTTAAAACAATTACGGATACGTGATGTTTTAAAAATAGTAGTTGCTTTGGAAAACCATGTTCTAATACTAGCAATTATAAGAACAATAAATAAAATTCCAAATTAGGAATCCAGAAAATTACAACGGCTTTACTACAACCCACATAAAATAATTTAAAAGCAATAATCAAAACTATAACATAAATAATGTGTGTGGCTCCCTCCGAGCCCCTCGCAGCTCCGATTCGTCTAAGGTTGGAAATTACTTGAAAGGTTAATAAACGGAGTGAGTTTACGAAAACTTCGATGTGTAATCCCTACTATATAAAAGGAACAAATAGTCATATAAAAGAATTAAAAGTCCGGCCCAAATTTCTACTTACGCTTTCGGATCAATTGGGCCTTAGCCCATTATAACAGAGAGTACCAGATGGGCCTTAGCCCATTCTGAGAATAAGAAACATTATCGAGCTAAAATCAAAATGAGAATCGAATCGGTGTGAGAATCGAATCGGAATCAAAATCGAGTTAGGTGACGAGAATCGAGAATCGATGTCGTAATGAATCGAATCGAATGTGTGAATGCAATCCCAACCCAATCCATCCGTAACACCCCCGTACCAGCCTTACATCATGTGGGGAAACTACTCGACCCACCCAACCGCTACACACAAAAGAAATTGCAGTGAGGCTGCTAGATATTATGACGAAGTCACCAGATACAGATATTGTGGCTAGGCCACCAGAACATATATATATATATATATATATATATATGTGGCGAAGCCACCAGATTGTAGCGAGGTTGCCAGATATTATGATGAAGTCACCAGAACAGATATATGTGGCGAGGCCACCAGATTGCAGCGAGGCTGCCAGAACGCTTCCTCCATCAATATAAATCCATGTCCCATGCAACAGAAATAATATGTCATGGCATACAACATACAAAATTAGAATATCATGCCCATATTTGAATCAAACAATCACAGTCAAGTCATTCATATCACCAACATATATTAATAATCAAATCCGTCAACCACACAGTCCAAGTCAGTCACTTGCCCACAAGGGCAAAACAGTCATTTAACACCCTAGGGGCAAAATGGTAAATTTACCCCACAAGGGTATCTCGGTAATTCTGCCCTATAGGGGTATTTTAGTAATTTTTGCCGTACGAGGGTATTTTGGTAATTCTACCTTACAGGGGTTTTTTGGTAATTCTACAAACCAGGGGTATTTTGGTAATTTTACAAACCAGGGGTATTTTGGTAATTTTACAAACCAGGGGTATTTGGTAATTTTGTAAACCAGGGGTATTTTGGTAATTTTGTAAATCAAGGGTAAAATGGTAATTCTGTAAATCGGGGGTACTTTGGTAATTTTACAAGTCAAGGGTATTTCAGTAATTTGGTAAACTAAAGTATTCTAAACAGGGATAACAAGACGAATGGGCCTAAAGCCCTCTCTCGGCCCAAATGGGCCAACACGCTCGTGTGGCCCTTTTAGCCCAAATCTAGCCATAGATATGAGATTCACCTAGCCTAGTCCAATATTTACTACACAATCAAACAACTTATCCAATTGGGCCCGTAGGCCCATTGGCCACATGGCCCCTTTCGGCCCATCACGACCCGAAGTAGCCATCCTACAGCTAGAGTAGTGAGAAATACACACCTGATAGGAGACTGGAGTTAATCCGCACTCCGAGCACTCTTAGCCGACGCCCAACCCAAACGAGCACGTCACAAAGTGAAAGGGATCAGCCAAGAAGGGTACCTTTACTCTCCTCATGGTTCTCTCTATTTAAAGCCAGCTCTCCATCTACTCTTATGTTAGCTTCCTGATGTAGGATCCCTCCATCACCAGAGTTTAAAACCAACACCAACTCTTGCCGTCCCAACATAGCAAAATAATCAACCTTTGCATGCCAAGGGATTCGAACCAAAGTCCTCTCACTTGCCAACTCACGCCACCACCAGTAGGCCATCAACTCATTGTGTCAAAAATCCAATACATTAAACTTTAAAACGCACCTACTTGCTTCCAGATTTATTGAAAAGAAAAACCAAAATATATTGCAAGAGCCAAGACTTTAACCTTGGACCCCTTGCTTCCTCTATGGCGTCACTTCCTTGTCCCCTAAGTGGCGCCACCTTACCACTACACCACACTCCTTTTTGTGGCACAATTTCTCTAACAATATACTTAAGGCCTACCTACTACACCCAGGGTTTGATACACCTTAAACCAAATTTTTGCTAGAGTCCAGGTTTGAACCCAAGACTTCTCCAACACTTCTTAGTACACTTAACCACTAAAACAAGCCTTCATTAATGAAATTTACATGCACAACAAAATATTACAAGCTGGCTTCAACCGCTGCCATGCTCAAGGCCCAAAATTTCTAGGCCCAAATTTAGGGTGTTACACAACCATCCTTATGGGATCGATATCCGATAGACTCATATCTGTCTACTATACTAACATCGACAGTGTACACTTGAACATTATTGTTGTGACGTTAAACAGCCGATCAAGTTTTGGCATCGTTTTTAGGGATAACGTTTGTTTGATGTTTGTTTTTGTTTGTTTTTATTTCATAATATTTAGTTGTTACTAACTTGTTTTCTTTTTGTTGCTATTTTCACATTCTATTTTAGGTGTTGTATGACCCAAAGTAATTAAGAGTTTATTATCGGTTTTGATCCATAAATTGAAAGAACTGTTCAAAGGAGACTTTAAGAACAAAGGAAAATGGCTTTATCAAGAAACTATGACGTCATACCTCCAATGTAGCACCAAAATGCTAATGACCCATCGTTGCCGTAAGGCGCTCAAATACAAAACCAATCTATATGAGGTTTTGTAGTACATGTCTTGGATGACTTATAACCGGGAGTTGTTAGGCCAACAATCAAAGCTAGAAATTTTAAGCTCAAGCCAGTAATGTTTCAATTGCTCAATTCTAATGGACAATACGCTAGACTACCACATGAAGATGGATGAGAACATCTTAAATTATTATTATTATTTGTACTTCCTTTAGTCAACAAGGCGTTCCTGATTACGCTTTGAAGATGCAATTATTTCCTTATTCCTTGTAGAGAAGAGCTCATACTTGGTTCCCTGGGCTACCTACTGGATTAATTACTTCTTGGAATGTACTAGCAACACAATTTGTAGCAACTCTATCCCATTTTCACTCTGGTATCATCACAGGTTGTAGTAATCTTGAAGGCACTTGATGTTTGGCTTTAACTTGTTGACAAACCAAACATCTCGACACAAATTCTGAAATGTCTCATTTCATGCCTGACCACCAATACAATTGTTTCAAATCATTATACATTTTTGTACTCCCCGGATGTACTTCTACCTCGAAACATTAAACAATCATAGGATCTGATTTGATAGTCTGAATCAGTAATCGACTCACATTGTACTCTTTTAGCTTGCATTTCGTTATCACACTACTGAGCTTCACAAATTTGTTGAAGAAATAACGGTTTAGCTTTTAATTCAACCAAAATCGAACCATTATCAGACAAAGTTAATTGCGTATTCATCGCTCACAAAGCAAATAAAGATTTTCTACTCAGAGCATCCATAACTACATTTGCTTTCCCTGGTTGATAATCAATTACCAATTCATAGTCTTTCAATAGCTCGAGCCATCTTTTTTGTCACAAATTCAAATATTTCTGAGTCATAATATACTTCAAGCTTTTGTGCTCGGTAAAGATGTGGCACTTTTCACCATATAAATGATGTCGCCATATTTTCAATGCAAATACAATAGCGACCAACTCTAAATCGTGCGTCGGATAATTCTTTTCATTTGATTTAACTATCTGGAAGCATAAGCTATCACTTTACCCTCTTGTATCAAAACACAACCCAAATCGTTCAATGATGCGTCGCTAAAAATTACAAACTCTTTACCCGACTCAGGTTGAGCCAAAACTGGTGCCTCAGTTAACAATGCTTTCAACTATTCAAAACTCTGCTGACATTTCTCAGACCACTCGAATTTCATATCTTTCTATATCAATGTAGTCATTGGTGTAGCAATCATCAAGAATCCTTTTACGAAATGCCAATAATAGCCATTTAATCCCGAAAAACTTCTGACTCCGGATACATCTCTTGGTGGTTTCTAGTCAACAATGGCAGAAATCTTGCTCGGATCAACTCGTATGCCTTCCGCCGAAACAATATGTCCCAAAAATCTAAACTCTCGGAGCCAAAACTCGCATTTGTTGAATTTAGCGAACATTTGCTTGTCTCTTAATGTTTGTAACATAATTCTTAATTGTTCAGCATGCTCAGACTCATCTCGTGAATAGATCAGAATGTCGTTAATGAATACAACAACAAATATATCTAAATACGGTCTAAAGATTCGATTCATCAAATCCATAAAAACTACAGGATCATTAGTTAATCGGAAAGGCATAACAAGGAATTCATAATACCCGTACCTTGTTCTAAATGCAGTTTTCAGCACATCTAAATCTTTAACTCGCAACTGATAATAGCTAAATCTAAATTGCAAATCAATCTTCAAAAACACTATTCTTTATCGTAACCTTGTTAAGCTAACGATAATCAATACAAAGTCTCATTGATCTGTCTTTCTTCTTTACGAACAACACTGGTGCACCCCAGGGTGAAAAACAAGGTCGTGCAAAACCTCTATTTGTTGACTCTTGCAACTGAGCTTTCAATTCTTTCAATTCTATTGGAGCCATTCTATATGGAGCTATTGATATCGGTGATGTCCCTAGCACTTATTCAATGGCAAACTGAACCTCTCTAATTGGTCGCAATCCCGGTAACTCTTTCGGGAACACATCCGGATACTCACAAACCACTGGTATTGATTCAATGTTCGATTCACACACTTTCGCATCCAATACATACGCAAGGTAAGCATCATAACGCTTTTTCACATATTTCTGAGCTAACATCGATGAAATCACAACAAGCAACCCACTCGACTCATCTAATTCAATTCGAAGGATTTCACTATTCAGACATTTCAATTTAATAATCTTTTGTCTACAATTCACAACAGCATGATGCAGCGTCAACCAATCCATACCCAGAATCACTTTGAATTTATCAAATGGTAATAACATCAAATTTACCAAAAAATAGTAACCCCGAGTCATCAAAGGACAGTTTTTGCAAACTTTATCAACTAGGACATACTTGCCTAAGGGGTTTGATACTTTAATCACAAACTCGGTAGACTCAACAGGGAAACTATTACTAGATACTAAATTCTCACAAACATATGAATGAGTCGATCCAGGATTAAAAAGTAATTACATTAGTGTCAGAGAGAGAAAGTGTACTGATGATAACATCTGGTGATGACGCATCTTCACGAGTGCAAATAGCATAAGCTCTGGCAGGTACTCTAGCCTCAGATCTCATAGCAAACTCCTTTGTCGTTCCTTTGCTACTAGTCACATTACCCGCATTTCTAGGTGGTCTTCCTCTAGCAGCTGTGTTACTCGATCTTGCATTCTAATATTTATCTTTCTCGAATAACTCAGGACAATCTCGAATGAAATGATCTTGCGAGCCACATTTAAAACAACCTTCTTCCAACAATCTCTAAAATGTCGTCTACCACATTGTTGACACTTAGGTTTAGTGTTTCCCACACTACCCACACTCGCTACAAAAATAGCTTAAGATTTAGGACTTGTGTATTGCTTTCCATGATCTTTATTAGAATATCCCATTGAAGCATTTGGATGACTATATGAATCCCATGATTTCTTTGACAAGGATTGACAGGGTTTATTCACCGATCTTTTTCTTGACCCTCTAGCCTTGAAATTAGCTTTTCTCTTTTCTTTGCCCAGTTCCTTGGCTTTGCAAGCTCAGTCAACTAACACAACAAATTCTTTCAACTCCAGAATCCGGACTAACAATCTGATGTCTTCGTTCAATCCATCTTCAAATCTCTGACACATAATCACCTCAGTAGAAACACATTCTCGAGCATACTTATTGAGTCTCACAAACTCTCGCTCATATTCAGTCACAGACTTACGACCCTATTTCAACTCTAGAAACTCCTTACGTTTTTGGTCGATAAACCTCTAGCTGATGTATTTCTTACTGAACTGAGTTTGGAAGAATTCCTAGGTGACTCGTTCTCTCGGTATGGATACCAAAGTGTTCCACCACTGATATGCAGTATCCTTCAGAAGTGATGAAGTATATTTTACACATTCAGCTAATGTGCAAGAAAGTTTATCAAATACCCGAATCGTATTTGCAAGCCAAAACTCTCTCTTAGGATCGTCACCAATAGTAGCTCTGAACTCTTCAACCCCGTATTTTTGAATTTTTTCAATTGGTGGCTTATTTAATCATAAAAGTTCCACACTATGAGGAGCTACAGGAACCGATTAGGGATTTGGTGAGGGTAGAGGTTGCTGAGCAGTCAGATTAGTTCAGAAAAACTTCGTAAACCGCTCATTCATCAACTGGAAGAAGGCTTCCTCGGCCTCTCCTCCTTGACTCTCAACTCAGATTGCGCTACTCTGTGAACAGAGGCTGGTGCATTACTTTCTACGTCATCAACTATTGCTTGATTGGGATCCGTTTACTATATGAAAACATGATTTAAAAATGTCAAGAGATATCACACTATCACATGTTATATATGGCATGTATAGCTAGACTCTCACATACGCTAAGTTAGCCCTAGAATCAACTAAACCTGGCTGTGATACCAATAAATGTAACACCCCTCACCTGTATTCATTATCAAAATAGGGTTACGGAGCATTACTGAACTTATAACACAATTAAACATACATTTTTCATATAATTTTTTTTCCATTTCAAACATAAAACAATCATCATCATTTATATCGTCCCTAATACGAGGCTACAAGACTCAAATCATGCTTTAGGAGTGGTTTAGGACTAAATAGATAACTTACGAAATTTTTGAAAAACTTAAAAAATTTTACAAAATACAGGGGACACACGCCCATGTGGCGTGACCGTCAAAGACATGCCCATGTCACAGGTAGTGTGGACGTTCAAAATAGGATCACATGGCCATGTCCCAGCTCGTGTCTGACCTCGTGTAACTCTTTGACTTGGGTCACAAGGCCAACCACACGCTTGTGTGACCAGCCCGTGTGCCCTTCAAAATGGCCACACACGCTTTGTGTCTCTACCTATGTGGACAAAAATATGATATTTACCAAGCCGTGTGTCCCCTAACCATGTGTCACACACGGCTGAGACACATGCCCTTGTCTCTACCTATATGGACAAAAATATGCTATTTACCAAGCCATTTTGCCACCCAAATTTGCACATACCTATATCAACTCAATTGGCACAAAAATGTAGCATATATAAACATTCAATCAATTTCAACCAAGCTTAAATCATGCCAATTCTATACCATCATACACAAATCACACAAGTATCACTATTTGACCATTTCATTCATGTTAAACTCCAAATTACAAATCACCTAAATGGCAACATACAATTATGCATTTCTTTACCTAGAAAGACCAGCAAACCAAACTTAAATGTCAACCATTTGGCATCCATAATTTTAATTCTCAACAAGCCTAAAATTGGCAATTAAGCACAACATATTAATGAGCCTTTTTCACATATATACATACATCATCAAAATGCCAAAAATAAGCCAACTCTTATGGCTACTAACACAACAAAACACACAACACTTACAAACCAATTTAAATGGCTAAATTAATTACTAAACCATAACCAAAATGACCATACTTCCTGTACATGCCATATACCAAATACATAGATCCAAAAGTACCAAAGTGATAGCTTGATAGTGTGATGAGGTCTCCGACGATTCCTGAATCTAAGCTAGCTTTGATTTCACTATAAAACATGAAAAAATAAATGATGTAAGCTATAAAGCTTAGTAAGCTCGTATGATAATAAACTCATCTTACCATACAAACAAAATTTAAACAATTGATCATATCCATATATAACTCAAATAACTACACAAACCTATCACATATTCAATCACAACGTTAAATGAGAATTTCACAAGTTTCTTCGATTCCAAGCTTATACAATTCATGTACATACATGTACTATCTCGTATCAATCTCATACTCATCCATATCTTTTATATACCCGTTGAACCATTTAGAATACTATCAGATACCCAAGAAACTCACACCTTAAGTGCCATATATATAGCCGAAGCTATCTCAATCTCCTATCACATATAATACTCACTCTCGAGCTATCAATGGGTCTGCTTACATAAGCTGACGGTCATGACGAAGCTACACAGTGCTGCTTACACAAGCTAATGAGTATCCACAACACTTGCTGGATAACTCAGCCACCGATAGGACATACGAACCAAGACCCAAATCACATAATCCCTAATGACATGTCATTCATATCCTAATCTATTCCAAAGGTTCAACCTAGATTTCTTGTAGTCGAATCATCATCAAACATATTCTGTAATGCCCCAAAAATCTCAAACTTCGTTTCTTTTTTGATTTTGATAAAAGGTGTGCTTAATATTCCTAGTCAAGTGTTATTTATGTGATAATAGGCCTGGTTAAGTTTTGAGTTCAAACTTTGGGGTGAAAAAAATTATAGTCTAATAATTAAAAGGACCTTGATGGCAAGTAGTTTCGGTTTCAAATAAATGAAGGAGGAATTAGACACAAGGAACCTTGTGTTAGAGTGGCAAGTAGTGTCACATGTGGGGCTTAGAGGTGGCATCACATACGTGGCAAGGAGGTTTGGGGTTCAAATCCCTACTTACTCAAAAGAAGGATTTATTTTTGCTCAATAAATAGCCAGTAGTGGCGTTGGATGTGAACTCTGAAGGGAGTGATCAGAGGAGAATTTTGAGGAAGAGATTAAGGAGTTATCAGGGAGAAAAGTTAGGAGATGAGGGGTGTAGAGAAGTGGAGCCGAATAGGAAATTTGGGGATAGGTAAATTCAACTATAGTATATATAGGTGCCGATTTTAGGGATTCTAGGGTATTACCGAAATTACTTCTCTTCCTTTAGCTAAATTCCTCATTTTTGTGTTGCAGAAATACTTTTCTCTCTAAGTGCTCAAAAGCCGAATTTCTTGTTCCTTACTTGCCGATTTTCTATTCTTTCTCTTCTCAAATTTTCTTTTGATTCACCTTTGGTTTTAGCCAATTCCTTATTCTCTTCTTCTTATTTGTGTCGAATAACCCCTTTCACCATACAAATATCAAAAGCCGAATACCTCTTTGGCTGAAGACCCTCTGTGCCACCGCTACTCCCTCTACTTCAACCGATTCTTGTGGGATTAGTACCAAATCTCGAATTCCAGATCTGTACCAAATTGCTCCTAGGCGTTTTGAGGTTTTGGGTAAGTATTCCTCTTTTATTAGTTAAGGTTGGCCGAATGGCCATAGAGGATTTGAGAGTGACTTAAGATGATTGTGAGTCACTTGTTGTTTAGTTTTAATGATTAAGATTGATGCAGATTTAAGAAATACTTATTATTAGTGATCAAGGAAGGGCTGTTAAGGCTTGTCGTTCAAGGTAAGGCAAAGGTGGGATTTTTGGCTTTTGGTGATCGTATCTGATAAGTGTGTGATTAATCATTGAGTGACATCATTTGTAGGTTTGTGGCTAAGGAGATCGCAGCACACTTTAGTACCAGGTGTGTACATACATTGAGATTGACAAATCTCGAAATGCGAAAAGTCAAAATGCCAAAAAGTCAGAAGTTTGGCTACAACAGACTTGTGACTACGTGAACACTCGTAAGGGGAAACTGATAGGTTATCAGAGGCACTATGTGCAATTCCGTGGACTTGGGCCGTGTATTGGCCAACCAGGCCAGAATCGGCTAAATGGGCCCGATGGGCTGTAGGGCCCATAATAGGCAAAATTGACAATTTGTTAGTAAGTGATGAAAAATCATATGATTGCATGACTATGAATGTGATTGGGCTTGACGGGCCATATGTATGTGATTTGGGCCTAATGGGCCATACGAATGTGATTTGGGCCAATAGGCCATATGAATGAGATTGGGCCTAGTGGGCCATATGCATGTATGTAGACTCGTTTGGGCTTTGTAAGTGGTTTTGGGCCTAGTATCTGATAACTGCTTAAACAGACATAAAACTTAATTAATTAATTAATTGTGACCGTGGACAAGCCATAAGGTTAAGGTGTGGCAATGGGTATATGCATGTCTAGGATTGGATCTAGAGAGAGCTCGGTACTTAAGCGGTCTTATTGACCCACCTCCTCTTCTCTGGATTCCTACCTGGTGCATAGTATCTGTGAGCTTTAGCCAACGAGGACTTGTTAATGGGCCAAGGTAAGTAATAACCCATAATAAAGAGAAATTACCGAAAAGCCCTTAAGGGTAAAAATGACTAAAATACCCCTATGTGTTGAATGTAAGATTTTGTGGATGTTACATGTATACCTGCTGCATTCATATGATATTCTGTTTAGGTTGCATATGGGTTAGAAATTATGGAACGAAGCAAGTATATGATGATCGCATGGTTGCTTGACGACCGTGGATCCACCGATGGCTTTTTAAGCCCAATATATGATTAGCAGCTTTGCTGCAACGTTAGGTAGTACCACAACCGGGCTACCATTAGAGTGTATCAGATGGGTGGGTCGATATTTATATCCCCACATGGTGTGTATTGGCGGATGGAGATGGTGTGTAGCGGTTGGATGGGTGGGATCCGTGCATATTTGATTGCTTTACATCTGTTTTGATATTGAATTGGGCTTAGGCCCGAAATGACTTGCTATTGCATGCTTTTCTATTTACCGAGGGTTGTACACACTGAGTTTTCGAAAACTCACCCCCTCTTTTATTTTTCTCAGGTAATCCTCAGTAGGTGGTTCGACGGTAGGAGGGACTCCGAGGTGGCCAGCTAGCAAGACGACTTAGACTTGTTTTCTTTAGCATATAATTTCTAGTATTTTAAGTTATTTCAGTCCGGATTGTAATAAGGCCTTTTCTCTGGTTATTATTGCAAATTAGGATTATTATTATTTTCATGCTTTATATTTATTAGAAGTAGAACATGGTTTTCCTAATCCATAACTATTTTTAAATACTACGTTTCCGCAACCCAATTTTTAAATGACATGTTTTCGTAGATCATCTATTTTAAGTAAAGCTTCTGCAACTAAAAAGGAGATTTTACAAAGTAATTATTATCATACAAGAACGAGTAGTTTTTGTTTGAAGAAAGGTTTTCAATGAAAACAAGGTTTTCGATAAAATACTTCAATGTGGCACGCCAGATTCGGCGATAACGTCTAGGCCGAGTTTGGGGTTTTACATATTCGCAAGGTCATATTCACAATTTATGAAATATCAAAGCAGTTAAAACATAAATATAACAATGCTTATTACATACGAACTTACCTCGGATGCAAAAACGATGAAATTGATCAATTAATCCAAGACCATATTTTCCCCTTGGTCTAAATCCGAATTTCACTTTTCCTGATCTATATAATATCAAATTTAACTCATTTAATTATCATCCTATTCAACTTAGCTCAAAAATGCACATTATAGCAACTTTACACTTTTGCCCCTAATATTTCAACATTTTTACAATTTAGTCCTTATCTCATAAAAATACAAATTCATGCAATTCAACCTAAACCCATGCTTGAAAATTTTCAATTAGGTCTCTAGAAACCTAATTTTTTCATTTATTTCACAAATTAACCATGAATTTTACAATCCCTATTTGGACATTTTACTAAAAATCACTTAACAAATGTTATTTATCTATCAACAAGCATGCATTTTCTATCTTCAAACATCAAAATACACCAACATTAATCAATGGAAAAACCCTAAACCTTTAATAGTTTTGCAAAATAGTCCCTGGGCTAGCTAGACTAAGCTGTGACGAATTCAGAAACATAGAAATCATTAAAAACTGAGTCAAAATCACTTACATGCTAGCTAGAGAAGTAATCGAAACCTTCAAGCTATAACCATGGCTTCTTCCTTGCTAAATTCAGTGGTGATGAAGAGAAATGATGATATTTTTATGTTATTCCTTATTTTAGTTAACTTATTTAATAATTTACTATATTAACCTTTCTTATAATTCATTAAAATTCATTTAATCATGTCCATCTTTGTCCACTCACATTAACCATGGTTTAATTAATACATAAGGACCTCTAATTTAAGATTCCATAACTATTAGACACCTTTATCTATTAGAACTCAGGTTTTACACTTTATGCGATTTAGTCCTTTTTATCAAATTAAGCACTCAAACAATAAAATTTCTTAACGAAATTTTCACTTATCATGCTATAGACACTAAAATAATAATAAAATAATTATTTTGACCTTAGATTTGTGGTCTTAAAACCACTGTTCTGATTTGACTAAAAACGGGCTATTACACAAGTTTCTTCTCTTGCAAATATGATAAAAAATATGCAAGAGACTAGTGACGTTGCACCTAAGCAAGTCACTCAACAAGTTGATGTTCCTACGCTTTGTTGTGAGATTTACAGTGACAACCACAGCTATGAAGATAAGCAAGTCACTCAACAAGTTGATGTTCCTACGCTTTTTTGTGAGATTTACAGTGACAACCACAGCTATGAAGATTGTCCACAACATGTAGAGAATGCCTTTTATGTCAGTAACATCCGCAACAATTCTTATGGCACCTCTTATAATAAATCTACATGCAATCAACAGTCTTGGGGAACTCAGAATGCTGGACAAAATGTTGTGACATTCTGATATGAGAATATATCTACTCAAGGCAATTATAATTCAAGACAAGGGAATTATAATCAACAATAATAGAACTACAATTAGCACACTCAGATGCATCCATACCAGAATCAAACGCAACCACAACACTCTTTAATGCCGCATCAGCATGTTCAAGAACATCAGTGACAGCAGTACACGCAAGCTTCTCCTTCTGACACATTAGCAGCTCTTGAGGCTTTAATGCGAGACCATATGACTCGCACAAAAGTTATTGTGTAAGAGAATTCATCTTCTATTCAGGCGTTGGAGGTACAACTAGGACAACTTGCTTTGAATCTGAATACTCGACCATTGGGCACACTACCTAGTGACATGAAAAATCCCAGCCTGAAGGGGAAAGAACACTGCAAGGCTACCACTCTCAGGAGTGGTAAGAAAACTAGCGAGCCGACTACAGACTCTACTATAGTACCTCAAGATACTGGTGAAGTGATCCCTGGTGAGAAGGTTGAATTTGAAGAGCTTGTCGATATACTGGACAAAGAAGTTCCAAAAATTGTCACTCATATGCCTAATGTATAATCCTTGAAACTATCGACGCAATCAAAGGTGTCGACGCAATCAGATGTATCTCGACCTTTACATTTTCCACTCAGGGAGAAGGAGTAGGATAAGTAGTACTAACAGTTCCTGAACACATTGAAGCAACTTTAGGTCAATATTCCTTTAGTAGACGCTCTAGTGCAAATTCTGCATTATGGGAAATTTATGAAGAAGCTCTTGTCCAAGAAGAAGAAGCTCAATAATATAGAAACTATTACACTAACAGAAGGCTGTAGTGCTGTTTTGACAAATAAGTTGCCCTCCAAAATGAAAGATCCTAGGAGCTTTACTATCCCATGTTCAATTGGCAACCATTATTTGGGCAAGGCTTTATGCAACTTGGGAGCTGACATCAACCTAATGCCACTATCTGCTTTCAGAAAATTGGAAGTGGCCACATGAAACCTACTGTAATGACATTACAACTAGCTGATCGATTCTTGGCTCACCCTAAAGAGAAATGATGAGCACGTTACCTTCAGTGTTTTTGAATCTATTCAATGCAATGATAATGAAGAAAGCCATACTGTTGATGTGCTAGATGATATAATTGAGGATGAATTCAATGAACAAAGCACAATACTTTTTAAGGATTTTGTAGTGACATCTAATGATGAATTCTTAGATAATTGTAATAGCATGGTTGAAGCTAAATAATATTGAACTTACGCATGGATGGGAGATTGAATCCTTAGACTTAGCCAATAGAACAACTCCAATTTTCAAGCCATATATCGACGAAGCTCCTACTTTGGAATTGAAACTACTACTTACTCATCTTAAATATGTCTTTCTTGGTGATAACAGTACTCTTCTAGTTTTTGTCTCCGTAACATTGGATGTAACTCAAGAAGAGAAATTGGTCCATATTCTTAAATAACATAAATGAGCTATTGCTTGGAGTATTGCTGATATCCGAGGTATTAGTCCATCTTTTTGCATGCATAAGATAAAATTAGAAGATGAAGGCAAGCAATTGATTAAGCAACAAAGAAGATTAAACGAGAAGATGAAGGAAGTTGTTAAGAAAGAAATTAAAAAATGGCTTGATGCTGGAATTATTTACCCTATTTCTGATAGCAATTGGGTAAGTCCACTGCAATGTGTTCTTAAAAAGAGCTGCACACTATGGTTAGCAATGACAAAGACAAATTAAATTCTATACGCATTTCTACAAGATAGCGAGTCTGTATGGATTATCGCAAACTTAATGCTGCCACAAGAAAGGATTACTTCCCACTTCCTTTCATTGACCAAATATTGGATAGGCTTGCTAGAAGAACCTATTACTACTTCTTAGATGGTTATTATGGGTACAATCAAATTGCTATTGCACTGGAGGATCAAGAGAAAATAACTTTCACCTATCCCTTTGGTACTTTTGCTTTTTGCCATATGCCTTTTTGTCTTTTCAACGCACCAGCCACATTTCAAAGGGGCATGATGGCAATGTTCTCGGGTATGATTGAAGATTCTTTAGAGGGTTTTATGGATAATTTCTTAGTCTATGAGAATGATTTTGATCATTTTGCTGACAACTTGGATAAAGTATTGCAGTGATGTGAAGACACACATCTTGTTTTAAATTGGGAAAAATGCCATTTCATGGCAACTGTAGGCATTGTGTTTGGCCATCGCATCTCTAGTCAAGGTATCGAAGTAGACAAAGCTAAAGTAGAAATCATTGAGAAATTACCTCTACCAACAAATGTGAAAGGTATTCGCAGTTTTCTTAGGCATGCAAGGTTTTACCGAAGATTTATTAGAGATTTCTTGAAAATTGCAAAGCCTGTATGCCCATTACTGCAACAGTATAAAAAATTCCTCTTTAAGATGCATGTCTGGATGCATTCATTCAATTAAAGACACAACTAGTAAATGCACCCATTTTCATTGCACCAGATTGGTCTCAACCTTTTGAAGTTATATGCAATGCAAGCGACTTTGCTGTGGGTGCTATTCTAGGAAAATGCAAAGGAAAAATATTTCACGCCATCTATTATGCTAGCAAAACTTTTACAGAGGCTCAAATCAATTATACCACTACAGAGAAAGAATTGTTGGCTGTAATCTTTGCTTTTGACAAGTTTCATTCTTATCTTGCCAGTGCAAAGGTTACCGTATTTATTGATCACTTGACGTTGAGATATATTTTCGTGAATAAGGATGCACAACCAAGACTGATACACAGGATCTTATTGTACAGAATGGCTACAGGCCGTACACTTCCTCCATCAATAATAACCCAACCCCATGCAGTATGTCATATCATAAATATTACGTGTATGCAAATTCATACTCAGTACAATCATATATGTAAATCATAAGCTCATCAGTCATACGGAACATAAGGCATAATCATCATTCACCATACTGGGGTATTACAGTCATTCTACCCTACAGGGGCATTACGGTTATTTTACACTACAAGGGTATTTTGGTAACTTCACAAACTAAGGTCTTAACGACCCAACAGAAGGTCCACCGTCGCCTCGAGCGACTTAAGTAACCTAACAGACATAACGGTGCAAATGGGCCTAAGGCCCATTACTCAGTCCAAGTGGGCCCACACACTCGTGTGGCCCATTTGGCCCAAATTCAGATACGGCTAGTGTCCTACATAGCACAGTCCAATATTTATCACTTACTTTGAATTTAATCCGTGTGGGGCCCATGAGCCCATTGGGCCCACACGGCACCTTTCGACCCATTGAGGCCCTTAACAGCCTAAGCCTACGAGAATGCTCGTGGCGGCCTCTACTGTCAGTCGCCCATGATTTATGAGCTCGGTTTACCCCACGAGCGATCACACTCTTGTGAGGCCTCAAATGCCGAAGTTTTGACTTTTTGGCTTTTGCTAACTTCCAACAAAGAAGGGCGTGAATACACAGCTATTTATGAGAACGCGTCGAAGTCCACGATCACCAACCTTGGTTAAGCTGGTATGAAATAATCCCTCCTAAAACCAGTGATCACCAAGTCATCTTGTTCGCTCTATTTAAAGCCAGCTTCTCACCAATTCTCATGTTAGCTTCCCTATGTGGGATTACTTTCAACCATTAGGAAAATTCCTTATTTTTATAACCACTTCAACTACAGAGTTCCAGTCCAACTCCACCTCCTACACAGCTCAAACAGCCAAATACTCCATTGCGTATCCCAAGACTTGAACCTTAGACCTCACAGGTATACAACACGCCACCTTGCCACTCCACCACAAGCTCTTTCTGTGTCACCATTTAGCCTCAATTAATTATAGGGTTTACAGGCCATAGTCGAGGTTCCTTTAAAAGAAATACTAAAATAAATTGCAAGAGCCAATACTTGAACCCAGGCTCCCTTGCAACCCTAATAACGCCACAACCACTAAACCACATGCTTCTTTGTGTCATTTAATTCCCATAATATTATAAAAGGCCTACTTCTAAGCATCCAGGGTTTTATTCACTTAAAACCAAAATTTTTACTAAAGGTCAGGTTTGAACCCAAGACTTTTCCAACTCCTCTCAGGACCCTTAACCACTCGAGCAGCCATTTAATTGTGTCATATCCTTGTACAATTAAATACTTATATACAACTTTCTTACGGACTGAAACTCAAGGCCTAATATGTCTAGGCCCAAATTCGGGGCGTTACAGTCAGCAGTCCATACGCAAAATCACGTCAAACTCATTGAGTGGTAGAAGTATCAAGTCAGCCAGTAAACAGTAACCCCGAGTCATCAAAGGACAATTCTTACAAATTTTATCAACTAAAACAGACTTACCTAAGAGGTTCGATACTTTAATAACAAACTTTATAGACTCGACATGTAAGCTCTTTTTAAATACTAAATTCATACAAAAATATGAATGGGTTGATCCAAGATCTATCAATGTAACTATATCAAATCGAAAAGAGAAAAAGTACCGATAATAACATCTAGCGATGATGCCTCCTCCCGTGCATGGATAGCATAAGCTCGGGTAGGTGCTCATGCCTTAGGCCTCACAGTAGAATCTCTCGTAACACCTCAGTTACCACTCATATTTCTAGTGTTCCAGGGTGGTCTCCCTCTAGTAGCCGTATTATTTACTTTCACCGGTTAATCTCTTTCAGTAATAGACTTTTTTGGACAGTCTTGAAGATAATGACCAAGAGATCCTCATTTAAAACAAGCTCTACTCATTATTCTACATTCACTGGAATGTCGCTTATTGCATACTTACATTCAGGTCCAACATTTCTAACACAACCCCCATTAGTAACAGATGTCGTCTGAGGTTTAGAGCTGAAATGTCTCGCATCTCTATCTCTAATCGAAATTCTCGTAGAAGCAGTAGAACGAGGATGATATTCTTTAGATTTCTTTGATGCTGACTAATGTGATTTTCCCACAAATCTCTTTCTAAAGTCTCTAGCCTCAGAATCAGTTTTTCTTTTCTCTTTGCTAAGCTCTTCAGCTTTGCAAGCTCTGCCAACTAGAACAACAAACTCTTTAGCTCAAGAATCCCAACTAACAGCCTAATTTCTTCATTTAATCCATCTTCGAACCTTTTACACATTATAGCCTAGGAAGAAACACATTCATGAGCATATTTGCTAAGTCGTACAAACTCTCTGTTGTATTCTGTTACCAGCATACGGCCTTGTTTCAGCTCAAGAAATTTCTTTCGTTTATGATCAATGAACCATTGGCTAATGTATTTCTTTCTGCATTCAACTTGAAAGAATTCCCAAGTAACTCTTTCTTGCGAAACTACAGATATCAAAGTATTCCACCACTGATATGCAATGTCTCATAACAATGATACAACACATTTTATACATTCTTTAGGTGTTCATGACAGTTCATCAAATACCCGAATCGTGTTCTCAAGCCAAAACTCGGCTCTCTCAAGGTTATCGTTAATAGTGGCTCTAAATTCCTCAGCCCTGTGCTTCCATATCTTATCAATAGGTGGTTTATTCAATCGCAAAGGATGCATACCTTAAGGAACTACATGGATCGATTGGGGAATAGGTAGGGGTGGAGGTTGTTGAGCAGCCGGGTTCGTATGAATGTATTGAGTGAACCACTCGTTCCTCAATTGGAAGAAGGCTTCTTTAGCCTTTCATCCTTGGTCGCCCGTTACGAGTTTAGAATCAGAAGGCGCTATCCCTTTAGTGGGAGCAGGCGCATTACTCTCAACTTCATCAACTACAGCTCAATCAAGATCCATTTACTATATAAAAACACATTTGAAAATGTCAGGAGTCATCACACTATCCCAGTTTATATATATAGCATGTACAGCTAGACTCACATACGCTATGTTAGTCCTAGAATTGACTAAATCGTAGTTCTGATACCAATAAATGTAACACCCCTCACCCGTATTCAACACCGAAATAGGGTTACGGAGCAATCAATCAATTCATACAATCATCATCCAATCTCAATCAATTTGTCCCTTATAATAGCCTATGAGGCCCTAAACATGCATTGGGATTGGTTCGAGACTAAATCGATAACTTTTAAAACATTTGGAACACATGGAAAATTTTCTCAAAATAGGGGACACACGCTCGTGTGGCCTGGCCGTGTGTCTCATACGGCCACCAGACACGCCCGTGTTATAGGCCATGTGGACATTCAAAATGGGAGTATGTGGCCGTGTCCTAGCCCGTGTCCCACCCTGTGTAACTCTCTGACTTGGGTCACATAGCCAACGCATACGCCCGTGTGCCCTAAAAATGTCCATACACACCCGTGTGCTAGGCCGTGTCAAACCTATAGGGTATATTGCCTTATGCCACATAGCCAAGTCACACGCCCGTGTGTGAGGCCGTGTGGAGTATACTGACTTGATTTTAATTTCAACACCATGGGACACACGACCGTGTAACATGACCGTGTGTCACACATGGCTGAGACACACGCCCGTGTCTCTGCCTGTGTGGATAAAAATAGACCATTTACAAAGCCATTTTTCCACCCTATTTTTACATACCTGCACAAACATAATTTGAAACATTTTATAACTCAATAAGCAACCAATCCACAACATTTCATACACATTTTATACCAATTTGACATAATATTCAAATACCTAATTAATATCATGCATTTTCCATTCATATGCCTACTACATATCAAGACAACATTTGCATATTTCCATTCTATCTACTACTTGCCAAAACATACCATATTTGAGTACTTATACACAACCAAAACATTATACCAAGTGAAGCGAAATCACATTGTTTTAACATATACCACAATATGTACCAAAATCACCATCTCAAGTAACTATAACTATCATCTTTATAACTAGCCTATACATGCCATATTTACATATATCCATAAGTTCAAAGCTACCAATTGGAACAGGATAGTGTAATGCGTAACTCCAGCTTTATCCAAATCGAGCGAGCTATTGAACCTCTATAAAACACAGAAAAGAAACAGAGTAAGCTTTATAGCTTAGTAAGCCTAAAAAATTTAGAATGTAACTTACCATTTATACATAATCAAACAATTAAGCAAAGTATATCAAATTCACTTCCCAAATGCCTATACACAAGCATTCATCAATATGTTAGTCTCATAAGTACATATAACCAACCTTTATCTCAATTTCTTACATCAATATATTATGTCATACCAATTTCATGTAACATGTATAACATATGTAACAATTCATTTATATAACCAGAATTCATCCGTATAACCATTATAAGATTTATGCCCGTTAAACCTACTAGAATATCGATAGATACACGGGTGATACACACTAAGTGTAATAATCGATAATCTGTCAATTCATCATCGTATTCGCTCTTTCGAGCTATGATCGGTAAGCTCCTTCTGAGCTGATGAATGGTAAGCTCTATTGAGCTGGAAACAGTAAGCTCTAATGAGCTAAGAATAGTAATCTCTTATGAGCTGATATATAAGTAAGCTCATGCGAGCTGCGGTGAGTCCGTAACACATGCAGGATCTCGACCTAAACGGTAACCCTAGTGACATGTCTCTCGTATCCTACGAATTTCTACGGCTCAAACGGGGCTCGGCAACCATCAAACTATATCAATAAGGAATTTGAATTTCGAATATATCATTTACTCAATTACATATATTCATTTCAAATAATTACAAGTATCTAAAAGTTCGATTCTAATTATACAGACTTACCTCGTACCGCTCGGATAGAAATTATCGACTATTCGTCCACTTTTCCTTTTCCCCGATTTAATCCCTATCTCGGCTTATCTTTATCCATATATTATCAAATTCAACTTATTTAATCAACTATTTATTCAATTTAGTCCAAAACACACATTAGGGCTATTTTACACATTTGCCCCTAAACTTTCACATTTTTACAATTTAGTCCTTATTTCATAAAATTGCAAATTCATGCAATTTAGTTCAAACCCATGCTTATCTGAATTTTAATGGAGTCCCTAGCAGCCCATATCTTTTATTTATTTACACTTTTAGCCACATAATTTACATTTTCACAATTTAATTCCTTTTTGAAATTTTTGTCAAAAATCACTTTACAAAACTAGTAAATCTATCAATAAAACTTCATAATCTATCATCAATATCAATTTACTCAAACATTGAACAATGGCAACATGTTAAATCTTTAACATTTTTGAAATTGAAGGTATGAGCTAGCTAGAATACGAAGCAACGATCTCAAAAACGTAAAAATCGTTAAAATGGAGCTAAAAATAGACTTACATGTTCAGGACACCATAGATGAATGTCCAAGCTCTCAAATGGTGCTTTTCCAGCCCTAAATTTGGTGATGGTGTTTTATGAAGATGAAGACAAATTGTTTTTATCATTTTTAACTTAAATTATTTTATAATTACTAGATTAACCTTTAATAAAACACTAATATATCACATAAACCATGGACATAAATGTCCACTAACCTTAACCATGGTCTAATTTCAACATAAGGACTCCCACAATTTAATTTCCTAGCTATTTAATACTTTAAACTATTAGAACTCAAGTTTTACGCTTTAAGCGATTTAGTCCTTTTTACCGAATTAAGCATTTAAACGGTAAAATTTCTTTACAAAACTTTCACGTAATTAATCTATCATGATGTAGACCTTATTAAAATAATAAAATAAATATTTTGACCTCGAATTTGTGGTCCCAAAACCACTATTCTGATTTGAATAAAAACGGGCTGGTATAGTGTCCCAGTCTGTGTACTTACCCATATAAGTCACTAAGTAGGGTCACACGACCCTGTCACACGCTTGTGTGCAAAGCTGTGTAACTCTCTAAGTTTCCCCACGTGCCTGTGTGCCAAGCCGTGTGCTAGACCATGTAACTCACTGACCTCAACCCTAAGAAATTATTAGATGACACATGTCCGTGTCGCAAGGCCGTGTGCCTCACATGACTATGTCACACGCTCATGCCCCAAGCTGTGTGAACCTAAAATGTACCTAAAATATAGCCATTTCAATACCAAACCATGCATAAGAATTCAATCCAATTGTGCACACTTTCGATGAACCTAAACACCATTCAAACCTGCATATACATACCATTTCAGGCATCCCTAAATTACATAGCCAATATTTCATTCAAAGGCACCATAAATATACTAAAATGTAACATGCAAAAACAAATCAACCTACCTTATTATAAGCATTATAATCTAATTCAATTGCTTACCAAAACATACCACCAATAGTCCATTATCAAACCATTCCAAACATCTTATAAAGAACCTTAATTACAAGCATTAGTATGTGACCAAAATTGACAAAGTTTGATAAACATTAAAGTGCACCAATAAAACATAATCTTTAAGTCATAAACATATCCAGCATTATAATAAAACATTCTATACATTTCAACCACATATTCGTCTATACATACATGCCACTACCCTAAGAAACACAAAAGATACCAACATAGATGGATAGTATGAGTCGGTTGATTGATCCTTCCAACATGTCAGCAACGATTATCTACAAAACAATCCACAAAAACTGGTAAGCTTACATAGCTTAGTAAGGACATAGTATAACATTTACTCTTAGTATAACTAAACTCAATGCGCGTATTATTTAATTCAGGATTACCAAAGTACAAATAGGGGCATGTATGTGCAATCGGGGTACCAGAGTACAATTAGGGGCACGTATGTGCAATCAGGGGCACTAAAGTACGAATAAGGGCACATATATGCATTCAGGGGTACCAACGTACAACCAGGGGCATGTATCTACAATTAGGGGTACCGAAGTACAAATAGGGGCATGTATGTACATTCAGCGGTATCGAAGTACACACAAGGGCACATAAGTGCATTCATTCAATAATTAACTACAAAATTTTAATTAAAGAACTATAAAATAAGAATACAAGTAGAAATTCATTTATGTATTGAAACACTATGAACTTACCTACTATTCAATTCCAACTAACATGTAACACCCCTCACCCCTATTCAATGTCGAAATAGGGTTACAGAGCATTATCGAACTTACAACACATTTATACATACTTTTCACATACATTTAATCAATTCATACAATCATCATTCAATCTCAATCAATTTGTCCGTAATACGAGCCTACTAGGCCCTAAACATGCTTTGGGAGTAGTTCAGGACTAAACCGTTAACTTAAGAAACTTTCACAAAACTTTGAAAATTTTTCTTGAAACAGGGGACACACGCTCGTGTGACCTGGCTATGTGTCTCACACAGCCACCATACACGCCCATGTCACAGGCCGTGTGGACATTCGAAATGGCAGCAACATGGCCGTGCCCCAGCCCATGTCCTACCCCTTGTAACTCTCTAACTTGTGTCACACGGGCAACACACACTCCCGTGTGGCTAAACCGTGTGTCCTAAAAATGGCCCTACACTCCCGTGTACCAAGCCTGTACTAGGCTATGCCAAACCTGTAGGGTATACTTACTTATGCCACACGGCTAAGTCACACGCCCATGTGTGAGGCCGTGTAGAGAATGCTGACTTGATTTCTAGGACCACACCAAGCGACACACGGCTGTGTACTTGACCCTGTGACACACACGGCTGAGACACACGCCCGTGTCTCTATCCGTGTGGACAAAAATAGGCTATTTACCAAGCCATTTTGCCACCCAAATATGCATATAACTATACAACCAAAATGGCACCAAATCATAGCATAAATGAATATCCAATTTAGCCACAATCAAATCTAATTCATACCATTTCCAATTCTAACAACCAACATGCTTATAACCCTAAATCTTACTCAATTAAAACATACCAAAACATATATACAAACCAACTAACTTAACCTTTGCCAAACATATACAATTTGCACCAATTCGTAAATATAATTCATACCTAATATCAACCATTTAACATATATAATATCAATAACCACAAGCCTCATAATATAAGCCATTCCCACATCCATCCATGAACTCAAACATTAATATATATGCACAAATATGCACATCACCAAATTCACCAAATTAAGCGAATCCTCATGGCTATATTTACAAACCAAAACATAAGCATTTACAAACCAATTCAAATGACCAATATCACTACCAAAACATAGCCAAAATGACTCAAAATCTCTATACATGCCATATACTTAATATTCCAAAGTTTAAAGGTACCAAGTGATATGTAGATAATGTGATACGATCTCCAACGATCCCTGAATCCAAGCTAGCTCGATAACACTTTAAAACATGCAAAAAATAAAAAAACTAAGCTATAAAACTTAGTAAGCTCATATGATATAAACTTAATACATTCTCACAAATATAATTCAATAGATTGAACAAACCTTTCATATGCTCATTCACAAACTATATAGTTTCATCCTCATATCTTTGATTCAAGGCTAAAATAGTTTATACACATACCTGTACCATCCCATACAAATCTCATATACATTCTCGCCTTTCATTTACCCATTGAACCATTCAAAATAGAATTCAGATACTCAAGGATCTCACATGATAAGTACCTATACCATGGCCCGTATGCAAATCAAGGTAACTTATCTCCGAAGTTCTGATATCATGGCCTGAAGCCAAAATAAACCGATATGCATGGATCGAAGCCAAATCAATATATCTCGCTCCTGAAGTGCTATATAATGGCCTAAAGCCAACTCAATGTATCCCTTAATGACATGTCACTAGCATCCTAAAGTATTCTTAAGGTTCAACCGGGATTTCGAATGTCAAATCATCATCGAATTACTATCGTTCATATCCACAATCTCATAGTCATAATTTATGCAATATCAAAGCATATTAAATACATTTGCATAAAAATTTATCACATGCGAACTTACCTTGGCTGTGTAAACGATGAAATGAGTTGATTAGTCGATAACTTTATCTTTTCCCCGATCCAAGTTTGTATTTCTCCTATCTTGATCTAAATATATTCAAAATTGACTTATTCAACCATCTATTCATTCAATTTAGTCCAAAACACACTTTAAAACACATTTGCACTTTTGCCCTACATATTTCACAATTTTCACAATTTAGTCCTTATTTCATAAAATCACAAATTAATAAAATTTCAATTAAACCCATGCTAGCTGAATTACTATTATTCCCTTAGTAGCCCATATTTTTCATTTATTTCACATTTTAACTACTAAATTTACACATTTCACAATTTAATCCCTAATTTGCATTTTCACTAAAAATTACTTTACAAAACTTATTTAATTATCATCAAACATTCATAATATATCATAAAATATCAAAATACTCATGTATTCATCAATGGAAACATTCAAAATCTTTAACAATTTTACAGAATAGTCCCTAGGCTAGCTAGACCTAGTTGCAACAATCTCAAAAAAAATAGAAATCATTAAAAACGGGATAAAAATTGTACCTAATTGAGTCAAAATAGCATGGCCGAAAGGACCCTAAGAAAATAACTTCTCTTCTCTTCAATTTTCGGTGAAGAGAGTATAAAAGATGATAAAATATTGGTTTTGTTTTAATTTAATTAACTATATATACCAAACACCAAATTTAACCTTAAATAACTTTAATAACTACTCCAAATGCCATGCTACTAACTTCCACTATCTTATAAATGGTCTATTTACAACATAAGGACCTTAACTTTAAGGTTCCATAGCTATTTGATACTTTTAACTGATAAAACTCTACTTTTACACTTTACACGATTTAGCCCTTTTTACCGAATTAAGCATTCAAACGATAAAATTGCTTCATGAAATTTTCACACAATCATATATTCATGCTATAGATCTTAAAATAAAAATAAAATAAATACTTTAACTTTAGATTTGTGGTTTCAAAACCACTATTCCGATTTGACTGAAAATGGCCTGTTACACAACACGTAGGGACTAATCTGTTATTTTCCCTTTTCCTTGGTTATTATCTTTTTTTATTCAAATATTGATCTATATAATAATTAAACACAATATATTAATCTCATACTCATTATACATTCCATCCAATGCATATGACCCTTAAATTTTCATTAATTACACATTTTCCCTAAACTTTTACAACTTTTTCAATTTAGTCCTCTAACACAAAAATTATAAATTGACCATTTTATTATAATTAAATTACACTCGATTAGTCTAGGCCCTTTAACAGCCCTTATTACACATCAAATTCATCATTAAACCTTAAAATTTTAACATTTTAATAACTCAATCCTTAAATAAAAATCTAACAAAAATCAATTTACAAAACAACCATTTATCAGAATCAAAGCTTAAAATATATAAGTATCATCATAAACAACCAAGATTCATTAATGGTAACTTCTAAAATTTTTAACAGATTAAAAAACGAAGGTACAAGTTAGCTGGACCTAATTGCAATGATCTCAAAAAATAAAAATCATTAAAAACAAGACAAAACTACATACCATGCATAAAGAAAATCAAAACCAAAGCTTCCCCCCTTTAATGGTTATTTCGACTAGGGAAGAAGAAAATGAAAAAGATGATATATTTGTCATATCACATTTTACTTAATTAACATTTAGCTTAATTATCAAATTACTTAATTAACATTTAAAAATTATCATAACTACATTAAAATCTATCCATGTACATCCACTATCAACATATATGGTATAATTACCATTCAAGTCCATTAACTTTCATTTCTAAAGCCATTTGACCCTCTTAATTAATAGAACTCAACTTTTACACTTTTTAGGTTTAGTCCTTTTTACTTAATTCACTACTAAAACATCAAAATTTCTTAACAAAATTTTAATACAACCTTAATATATTCTCGTAGACATTAAATAAATAATAAAATAATAATTTACTCATCAAAATTGTGGTCTTAAAACCACTATTTTTGATAATACTAAAAAATGGACTGTTACACATCGCACATCGAACATAAGTACACATTCATATAGGTTATACTCATTTTTGTATTTGAATCATACTTCTTTACATGATTCAGCTACATCAATACGATCATGCATAACAATATATGTTCCGTGTACACACATACATTTGTTTCACAAAATCATGTGCACGACATACAACACATCGCACACTCAAACTTACACAGATACTGTATGAAGACCACATATACACATTCAATAATCACTAAAGAATTCTTGCATCGTTACTAGAACATTAACCACAAGAACTATAGCAGCCCATTTTTAGTGAAATCAAAATAATGGTTTTGGACCACAAATCTGATGAGTAAATATTTATTTTCCTATTATTTTAATTTCTATGGTATGTTAGAAGATTCGTATAAATATTTCATTAAGAAAATTTGACGTTTGCATGTTTAATTAAGAAAAAAAGACTAAATCGTAAAAGGTGCAAAAGTAGAGTTCTAGTAGCTAAAGGTATCAAACAGCTATGAAACTTTAAAATAAGAAGACTTAGATGGTAAATATACCATTTATATAGTTATTGGATATTCATGGATTGGTTTTGTTGAAATTATGAATGTTTTTAAAGGTTAAAAATGTAAAAAGGTAAATAAAGATTAAATTAAATAAGAAAAAGATACCATATTCCCCAAATTGTTTCTTCTTCAACCGAATTTTCAAAGGGAGAATAGTTAGGACTTGACCATTGCATTTTTTCTTTCATGGTATGTGTTTTGATTTTGTTTTTAATGATTTTTATGTTTTCAGGATTGTTGTAGCTTAATCTAGCTAGCCCAGGGACTAATTTGCAAAACTATTAAAGGATTAAGGTTTTTCCATGAACATGTTTGCATGGTTTTTGAATTTTAATAAAAGATTATGAGTCCTTGTTGTTGAATAAACAAATTTTGTAAAGTGATTTTTGATGAAATTATCAGTTAGGGACTTATTTGTAAAAGTAGTAAAATATCATTGTGAAATTGTGAAATGATGGTTTGTATGGGATATAAGTCCCTAGGTAATTTGGCTAGCATGAAATGTGGATAAAATTACATTAATTTCAATTTACGAGTTTAAAGATTAATTGTAAAGAAGTTAGAAATATCAGGGGCAAAAGTGTAATTTTACAAAAGTATGAATTTTTGACTAAATTGAATAGTATGAGTATTAAATGGACAGAATTTGGTTATGTAGATCAAGATAAACCTCGTGAAAAGATGAATTTTTGACTAAATTGAATAGTATGAGTATTAAATGGACAGAATTTGGTTATGTAGATCAAGATAAAGCCTCGAATTAGTTGATCTTATTCCAATATTTTTGTTATCGAGGTAAGTTCGTATGTTTAAATTACGATTTAATGTTATTTTGATTCATATGTCATTGTGCTATTTATCATGTAAATAATTGTGGAAATCTAATGATGTTACGGCGACTATTGAACCCCATTTGAACCTTAGGAATATATAGGATACAAATGACATGTAACAACCCGATTTAGACCCAAATCGAAACGGTGGTTTTAGGATCACGAATCCGAGCCAAAAAATATTTTAATATTATTTCCTGTGTTTATTTTGTGTGAATTTACATCTGTGAAATTTTCGTGATTTAATTTTATCGTTTGAGTGTTTGATTAAATAAAAAGACTTAATTGCATAAATTGAAAATTTGGTAGTTTAATTTATAAAAGGCCGATTTTTTATTGGCTTTATAAGTGGAAGCCTTTAAGTGGTAAATAACCCATTGATTTATTATATGGACGGCAATAGGCTTGCAATATATGGTTTTGTTATAAGTTCATTAAGGGTAAATTAGTAAACAAATAATAAAAGTTAATATATTATAAAACATGTCATAAATAGTGTTTATATTTTATTTCCACCATAGCCGAAACATAAATAACAAAAGAAAAGAAAGGAAGCTAGGGTTCGGTTGATTCTAAGCTCAATCAAGGTAAGTGTTTAGCTCGATTTTTGATAATTTTTAGTTTTTTGAGATCGTTGCTTCGAGTACTACAAAACCCACGCTTGAATTTTTTATTTTGGTGAATATTTTGAGTTATGCCATTGTTGAGAGCTTGTAATTTTTGTTGTTTAATGATTAAAAAATGAAAGATATGTTTTAGATTAACATGTTTTGTATTGGAGTTTTTGATGATTTTGAGTAACTAGGACTAAATTGCAAAAATAATAATTTGAGGGACCAAAATGTGAAATAAATGAAATATATGGATTTGTATGAGTATGGGTAAAATTCGGCCCAACATGGGTATATTGAAATTTTGTATATTTTGTATTTTGTGCAATAGGGACTAAATTGACAAAAATGTAAATGTCAAGTGTAAAATAGTAATTTACCAAATTATGTGTTTTGGACTAAATTGAATGAAAATATGTTTGAATGAGCTTAATTTGAAAATGTTTAGATCAAAAACCAAAGAAAATGGATTTGGATTGGGGGAAAACGAAAGTTGTCGACTAGCTGCCCTGTTTCGTTTTACATAGTTCGAGGTAAGATTATAAGCAAATAGACGTACTCAATTTTAAATAAATGCCAAGTATATATGCTGAATTGATATGTATGAATCATTATATGCTATAGCCGAATGTGAATAAGCTTGATTGCATTGTTTCCGAATTTGTTTCGACCGAGTTAGGACGTTCAGAAGCTCCGTATGAACCTTAGGAATAGTTAGGATACATATGTCATGACATAGGATTCCGATTTATGTGTTCGAGTAAGACCATGGCATCGATATGTGACTCCGATATATGTGTGCGAGTAAGACCCTGTCTGGGACAGTGGCATGGATTTGTGATTACATGTAAGACCACGTCTGGGACGTTGGCATTGTACGATATATGTGTGATTATCCGGGTGTCCTATCCAATTTTGAATGGTTCATCGGGCAAGGATAAGTTGTGTTTGAATGAGAAAAATGAGCTAAATGGCCAGGTATGAATTAACTTGTTACCTATGTGAGTTAAGGTAAGTAAGTACTTTGAATATTTATTTAAAATCATGTATGATAGAAATAAAAAAATATATATGTGAGATTGGTATGTGTATTCGGATTTGTGATTAAATAATTTGAATATATGAAATGATTATTAACTATGTGCATATGTGTGACTATGTATATTCGGCCATATAGGTAATATACATATGTGATGTTATATATGATCCTGTGTATTCGGCCAAATAAGTGATGTAGGTATATGAAGTTAAATCTTATTTTGTGAGCTTGTGTAAATGAGTGGAAGAATATTTGAATGTATAATGATATCTGGCTTTGAAAGTTGAATGAAAAAAATTTGTAAAATTTAACCTTATAAGTATTCGACCAAAGTGATAGTTATGTTTAAAAAAAAATGTGTGGTTTATGGAATGTATAAGTTGAGATTAAATATGGCATTGATAATGTAAATTAGTTTAATTTAAATTTAATGAATTGACTATATTATTGAGATGTTATTTGCTTATGACTTACTAGGCTATGATAACTTACTCTGTGTGTTCATGTTACTCCGTTTTATAGATTTTTGGATCAAGTTACGAGCTCGGGGATCGTCAGCAAAGTTCATCACTCTATTTACAGCTTCAGTATTTAAATAATCAAACTCGAATTACGGCATGTATATGCTGGAATGTGTTTTGAAACGATAAACTTTGGTTTTGTATAAAGGCAATGCGAAAATGGCTTTAATCTTTTATGCTTGAATTCGGTTATGTTTAGTATGGTTTGTGTTTATCATGGTTATGAAATTATATGCTACGAATGAATGATATTCGTGTTGGGTGTTTTATGTTTTAGAAATGGTTAATAGTTTTGAATGAGTATATGGTTGATTCGGCTATGGTAAGCATAGAGTAAATATATGTGAATGTGTGGTAGTAGTTGGACAATATGTTATATATAAGACTTGACGTAACAGGTTGTTTGGCTAAATTTGAACATGATATAAGTTTGTTTGATATGGTTAATACATGACATGTAAAATTCATATTTGATTATATGTCTATTTGCGAATAATGCCTTACTCTTGTGAATATAAATTGTAATATGAGTTGGTGTGAAGATTATTATAATAATGTATTTGAAATTTCAGTTATAAAATGAAATTATATGGGATAGATATAAATTAGCTTGTAATTCGGCATTTGCTTGTGTAAATGTTTATTGAATATGATGATTTGACTTGTTATGTATATATATCATCTTGGTATATATATAAAGAAGGTATTGGGTATATAAACCTATTTGAGTGAAATAAAAATGATTGTTTGATGTGTTTTGGTTGAGGTTTATATTGACTTATATTTAAATAGCATATGAAGGATGAACTAAGTGATCGAATAGAAATTAAGTAGTTTGGTCGTGTATGAGTATTTTAAGTTTGATATACTTCATTATTAATGTTCGTAAATGATTCAAAATTTTGATATACATGATCATATGTAAAGTTAATATTGTTATATGAAATATTCCTGACCTATTAATGAAATTGTAAAAGCCATATATGCTACTGAACAATACCACATGTAATAATTTTATTGATTATATTTATATTTTTATTGAAGTATGAAATAAAATGTTTGTGTTTTTATTTGGTATTTAAAAATCATTAAAGAGTTGAATATGTGATTTGTGTATGTTTTAAGTTTAATGTAATCACGATTGACGCGTGAATAGTTTTATGTTACATATATATGAACATGACTGGTACAAATGTAAGGATAATTAGACTTGTGTTCTTTTGTTCGGTAATGCCTTTTTACCCTAATCCGGTGATGGATATGGGTTAAGGGTATTACATGACATGTCATTAGGGTTACCATGTTTTGGGTGTTGGTCTTGAATATCTTATCGATGGCTGAGGTCCTGCATTTGTTGCGGATGCTTGTTAGCTTGTGTGTGAGGCATCATGTAGCTTACATTCTGACCGTCAGCTTGTGTGAACAGACCTATTCTATGGCTTGAGTAAGCAATGATGTAAAGGAAAAGAAAAAGGAATGGTTTCAACAATATGTTTAGCACATTTTGTGTGAGTTTGCCCATGTATCCGATATTATTCTAAGCTGTTCAACTGGCATGAAAAGGGAAGGAACGGTAAGTGTTCCAATTGATTATGTTATGAACTTCTAGAAAGGTAAGAATTGACAATGATCAATGAATGGATATCTATGTAACACCCTTAAAACCTGTATCCGTCGCCGGAGTGGGCTACGAAGAATTTCTAATCCGAAATTCAACATTAGTACATACACATTTACATAACTTAATTAGCAGTTAAACTTATAGCCAAACACCATCAAAGATAAAAATTCATCTAATATAGACATTCAAAAGTTGCCATATTCACATGGCATATATATACAATAACATCTCAAAATATCATTCACTTAGGTCTATTCTATACATGCCATACTAGATCCAAAATGTAGCGGTACCAAAAAGACAGATAGTGTGACAATTGCTGACAATCCCCTTCCCGAGCAGGTAACTGGAATCAACAATCTATAAACAGAGAAATGTAGCAAAAGGAGTAAGCTTTCATAAGCTCAGTAAGTTTTAAGCAATACAACAGATAAACTGAATTATACATCAATTATTCAATTTCTCAAACGTTATTTTATATATATTTATTACCATTGGCCGAATATGCACAAGCATATAATGCACGCTTAGCATTCTAATTACACTTAATCCGAATTCATATGGCATAAATAAATCGAACATTTTCACATACATTCGCACCTTGACCGAATATATCATAATAATAGATATAAACATATCATGTATTCACATATGTATCAACTTATACTCTTATGATTCAATTTAAATCATACTTACATATAAATACATAATACATACCAGGCCAACTTAACATATTGAATGTATTCATTTGTCGTTATAACACGAGGTATTTTAGTTTTAAACTTTATTTAAAGCACTGGCATTCAGCCTGCTAGGTTTAAAAACCTGAATTTATTCACCGGCATTTCGCTTGCTAGGCTCGAGGCCCGAATAATGTCTCACCGACATTATAGCCTGCTAGGCTCAAAGGCGCAAATAATATCTCACCGGCATTATAGCCTGCTAGGATCAAATGCCCGAATGGTGCTGTACAATATTCAAATCAACAAGTTTTATACAACACAATCACAGCTATGTAGGTACAATTATCATTTGAATATCATCCTATACTTCATTCACTTTTATCGCATTTCATCACTCACATTTAAATACATAATAGTTTACAATTAAAATCTTTCTCATTTTCATCTAACACTATCATTTGATCATGAAAACATATCACTTTTTACTTTCAATACAAATTGCCATTTGGCCATGTACATACTTGACAAGTAACACTTAATTCTCATAATCTTTCATGTCATTTTCGAATGATATTATATATATATAACTACTTAAAACTTACCTCGAATATATTTGAACAGTCTCGGATCTGCTACTCAACAACTTTTTCTTTTCCTCTGTCCAACCTTGGCTTTCTATGCTTTTGAGCTTAATTCAAAAATTTAAACTAATCATTATTCGACTATTCAAGAATTACTTCAAATTATAATATAAATACATATTCGACTTTCACATATGTAGATCATAGTAAACAAAATAAAATATATTATAGGTCGTCTTTGACCTTTCTATTGTCATCAATTTGAACTATTCCTTGGCCAAACATCCCATTCGGCATTAAGATACAAACATGTTAACATTTTCTTTAAAGCACATATCACACAACAGCTTAACTAAGTTTCATTCATTCACAACACATAAACCTTATTAAGCTCATACCCTGTATATACCAAATCGAATTCAAGTAGAGAAATTTTCATAACTAAGATACATTCCAAAAACCAAACTTAACCATTTAACCATATGATAAGGTAAGTTATACTCATAATTGTAAACACCTTACACACATTCGAGACACATAGTAATATACAATATTAAACAAATAGAAAGGTCAAGTGCGCATGTCTTAATATAAATACTATAATTCATGTTAACTTAGTGATATACATAAAAATCCATATAACAGAATGTACATGTATTCATGGTAAATGTGTATTTTATGACTACATCCTTAATATAAGCTTAATATAAACTTTACCATTTATATTCGGCCAACTCAATACATAAATACATACATGATATACACCTACTCATATACCAAAGACATACTTAACCTTAATGAAACAAAACACATTGCTTAGTCACTTAAAACTAATCACAACTCATATACGACATTGATCACTTAATAAAAATCATATTTATTTAACCAATACACTTCCACTTATTATTATTTATCACTTTATAATGTTATCAAAATGGATTAATTATACTTTAATATACTATCTTAGCCGAACATAATGATTTCACCTATACATCAACATTATTCACATCCCATTTCTTACATTATTCAAAATCATACCATTAGAATTCATGTATAATACCGAACCTTTAGACATTCAAACATCTACCTTATTCTTTTCAAATCATCTAAACGACAATACTCACATTCTAGCATTTAAAAACAAAACATTTGTTCAAATAATTAAGAAAGTCCAAGTTCGGCTATTACACATATAAATACTAACAAATTAAATTTTTAACTAGTTCAAACTTCTCTTATCAACATTTATTCATCAAAACATAAAGAAAATAACCAAATCTCTTCATTATCAACCATGGCCGAATGCTCCATTCACCACCCAAATTCAAAATTTTAACATGGGCTAAGTAAGGAACTTAGTAACTAACTTAAACTAAGCTAATATTTCAAAATCTAACATGAATTACTAACCTTGTTTTAAGCTTATGATGACCGAATGGTTGCTCCTTTTTCTTCCTTTAAAAATCGGCTAAGAAGAACAAAGATGAACACTTTGTTTTCTTCACCCCCTTTTTCTCTTTTTTTTTAATTAACCCATTATCATAAATTATAAAGCCATTATACTAAAAGATAATACATATATTTTATTTTAAAATAACAACATGGTCGGCCACTATCTACAAATAGATAATTTGACATGCAAGTCCATTCTTTTTATAACATGCATTAATAGACCATCATAATTTAGCCTATCACATTTCAAAATGTCTCACATAAGTCCTATTTAATAAATTTCACATACAAATGACAAAATCAAAGCATGAAACTTTCACACATGCATTTACGCATATAATAAGCATAGAAAATAATGGCAAATTATTTTTGTGACTCAGTTTTGTGGTCCCGAAACCACTTTCTGACTTGGGTCAAATTAGGGCTGTCACAACTCTCCCCCTTTAGAAATTTTCGTCCCCGAAAATCTTACCAGCGAATAAATTAGGATACCGTTCTTTCATAGAGTCTTCAAGCTCCCACGTAGCTTCTTCAACCTCGTGTTTGACCTATAACACTTTTACTAACGAAATTGTCTTGTTCCACAATTCTTTTTCCTCGTGAGCCAAAATACGAACCGGTTCCTCTTCATAGCTCAAATCAGACCGAATTTCTATCTCTGATGGACTAATCACATGAGAAGGATCGAATCTGTATCGACGAAGCATCGAAACATCAAAAGCGTTGTGAATCTTTTCAAGTTCAGGTGGCAAAAGTAGTCTATAGGCAACCGGCCCAATCCGTTCTGAAATTTCATATGGTCCGATAAATCACGGGCTCAATTTGCCTTTACAGCCAAATCTGAGTATCTTTTTCCACGGTGAAACTTTAAGAAACATTTTGTCTCCGACCTGATACTCTATATCTTTCCGTTTCAAATCGGCATACGATTTTTAACGGTCTGATGCTGCTTTCATATTTTCACGGATCACTTTTACTTTCTGTTCGGCTTCTTTAATCAAATCAACTCCATAAATCTTATTCTCACTAAGTTCGGTCCAAAACAAGGGTGTACGACATTTACGACCATACAAAGCCTCGTAAGGTGCCATCTTGATGCTTGATTGAAAACTATTGTTACATGCAAATTCAACCAAACGCAAATATCGTTCCCACGAAGTACTAAACTCAAGAATGCAACAGCTCAACATATCCTCGAGTATTTGAATAGTTTGCTCGAGTTGACCATCGGTCTGGGGAAGAAAAGTGGTGCTAAAATGTAACTTAGTACCCAATGCTTCTTACAATTTCTTCCAGAACCGCGATGTGAATCACGGATCTCTATCCGACACAATAGAAGTAGGTACCCCATGTAACCTTACAATCTGAGAAACATACAGTTCAGCTAACTTATCAAGTGAATAATCTGTACGTACGGGAACAAAATGAGTTGACTTTGTCAATCTATCAACCACAACCCAGATCGTATCTTTCTTGCTCGGAGATAATGGCAACCCAGATACAAAATCCATCGTGATTCGATCCCATTTCCATTCTGGTATCATGATTGGCTGAAGTAATCCTGAAGGCACTTGAAGTTCCACTTTCACTTGTTGACATATCAAACACTTCAAAAAAAAGTCAGAAATGTCTCGTTTTATACCATGCCACCAATACTGACGTTTCAGATCATTGTACATTTTTGTACCACCCGGGTGAATTGACATTCGGTTGTTATGAGCCTCGTTCAAAATCATCAGAATAAGCTCTGAATTTCTCAGAACACATAATCAATTTTTGAACCTCAAACAATCATTGTTATCAATCAAAAACTCTAAATCTTCTTTCGAAACACATAATGCTCGTTTTGCAACTAATTCATCATCAACTTTTTGAGCTTCACAGATTTGTTGCATCAATAACGGTTTTGCTTTTAACTCCGCTACTAATACATCATCAACGGACACAGACAGGTGCATATTCAATGCTCGCAAAACAAACAGTGATTTACGGCTTAATACATTAGCAACCACGTTAGCCTTTCCCAGATAATAATCAATGACAAGCTCATAATCTTTCAATAATTCTAGCCAACGTCTTTGTCTCAAATTCAAATCTCTCTGAGTCATCAAGTACTTGAGACTTTTGTGATCAGAATACACATGGTACTTTTTCCCGAACAAGTAATGGCGCCAAATTATCAAAGCGAAAACAATAGCAGCTAACTCGAGATCATGAGTCAGATAATTTTTCTCATGTGGTTTCTATGACAGCCCTAATTTGACCCTAGTCGAAAAGTGGTTTTGGGACCACAAAATCGAGTCACAAAAATAATTAACCGTTATATTATATACTTATTCTATGTGTAAATGCATGTGTGAAAGTTTTATGCTTTGATTTTTGTCATTTGTATGTGAAATTTATTAAATAGGACTTATATGAGACATTTTTGAAATGTGATAGTTTAATGTGTAATGATCTATTAATGCATGTTATAAAAGTAGGGACTTGCATGTCAAATATCCCTTTTGGTTATTAGTGGCCGGCCATGATGATGTTTTAAATATAAATATATATTAATTATCACTTAAAATGGCTTTATATTTTTATATTATTAATGAATAAAAAGAAAGGAAAAATGGGTGATGAAAATAAAGTTTTATCTTTGTTCTTGGCCGAAACGAAAGAGAGGAAGGCGGAGAAGACTCCATTCGGTCACCTTAGGATTGAATCAAGGTAAGAATTCATATGAGTTCTTAAAATTGTAGTTAATTTTAAGATAGTTACCAAGTTCTTTATTTAATCGATGTTAAAATTTTGGTTTTGGGGAGGATTTGAGTTCTCGGCCTTGGTAGAAAATGAAAGGGTTGCATGGTTGTCTTCAAGTTTAATGAATAATTACAAATGGATGATGTTTGAGATAGTTTAAGGTGCTTGTAAGTAGTTTAGATGAATGAAAAAAAATAAAAAATAAATCATCTTGTATGTTGGTGTAATTACCGAATTTGAACTAGGGATATTTTTGAGGAATGTTTGTATTTTAAATGATGGAATAGAGTGAATGCTTGGGGCGTGTTATGCATGAATTATAAGTTGGATTAAAGGCTGTTATATTGCCTTGTCATTTTCGAAAATGTGCTTTGTTAAAGAAATTGAATGTTGGATGTTTAAGTGATGTAAGTTTATGTATATTCGGCTTGTAGTTATATAAGTGTAGTATGAGAAAATAACTCATAATTAATTGCAATGTATGTTTCGGTAAAAATTGGTCTTGTTGGCTATTCATGTATGTATATATATATACGTAATACTACTTAGTGATTTCTCAGCTTATGTGTAAAAGTATATGCAAGCATGATTATAATAAAATTATGGTTTTTAAGAAGTTGAATATTAATATACTCAAATAGTCAGGTGAGTATTCGGGCTAGTAAATAAAAATGCAATTACGTATATATATATATATGTGTGTGTGTGTGTGTGTGTGTGTGTGTGTGTGTGTGTGTATTTTGCATGGGTAAAACACAGTGGCTGGTAAGTTGATTGAAAAAAAATAAAAATAGACAATGAGTGTATTTGATTATTCGGTCAAGATGATGTTTAAGTGCGAATGTATTTATGTGGATGTGCTTATAAGTATAACTTGAGATTAAATGGTATTTAGTCACTATAAATAACCATACTTGTAGAATTTATTAAATACATAATTTGTCTTAACGTAGATATGCATATAATTATAAAGTTGTTAATGCCTAAATAAGGTGTTTGGTTGTGCATGACTAGGGAATATATATATATATGCATATGGTGTTTGATAGTTAATTATTAAGTCATATGTACCTTAACCTTATAATATACATGTAGTATATTAAATTGCCTATTTGATAAGAAATAAATAAATTCAATTGTTTAAATCAAGCTCAGGAGCAAAGAGGAATTAGATCTGATAAGGGAAAGGAGAAAGCAATTGAATAGCCTATCCGCCACTATTCAAAAATATCCGAGGTAAGTTTTGAGTAATTAAAATTGTTAGATAATTGATATAATGATATAAGTATGATATATAGATTGAGTATATGTCATATAACCGAACGGATAATAGAAGTTAGGCTGAGACAAATAGATGGTTATGTGATCTTGCGTATAAGTGTCGAACCGATGTTATATTGAAAGCATGTTTTCGTTGAGTGCTCATACTCAACTAAAGAAAATGAAGTACAAATATGATATGTTATATGGGCCGAATTATCATGTGATAAATATGTTTAGCTCTGGATATAATATATGTATTCGGACTTAAAGTTCCACAGGCTTTGTGCTGGTAATAGATATCCGGGTTAAATCCCACAGGCTTCGTGCTGGTAATAGATATCCGGGTTAAATCCCGTAGGCTTAGTGCTGGTACTATATCCGGACTTAAAGTTTCGCAGGCTTTGAGCTAGTAACTGGATTCGGGTTTTTGAAACCTAGCAGGCTTAATGCCGGTGATTCGAATGAGATTACAAATTTAGATGTTTAAAGTAAACTATTATCGAATATGTATGATACATGGTAATGACCAGGTACGTATTATATACTGTTATATGAATTGATTGCAAAGAGAGTCATTAGTATCAAATAACGATATAATTATGTGAATGATTAATAGATCTATGAATAAAAGAAATGATCTATTCGATCGATGTTTGCCATTATATGAAAATATGTGAATAAAGTTAGTTGTATGAGCCATAAAGTAAAGTGAAGCATGTGCTGAAAAATTTCCTTATGTATTTACATTCAACTAATAGTCTTTATGTATGGTATACTTGTGTAAATTTGGCCTAGTGATTGTAATTAGAATACGAATTTAGTAATATTCATAGTTCGATCTAAATGACATGTTTTAATTGTTGAAATGCTTAAAACTTACTAAGCCTCGAAGGCTTACTCGGTTTCTTATTTCTCTATTTTATAGATTGTCGATTTTGGCCACCATCTCGGGGATCGTCAGTAGTTCTTCATACTATCAATATTTTGGTACAGTTATATTTTGGACTCGATATGGCATGTATAGGTTAGGTTGTTGACAAAATATGTTTTGTAAGTGTAAATATTTTGGCCATATGAAAATGGCATGTATATAACTCAAAATTTGGTATGTGTTCAGTTCGGTTTCTGCTTTTATTGTTAAATTTTGTGAATGAAAAAAATTAAATGTTTAGCTCGGTAATACCTTAGCCTAAACCGGCAATTGGACTTTGGCTAGGGGTGTTAAATTTTTATTGGTATCAGAGCTACAGTTTAGTCGATTCTAGGACTAACATAGAGTGTTTGAGTCTAGCTATACATGCCATTTAGTATTAATACGATAGTATGATGAATTCTGACCGTTAAAAATGTGTTTTCTTATAGTAATGGATCCCGATCCCAATTGAGCGGTAGCTGATGATATTGAGAGTGTAGCGCCTGCTCCCGCGCAAGGGACAGCGCAGATGGACTCTCAACCTATTGCAAGTAATCAGAACGATGAGGCTAGACAGGCTTTCTATAGTGTATTGAATGATTGGCTCAACCAATACATTCGAACTAATACGGCTGTTCCACAACCCCCACTTCTGAATAATACGCCCCCTGCACCTACAATACCTCCGGTAATTGATTAGACGAGGTTAAATAAGCCTCCAGTTGAAAGAATCAGAAAGCACGGGGCTACTGAATTTAAAGCTACAGATAGTGATGATGCCAAGCAAGCTGAATTTTGGTTGGACAACTCTATTCGAGTACTTGATGAACTATCTTGCACACCCGATGAATGCCTGAAATGTACTATATCCTTGCTACGTGATTCTGCTTACTATTGGTGGAACACCTTGGTTTCTATTGTACCCAGAGAACGGGTGATGTGGGAGTTCTTCCAAACTGAATTCCGAAAAAAATACATCAGTCAGAGGTTCATTGATCAGAAACGAAAAGAATTTCTTGAGCTTAAACAGGGTTCCCTGTCAGTTACTAATTATGAACGGAAGTTTGTCAGACTCAGTAAATATGCTCGAGAATGTGTGTCGTCTAAAGCTATTATGTGTAAACATTTAGAAGATGGGCTGAATGAAGATATAAAGATGTTTGTAGGCATTCTAAAAATACGAGAGTTCGTAGTACTTGTCGAGCGAGCTTGCAAAGCCGAAGAACTTAGTAAAGAAAAAAAAGAAAGGTGATGTCGAAGCTGGAGAATTTCATAAAAGATCTTCAGGAAAGTCTTTTCAGCAATTATCAAAGAAATTTCGAGATGATTCAGGCCGATCAAAGAATACTTCAGGTTTTTCCAGACGAGACCACGATCGACCCCCTGTGAGTACACGAGCCACTTTAGTTGCCAGTGTTGGAAATGATCGTCGGGACAGGACAGAGTGCAATTATTGTGGTAAATGGCATTCAGGGAGTTGTAGATTTCATGACCGCTCCTGTTATAAATACGGATCAGCCGACCACTTTATTAAGGACTGCCCGAGGTTGTCTGAACAAAATATGAATCAGAGTGGGAAACCGAGTACTACAGCACGAGGTAGACCACCTAGGAATATGGGGAATGCTAGCGGTGGTCTGAGAGGGTCTAAAGATGCTACAACCAGATCCGAGGCTCGTGCTCCTGCTAGAGCTTATGCTATACGTGCACGCGAGGATGCTTCTTTGCCTGACGTTATTACCGGTACTTTCACTCTCTTTAATACTGATGTGATTGCTTTGATTGACCCTGGTTCTACTCATTCTTATGTATGTGAGACTTTAGCATCCAGTAAGACTTTACCTGTTGAGTCTACTGAGTTCGTTATTAAAGTGTCGAATCCTTTGGGTCGATATGTGCTTGTCGACAAGGTGTGTAAGAAATGTCCCCTGATAATTCGAGGCTTCTATTTTCTGGCCGATTTGATGCTTTTACCGTTTAATGAATTTGATGTTATTCTCGGTATGGATTGGTTGACCGTTCATGATGCAGTTGTGAATTGTAAAAGAAAGACTATTGACTTGAGATGTGCAAATGATGAGATAGTTCGAGTTGAGTCTACTGATATGAACGAGTTACCAGCAGTTATATCCTCGATGTTGGCTCAGAATTATATCAAAAAAGGGTGTGAAGCGTATCTTGCGTACGTACTTGATAGTAAAGAATCAAAAAAGAAGCTCAAATTAGTATCAGTGGTTTGCGAGTATCCAGATGTTTTTCCTGAGGAATTGCCAGGGTTACCACCTACTCGGGAGGTAGAGTTTGGCATTGAACTTGTACTTGGGACTACACCGATTTCGATAGCTCCATATCGTATGGCACCAATTGAATTAAAGGAATTGAAAGCTCAGCTGGAAGAGTTGACGGATAGAGGTTTCGTTCGACTGAGTTTCTCACCTTGGGGTGCACCAGTATTGTTTGTGAAAAAGAAGGACGGAACCATGAGGTTGTGCATCGACTATCGTCAGTTGAATAAAGTGACAATAAAGAATAAATATCCGTTACCGCGTATTGATGATTTGTTTGATCAATTGAGGGGAACCTCAGTGTTTTCAAAGATAGATTTGAGATTGGGTTATTATCAGTTTCGAGTTCGAGACTCAGATATACCTAAAACTACTTTCAGGACGAGATACGGTCACTACGAGTTTTTAGTGATGCCGTTTGGGCTCACTAATGCCCCTGCGGTATTTGGATTTGATGAATCAGATCTTCAGACCGTATTTGGATTGGTTTGTAGTTGTGTTTATTGACGACATTTTGGTCTTCAGACCTGAGATTAGTGTTGCAGATTTTACGGGATAAGCAGTTATATGCTAAGTTCAGTAAATGTGAGTTATGGTTAACAGAAGTTAGCTTTTTGGGACATGTAGTATTCGCATCGGGTATTCGAGTTGATCCGAGCAAAATTTTAGCCATACTTGATTGGAAGCCCCTGAGAAATATTACTGAAGTTTGGAGTTTTTTGGGACTTGCTGGTTACTACAGACGGTTTGTAAAAGGTTTCTCGATGAGAGCTACACCAATGACGAAGCTACTTCAGAAAGATATTAAGTTCGAATGGTCAGAAAAGTGCCAGAAAAGTTTCGATCAACTGAAAACGCTTTTGACGGAAGCCCCAGTGTTAGTGCAGCCCGAATCCGGTAAAGAGTTTGTTATTTACAGTGACGCATCCTTACGTGGGCTGGGTTTTGTATTGATGCAAGAGGGTCGATTTGTAGCTTACGCATCGAGTCAATTGAAGCCACATAAGAAAACTATCCGACTTATGATCTCGAATTAGCTGCCATAGTTTTTGCTTTAAAAATATGGCGACATTATTTGTTCGAAGAATGATGTCATGTATATTCGGATCATAAAAGCCTCAAATATTTAATGACTCAAAGAGAATTGAATCTACGTCAAAGATGTTGGCTTGAATTGTTGAAAGATTATGATCTTGTTATTGACTATCACCCGGGAAAGGCTAACGTGGTTGTCGATGCTTTAAGTCGCAAGTCCCTATTTGTTTTGCGAGTAATGAATGTACACCTGTCCGTTTCATCCGATAATGTGTTAGTAGCAGAATTAAAAGCCGAACCATTATTGATTCATCAAATACGTGAATCCCAGAAAGTCGACGATGAATTGGTTGCTAAACGAGCTGAATGTGCTTCTAATGTGGAATCAGAGTTTCAAATAGATGACAATAATTTTTTGAGGTTCAGAAGTCGATTGTGTGTTCCAAGAAATTCAGAACTTATTTCAATGATTTTAGGTGAGGCTTATAGTAGCCGAATGTCAATCCACCTGGGTAGTACGAAAATGTACAACGATCTGAAACATCAGTTTTGGTGGCATGGTATGAAACAAGACATTTCTGATTTTGTGTCGAAGTGTTTGATATGTCAACAAGTGAAAGCGGAACATCAAGTGCCTTCAGGGTTACTTCAGCCAATCATGGTATCTGAATGGAAATGGGATCGAGTCACGACGGATTTTGTATCTGGGTTACCATTGTCATCAAGCAAGAAAGATGCGATCTAGGTTGTTGTTGATAGATTGACAAAGTTGGCTCATTTTATTTCCGTATGTACGGATTATTCACTTGACAAACTAGCCGAGTTGTATGTTTCTCAAATCGTGAGGTTGCACGGGGTACCTATTTCTATTGTGTCGAATAGAGATCCGAGATTCACATCGCGATTTTGGAAGAAGTTGCAAGAAGCATTGGGTACCAAGTTGCATTTTCGCACCGCTTTTCATCCTCAGACTGATGGTCAATTCAGATACTCGAGGATATGTTGAGATGTTGCATCCTTGAGTTTAGTGGTTCATGGGAACGATATTTTCCTTTGATTGAATTTGCTTACAACAATAGTTTTCAATCAAGCATTAAGATGGCACCTTACGAGGCTTTGTACGGTCGTAAATTTCGTACACCGTTGTTTTGGACCGAGCTTAGTGAAAGTAAAATCTTCAGGGTTGATTTGATTAAAGATGCTGAGCAGAAAGTAAAAGTAATCCGTGAAAGTCTGAAAGCAGCATCAGATCGTCAGAAATTGTATGCGGATTTAAAACGAAAAGACATTGAATTTCAGGTTAGAGACAAAGTGTTTCTTAAAGTTTCACCTTGGAAAAAGGTGCTCAGATTTGGTCGTAAAGGCAAATTGAGTCCAAGGTTCATCGGGCCGTATGAAATATCTGAACGAGTTGGGCCCGTAGCATACAGATTGATTTTGCCCCCTGAACTTGAAAGGATTCACAACGTTTTTCATGTTTCTATGCTTTGACGTTATAGATCCGATCCATCACACATAATTAATCCATCAGAGGTCGAGATTCAATCTGATTTGAGTTACGAAGAAGAACCGGTTCGTATTTTGGCTCGTGAGGTAAAAGAATTACGTAATAAGAAAATCTCATTAGTGAAGGTACTGTGGCTTAAGCATGAGGTTGAAGAAGCTACTTGGGAACTGGAAGACTCTATGAAGGATCGATATCATAACTTATTTACTGGTAAGATTTTCGGGGACGAAAATTTCTTATGTGGGGGAGAGTTGTGACAGCCCTAATTTAACCCTAGTCGAAAAGTGGTTTCGGGACCACAAAACCGAGTCACAAAAATAATTAACCGTTATATTATATACTTATTCTATGAGTAAATGCATGTGTGAAAGTTTTATGCTTTGATTTTTGTCATTTGTATGTGAAATTTATTAAATAGGACTTATATGAGACATTTTTGAAATGTGATAGTTTAATGTGTAATGATCTATTAATGCATGTTATAGGGACTTGCATGTCAAATATCCCTTTTGGTTATTAGTGGCCAACCATGATGATGTTTTAAAAATAAATATATATTAATTATCACTTAAAATGGCTTTATATTTTTATATTATTAATGAATAAAAAAAAAGGAAAAATGGGTGATGAAAACAAAGTTTTATCTTTGTTCTTGGCCGAAACGAAAGAGAGGAAGGGGGAGAAGACTCCATTCGGTCACCTTAGGATTGAATCAAGGTAAGAATTCATATGAGTTCTTAAAATTATAGTTAATTTTAAGATAGTTACCAACTTCTTTATTTAACCGATGTTAAAATTTTGGTTTTGGGGAGGATTTAAGTTCTCGGCCTTGGCAGAAAATGAAAGGGTTGCATAGTTGTCTTTAAGTTTAATGAATAATTACAAATGGATGATGTTTGAGATAGTTTAAGGTGCTTGTACGTAGTTTAGATGAATGAAAAAAAAATAAAAAATAAATCATCTTGTGTATTGGTGTAATTGCCGAATTTGAACTAGGGATATTTTTGAGGAATGTTTGTATTTTAAATGATGGAATAGAGTGAATGCTTGGGGTGTGTTATGCATGAATTATAAGTTGGATTAAAGGCTGTTATACTGCCTTGTCATTTCCGAAAATGTGCTTTGTTAAAGAAATTGAATGTTGGATGTTTAAGTGATGTAAGTATATGTATATTCGGCTTGTAGTTATATAAGTGTAGTATGAGAAAATAACTCATAATTAATTGCAATGTATGTTTCGATAAAAATTGGTCTTGTTGGCTATTCATGTATGTATATATATATACGCAATACTACTTAGTGATTTCTTAGCTTATGTGTAAAAGTATATGCAATCATGATTATAATAAAATTATGGTTTTTGACAAGTTGAATATTAATATACTCAAATAGTCAGGTGAGTATTCGGCCTAGTAAATAAAAATGCAATTACGTATATATATATATGTGTGTGTGTATTCGGCATGGGTAAAACAAAGTGGCTGGTAAGTTGATTGAAAAAAAATAAAAATAGACAATGAGTGTATTTGATTATTCGGTCAAGATGATGTTTAAGTGCGAATGTATTTATGTGGATGTGCTTATAAGTATAACTTGAGATTAAATGGTATTTAGTCATTATAAATAACCATACTTGTAGAATTTATTAAATACATAATTGGTCTTAACGTAGATATGCATATAATTATAAAGTTGTTAATGCCTAAATAAGGTGTTTGGTTGTGCATGACTAGGGAATATATATATGCATATGGTGTTTGATAGTTAATTGTTAAGTCATATGTACCTTAACCTTATAATATACATGTATTATATTAAATTGCCTATTTGATAAGAAATTAAATAAATTCAATTGTTTAAATCAAGCTCAAGAGCAAAGAGGAACTAGATCTGATAAGGGAAAGGAGAAAGCAATCGAATAGCCTATCCGCCACTGTTAAAAAATATCCAAGGTAAGTTTTGAGTAATTAAAATTGTTAGATAATTGATATAATGATATAAGTATGATATATAGATTGAGTATATGTCATATAACTGAACGGATAATAGAAGTTAGGCTGAGACAAATAGATGGTTATGTGATCTTGCGTATAATGTCGAACCGATGTTATATTGAAAGCATGTTTTCATTGAGTGCTCATACTCAAATAAAGAAAATGAAGTACTAGTATGATATGTTATATGGGCCAAATTATCATGTGATAAATATGTTTAGCTCTCGATATAATATATGTATCCGGACATAAAGTTGCGCAGGCTTTGTGCTGGTAATAGATATCCGGGTTAAATCCCGCAGGCTTCGTGCTAGTAATAGATATCCGAGTTCAATCCCGTAGGCTTAGTGCTGGTACTATATCCGAACTTAAAGTTCCACAGGCTTTGAGCTAGTAACTGGATTCGGGTTTTTGAAACCTAGCAGGCTTAATGCCGGTGATTCGAATGAGATTACAAATTTAGATGTTTAATGTAAACTATTATCGAATATGTATGATACATGGTAATGACCAGGTACGTATTATATACTGTTATATGAATTGATTGCAAAGAGAGTCATTAGTACCAAACAATGATATAATTATGTGAATGATTAGTAGAGCTATGAATAAACGAAATGATCTATTCGATCGATGTTCACCATTATATGAAAATATGTGAATTAAGTTAGTTGTATGAGCCATAAAGTAAAGTGAAGCATGTGCTGAAAATTTTCCTTGTATATTTACATTCAGCTAATAGTCTTTATGTGTGGTATACTTGTGTAAATTTGGCCTAGTGATTGTAATTAGAATACGAATTTAGTAATATTCATTGTTCGATCTAAATGACATGTTTTAATTGTTGAAATGCTTAAAACTTACTAAGCCTCGAAGGCTTACTCTGTTTCTTATTTCTCTGTTTTATAGATTGTCGATTTTGGCCACCGTCTCGGGGATCATCAGTAGTTCTTCATACTATCAATATTTTTGGTACAATTATATTTTGGACTCGATATGGCATGTATAGGTTAGGCTGTTGACAAAATATGTTTTGTAAGTGTAAATATTTTGGCCATATGAAAATGGCATGTATATAACTCAAAGTTTGGTATGTGTTCAGTTCGATTTCTGCTTTTATTGTTAAATTTTGTGAATAAAAAAAATTAAATGTTTAGCTCGGTAATACCTTAGCCTAAACTGGCGATCAGACTTTGGCTAGGGGTGTTACAGTTTCAATTGTCTCGAAGCGTACGCTACAACTCTACCCTCTTGCATCAACACACAGCCCAAACCATTCAGAGACGCATCACTGTAGATTACAAATTCTTTATCAGATTCTGGCTGAACTAATACTGGGGCTTCGGTCAAAAGAGTTTTCAATTAATCAAAACTTTTCTGACACTTTTCCGACCACTCAAACTTGATATCTTTCTGAAGTAGCTTTGTCATCGGTGTTGCTATCATTGAGAAACCTTTCACAAACCATCTGTAGTATCCAGCAAGTCCCAAAAAGCTTCGAACTTCTGAAACGTTTCTCGGGGGCTTCCAATCGAGTACAGCTGAAATTTTGCTGGGGTCAACTCGGATACCTGATGCGGATATAACATGTCCCAAAAAGCTAACTTCCCTCAACCAGAACTCACATTTACTAAACTTGGCATATAATTGCTTGTCTCGCAAAATCTGCAACACTAACTTCAACTGTTCAGTATGCTCGATTTCGTCACGTGAATAGATCAAAATGTCATCTATAAACACGACTACAAACCGATCCAAATACTGTCTAAAAATTCGATTCATTAAATCCATAAAAATAGTAGGGGCATTAGTGAGCCCAAACGGCATCACTAGGAACTCATAGTGTCCATACCTCGTTCTGAACGTAGTTTTAGGCACATCAGAGTCTCTAACTCACAACTAATACTAACCCGATCTCAAGTCTATCTTTGAAAATACCGAGGCTCCTTTCAGTTGATCAAACAAATCGTCGATTCGTGGCAACGAATATTTATTCTTTATTATTACCTTATTCAGCTGACGATAATCAATACGCATTCTCATAGTTCAATCTCTCCTTTTCACAAACAGCACTGGTGTGCCCCAGGGAGAAAAACTCGGTTGAGCAAAACCTTTATCTGTCAACTCTTGCAACTGAGATTTCAATTCTTTTAATTCAGTTGGTGCCATACGGTACGGAGCTATCGAAATAGGTGTAGTCCCTGGTACTAGATCGATGCCAAACTCTACCTCCCAAACAGGTGGTAATCTAGGTAATCCCTCGGGAAACACATCCAGATATTCACAAACCACGGGCATAGTCTCGAGTTTCTTTTCTGATTCTTTACTATCCAGAACATACACAAGATAAGCTTCACGCCGCTTTTTCACATATTTCTGAGCTAACATCGAAGATATCACTGCCGGTAATCCATTTAAATCAATAGACTCAACTCGGATTACCTCATCATTTGAACACCTTAAGTCAATTGTCTTTCTCTTACAATTCACCACTGCATCATGCACAATTAATCAGTCCATATCGATAATGACATCAAACTCATCAAATGGTAATAACATTAAATCAAAAAGAAAGCAATAACCTCGAATCATCAGGGGACATTTCTTACACACTTTGTCAACTAACACGTAACGGCCCAAAGGATTTGACACACGAATCACAAACTCAGTAGACTCAACAGGTAGAGTCTTGCTGGATGCCAAAGTTTCACACATATATGAATGAGTAGAACCGGGGTCAATCAAAGCAATAATATCAGTATTAAAAAGAGTGAATGTACCGATAATAACATCTGGCGAAGAAGCATCCTCGTGCGCTCGTATAGCATAGGCTCTGGCAGGAGCACGAGACTCAGAACATACAACAGTATTTTTAGTCCCTCTCTGATTTCCACTAGCATTAGCCGCGAGTCTAGGTGGTCTACCTAGCGTTGCAGTGTTACTAGGTCTCCCACTCGGATCAATATTCTGTTCAGCTAATTTCGGACAGTCTTGGATAAAATGATCAGTTGATCCACATTTGAAACAGGAGCAGTCGTGAAATCTACAGCTTCCTGAATGCCATTTGCCATAATGCTTGCACTCAGATCTGTCCTAACGATCATTCCAACACTGGCAACAGAGGTGGCTCGTGTACTCACAGGGGGTCGATCACGGTCTCGTCTGGAAAAAACCTGAAGTATTCTTAGATCGGCCTGAGTCATCTCTAAATTTCTTCGATGGATGAAAAAAGGATTTTCCTGAAGATCTTTTACAGAACTCTCTAGCTCTATCGTCAGCTTTTCTTTTCTCTTTACCGAGCTCTTTGGCTTTACAAGCTCGCTCGACAAGCACTACAAACTCTTTGATTTCCAGAATACCCACCAACAGTTTGATGTCTTCATTCAACCCGTCCTCGAAGCGTTTACACATGATAGCCTCAGACGAGACACATTCCCGAGCATATCTACTAAGCCTGACAAACTTTCGCTCATAATCAGTAACTGACATAGAACCCTGCTTAAGCTAAAGAAATTCTTTCCGTTTCTGATCGATGAATCTTTGAATGATATACTTCTTGCGAAATTTGGTTTGAAAGAATTCCCAAGTAACCCGTTCTCTTGGCACAACTGAAACCAAAGTATTCCACCAATAATAGGCAGAATCACGTAACAGAGATATAGCACATTTTAAACATTCATCAGGTGTGCACGATAATTCATCGAACACGCGAATGGTATTATCAAGCCAAAACTCAGCCTGCTCGGCATCGTCACTATCAGTAGCCTTGAACTCAGTAGCCCCGTGCTTTCGAATTCTATCAACCGAGGGCTTGTTTAACCTCAACGGTTCAACTACAGGAGGTATTACAGGTGCAGGGGTTGTATTAGTTGGAGGTGGGGGTTGTGCAACAGCCAGATTAGTTCGAACATATTGGGTAAACCGGTCGTTCATCATAGCATAGAAGGCTTGTTTTGCCTCATCATTTTGATTACTTGCATTTAGTTGAGAGTCAATCGGCGCTGTCCCATGCGCGGGAGCAGGCGCTACACTCTCGACATCGTCAGCTACTACTCGATCGGGATTAGAATCCATTACTATACAAAAAGAAGACACATTTCAACCGTCAGAAATCATCACACTATCGTATTAACACTTTATGGCATGCATAGTTAGACTCACACACGCTATGTTAGTCCTAGAATCGACTAAACCGTAGCTCTGATACCAATAAAATGTAACACCCTTAAAACCCGTATCCATCGCCGGAGTAGGCTACGAAGAATTTCTAATCTGAAATTCAACATTAGTACATACACATTTACATAACTTAATTAGCAGTTAAACTTATAGCTAAACACCATCAAAGATAAAAATTCATCTAATATAGACATTCAAAAGTTGCCATATTCACGTGGCATATACATACAATAACATCTCAAAATATCATTCACTTAGGTCTATTCTATACATGCCATACTAGATCCAAAATGTAGCCATACCAAAAAGACAGATAGTGTGACGAGTTGCTGACAATCCCCTTCCGAAGCAGGTAACTGGAATCAACAATCTATAAACAGAGAAATGTAACAACAGGAGTAAGCTTTCATAAGCTTAGTAAGTTTTAAGCAATACAACAGATAAACTCAATTATACATCAATTATTCAATTTCTCAAAAGTTATTTTATATATATTTATTACCATTGGCTAAATATGCACAAGCATATAATGCACCCTTAGCATTCTAATTACACTTAATCAGAATTCATATGGCATAAATAAATCGAACATTTTCACATACATTCGCACCTTGACCGAATATGTCATAATAATAGGTATAAACATATCATGTATTCACATATGTATCAACTTATACTCTTATGATTCAATTTAAATCATACCTACATATAAATACATAATACGTACCTGGCCAACTTAACGTATTGAATGTATTCATTTGTCATTCTAACACGAGGTATTTTAGTTTTAAACTTTATTTAAAGCACCGGTATTCAGCCTGCTAGGTTTAAAAACTCAAATTTATTCAAAGGCATTTCGCCTACTAGGCTCTAGGCCCGAATAATGTCTCACCGGCGTTATAGCCTGCTAGGCTCAAAAGCCTGAATAGTGCTGTACAATATTCAAATCAACAAGTTTTATACAACACAATCACACCTATGTAGGTACAATTATCATTTGAATATCATCCTATACTTCATTCACTTTTATCGCATTTCATCACTCACATTTAAATACATAATAGTTTACAATTAAAATCTTTCTCATTTTCATCTAACACTATCATTTGATCATGAAAACATATCACTTTTTACTTTCAATACAAATTGCCATTTGGCCTTGTACATACTTGACAAGTAACACTTAATTCTCATAATCTTTCATGTCATTTTCGAATGATATTATATATATAACTACTTAAAACTTACCTCGAATATATTTGAACAGTCTCGGATCGGCTACTCAACTACTTTTTCTTTTCCTCTGTCCAACCTTGGCTCTCTATGCTCTTGAGCTTAATTCAAAAATTTCAACGAATCATTATTTGACTCTTCAAGCATTACTTCAAATTATAATATAAATACATATTCGACTTTCACATATATAGATCATAGTAAACAAAATAAAATACATTATAGGTCGTCTTTGACCTTTCTATTGTCATCAATTTGAACTATTCCTTCGCCAAACATATCATTCGGCATTAAGATACAAACAAGTTAACATTTTCTTTAAAGCACATATCACACAACAGCTTTACTAAGTTTCATTCATTCACAACCAATAAACCTTATTAAGCTCATACCCTGTATATACCAAACCAAATTCAAGTAGAGAAATTTTCATAACTAAGATACATTCCAAAAACCAAACTTAACCATTTAACCATATGATAGGGTAAGTTATACTCATAATTGTAAACACCTTACACACATTCGAGACACATAGTAATATACAATATTAAACAAATAGAAAGGTTAAGTGCGCATGTTTTAATATAAAGACTATAATTCATGTTAACTTAGTGATATACATAAAAATCCATATAACCGGATGTACATGTATTCATGGTAAATGTGTATTTTATGACTACATCCTTAATATAAGCTTAATATAAACTTTACCATTTATATTTGGCCAACTCAATACATAAATACATACATGATATACACCTACTCATATACCAAAGACATACTTAACCTTAATGAAACAAAACACATTGCTTAGTCACTTAAAACTAATCACAACTCACATACGACATTGGTCACTTAATAAAAATCATATTTATTTAACCAATACACTTCCACTCATTATTATTTATCACTTTATAATGTTATCAAAATGGATTAATTATACTTTAATATACTATCTTAGCCGAACATAATGATTTCACCTATACATCAACATTATTCACATCCCATTTCTTACATTATTCAAAATCATACCATTAGAATTCATGTATAATACTGAACCTTTAGACATTCAAACATCTACCTTATTCTTTTCAAATCATCTAAATAGCAATACTCACATTCTAGCATTTAAATACAAAACATTTGTTCAAATAATTAAGCAAGCCCAAGTTCGGCTATTACACATATAAATACTAACAAATTAAATTTTTAACTAGTTCAAACTTCTCTCATCAACATTTATTCATCAAAACATAAAGAAAATAACCAAATCTCTTCATTATCAACCATGGCTGAATGCTCCATTCACTACCCAAATTCAAAAGTTTAACATGGGCTAAGTAAGGAACATAGTAACTAACTTAAAATAAGCTAAAATTTCAAAATCTAACATGAATTACTAACCTTGTTTTAAGCTTATGATGACCAAATGGTTGCTCCTTTTTCTGCTTTAAAAATCGGCTAAGAAGAACAAAGATGAACACTTTGTTTTCTTCACCCCCTTTTTCTCTCTCTTTTTTTTTTATTAACCCATTATCATAAATTATAAAGCCATTATACTAATAGATAATACATATATTTTATTTTAAAATAACAACATGGCCGGCCACTATCTACAAATGGATAATTTGACATGCAAGTCCATTCTTTTTATAACATGCATTAATAGACCATCATAATTTAACCTATCACATTTCAAAATGTCTCATATAAGTCTTATTTAATAAATTTGACATACAAATGACAAAATCAAAGCATGAAACTTTCACACATGCATTTACACATATAATAAGCATAGAAAATAACGGTTAATTATTTTTGTGACTTGGTTTTGTGGTCCCGAAACCACTTTCTAACTAGGGTCAAATTAGGGCTGTCACAATCTATGTTTATGGAAAGTATGAATTCAATGGTATTATGTTCAAGCAAATCCACCTTACCATGTGATAATTCTATTGAGTTATGTGTTAAAATATTAACATGGGTTGTTGATGATGCTTAGGCTTGTGCCAAGATTATGTTGGATTGAATCGTGTTTAACTTATAAGGTTATGTATTGAAATGGTAAGCTACATTCATGATTTACGAACTTACAAAGCATTATATGCCTATGTAGTTTTCTTTCTTATGTTTTATAGATTATCGGAAGCTCGATGGATTTAGAAGCTCGTTGGAAATCTATCACACTATCCAGTGATCATATCAGTAGTTTTTGATGTTTTGGCCAAGGTTATAATGGCATGTATTTATTTTTAATGGCTAGTTAATATTTTTGGGATGTAAATGTTTCTTTGAAATTGTTGTACTTTTGGTACTTTTGATACCTTGTGGTTGGGTGTTATATGGTTAAGTTGATGCATGTTTTAATGACCAAATTGGTAAGTGATGGCATGTTTGCAATGTGGTCAAGTTAGGTTAGGTTTTGAGTTAGAAATGAGCTAGTTGGATATGAATGAGATATGGTCAATTTTGCATATGTTTAGATATGTTTGATGAATTGTGATTGAGGTGCTTTATTGGCATATTGGTTGGACAGAATAATTGCAACACCCCTAACCCATATCCATAGCCAGGATAGGGTTACTAAGCATTACCGAACTTAACAATTAAAGTGTAACAACCCAAACCTGGTCTAGACGTTATAGCCGAATCTAGTGATGTCACATTGAAGTGTCTTTCGTAAAGTGTGATATTGATGAAAACCCTTTCTCTATTTAACCTCTTTGTGTGATCATAATGATGATTCTAAGACGTGTCGTTCATTTTCAAAATATGAGTCATTGTTAAAAAGTTATTCACATTAAAACGTTATTAATTTTTAAAATGTCATTTATTACGAAAGCTCTTAAAACAAGTTGTGTTTTCGGGGTATCTTTGATAAAACATTTATCTTTTTGAAAACCCACGTCTATTACCTATTGATAGCAGTATTAAACCAAAGAAAGTAAACAATCCCAAATTAAAAATAAAATCCAAAGAGGCCTTATTACAACAAAAATACCCCGTCTAATAATACTTATAACATAAAATCAAATGCGAAATTAATAGCAGTTGTGTGGCCACCTCTGACTTCCCCACTACACTGATCCACCTAAGTCTGGGGATTACCTACACAGATAAACAAAAGCGTGAGTTTATGAAAACTCAGTGTGTAATCCCGTATCAAACAACCATACAGTGAGCAAATACAGTCTGGGCCAAAGCCCATTATAGTAATGGTTCAGTTTCAGTTAGGGCCTTAGCCCATTACAATATCAGTATCAGTCTGGGCCTGGGCCTATCTTAGTGACAGTAGCAGTATAGATATGCAATCAAGAGATCCTACCCAACCAGCCTCTACACTCTATCTCCGTCCAACCCTACACTCTATATGGGGATATAATCAACCCACCCATCCCTACACTCCAAGTAGGTTGCGGCACTAAACAGTATTTGCAGCAGAGCTGCCAGTATAGTACACTTCCTCCAATCATGATAAACCCATCCCCATGTAATGCATCATCCAACATGTCATGTCATATCATAATATTACACATGTACTCTATGCAGTTAGAATATCATGCTAAAATATAGTCACACATCACATAGGGACAAAACAGTCATTTTATCAAATAGGGGTCTAGGTAAACTTACCGACCCATCCGTAGGACGACAGTCATCTCGGGCAACCCATGCAACCTTAACAGTCAAACAGTGACAATAGGCCCATAGCCCATATTGCGGGTCCATGTGGGCCCACATGCCCGTGTGGCCTACACAACCCATAATGATCTTGGTCGTGTATATTACATAGCCTGACCCAATAATTTCCACACGTCTGTGTGGTTTACCCATGTGGGGCCCACACGGCTTAATTCGGTTCAACCCATGAATTTGCACATAGTCGGCCTCGTCAATCATACGCCCATGTTTAGTCACACGAGCTACCCCACGGGTAGTTGCACGCCTGTGTGGTGTCGTCTATACACACTTTTCAACTTTTGGCCGATTTAAGAGTAGGGCCAGTGTTTTCACACACCTGATGTGATTTGAAGTTAACTGCACTCCGAATACTCCTACACCTAGATTCAATCACAACATCATTTAATTAGTTACTTAACCCATATACCGAATGGAACCTAACGAAGTTCTCAACCGAACACAATCACAACCTCATTATCGAAAATCAATTGAAATCGCACCCTTGGTTCCTAGAAGACACACCAATCAACCTTGATCTCCGCCTAACATGAAAGTTACAAAAACCTATTCTATTAGATCTATAATAGGATTATAAACAGTCTTGACTAAACCACACTTACCGTTCAACACAACCTTTCATTCATTAACCTATAACTCATTACAACAAATCTAAACACTTACCAAACAACAATAGAGCAGAGTGCAATTTGATGGTGCCGCAAACAAAGAGCCGAAGAGAAGTATTGAACTGAAAAAGTAAAACACAGGGCTAATGGCAAGAAGAAGAAAAGAAAATGATGCCCAGAAAAGTGAAAAGTCAAAAGGGGACAGAAGTAAAGAAGAGAATTACCTATCAATATTCGGCCAAGAAACGTGCAAGCTGATGTACAGCCTGTTGGAGAAAAGAAAAAGAACGGAAAAGGGGAATATCGGTAAGAAAACAATAAGATGAGAAGAGAGAAAATTCGCCAAACCTGAAAGAATTAAGAATGAGAGAGAGTGTGTGTGTATTCGGCCAAAGAAGGAAGAAAATCAATAAGCAAAGGAAAAGGAACGATTCCCATAGGGATGATCAAAGTTGAAATAGGCGAAAAAGACAGATACCCGAAAAGAACCCTAAGCAATAATCAGCTTCTAAAAAGTGAAAAGAACCAAAAGAAAAGAAAAAATGTTGACAGAACTCGAAATGGAGAGCAAATACCAACCAAAGCCGAATTCTTGAGTGACTAGAATACCAATTCGGTAGCAACTCTCCCACCAACTTCAAATTCCTCTATTTTCCTCCCAAAGTCCCTCCAACATAATCCCCTTAACCACCAAATTCAAACCCCACTCAACTCTGCAATATTTCGGTCAACCTCTACTACCCACACGGAAAAAGTAGCAAAATAAATACCCCATTGCGCAAAGCAGGACTCGAACTTCAGATCTCAGGTAACAAAAAATACCACTTATCCCCTAAACCAGCAGGCCCTTTCTAACACAAAATACCTACATTTATTTAAAAGCCTACTGACTAGAGATAGAGGTTTATTCCTATTATAAACAAAACTTTTGCACAAGCGAAGGCTTGAACCCAAGACTTCTTAGACTCTTCCCAGGACACTTAACCGCTGAAGCAGACATGCATTTGTACAACACAAACATACGAAAATAAACACTAAGGATTTTTTTAGGGGCATTACAACTATACCCCCTTAAAAGAAAATTTTGACCTCGAAATTTTACCTGATCAGAATAGATGAGGGTATTGTTGTCGCATCGCCTCCTCAGGTTCCCACGTGGCCTCCTCCGACCTGTGATTACGCCGAAGAACCTTAACCAGTGGAATAGACTTCCTCCTTAAAACCTTTACATCATGATCTAATATCTGAACCAGCTTTTCCTTGTAAGTCAGATCTGGTCTGGCATCAATCTATTCAACCGAAATTACGTGTGAGGGATCAGAGCGGTAGCGCCTCAACATAGAGATATGGAACACATCGTGAATCCTGTCTAACTCTGGAGGTAACTCTAGCTGATAGGTAATTGGTCCCACACGTTTCAGTATGTGATATGGCCCAATAAACCTAGGGCTCAACTTGCCCTTATGTCCAAACCTCAGTACCTTCTTCCATGGCGAACCTTGAGGAAAACGAAGTCCCCCATAGAATACTCAATCTCTTTACGCTTCAGATTCGCATACGACTTCTGTCTGATGCCGACTTCAGTCAATCCCAGATTAGTCTAACTTTATCCTCGATATCATAAACTAATTCAGGCCTAGAACACACCGCTCGCCCAACTCAGTCCAACACGAAGGAGTGCGACACCTATGACCATGTAATGCCTCGTAAGGTGCCATCTGTATGCTAGACTGATAACTATTGTTATAAGCAAACTCTGCTAGCGGCAAGTAATCCTCCCAACTGCCTCGAAAATCAATCACGCAACTCCTTAACATGTCCTCCAATATCTGAATCACCCTCTCTGATTGGCCATCTATCTAAGGGTGGAACATAGTAGTAAAGTCCAACGTTGTACCCAGAGCTTCATGTAACTTCTTCCAGAACTAAGACGTGAAGTGAGAATCCCTATCAGATATTATTGAAACCGGTACCCCATGCAGTCTCATATCTCAGACACATACAGCTTAGCCAGCTTCTGCAAAGAGTAATCAATACAAACTGGTATAAAATGGGCAGATTTGGTCAATCGATCAAATATGACCCATACTGAATCCTTCTTAGTATGCGTTAGAGGCAGCCTACTAACGAAGTCCATTGTCACTCTCTCCCACTTCAAAAGTAGAATTTTAACTGGCTGAAGCAACCCTGAAGGCAACTGATGTTAATCCTTAACCAGTTGGCATGTCAAACATTTACCCACGAAGTCGGTAACTTCATGCTTAAGACCGGGCCACCAATATAACTCACGAAGTTCTCAGTACATCTTATTCTCGCCAAGATGCATAGCATAAGGACTACTATGCACCTCTCGCAGTATAGACTGCCTCAAATCAGTATCATTCGGTACACAGATTCTCCCATGAAAACAAATCACCCCTTCGCTATTCAGTCTAAAATCTATAGTATCCCCACTCTTAACCTGACGGAAACGAGAACCCAGTGACTCGTCCTCCAACTGTTTACTCTTAATCTGTTCAATCCACACTGGTTTAACCTAAAGTTCGGCCAACAGACTACCATTATTAAATAAACTAAGGTGAGCAAACATCGCCATCAGATCGGTCATAGCTCCACTACTCAGTGCGTCGGCCACCATATTGGCCTTCCTAGGATGGTACTCGATCGTACAGTTATAATCTTTTAGCAGCTCAATGTATCTACGCTGCCTAAGATTTAGCTCCTTCTGAGTGAGGAGATACTTGAGGCTCTTATGATCAGTGTAGATGATACACTTCTCACTGTATAAATAATGCCTCCAAGTTTTCAATGTGAATACCACCGCAACCAACTTCAAGTCATGCGTCGGATAATTCACTTTATGAATCTTTAGCTGCCGAGACGCATACGCCACTACCTTACCCACTTGCATCAATACACATCCCAAACCAACATGTGATGCATCGCTGTAAACAATAAACTCCTTCCCAGACTCTGATTGTACCAAGACAGGGGCCTTAGTCAGAACTTTCTTGAGCTTCTCAAAGCTCTCTTACTGTATATTAGTCCACTTAAATGGCACACTTTTATGTAGCAGCTTAGTCAAAGGTGCTGCAATCGATGAAAACCCTCTACAAATCATCGATAATATTTTGCCAGTATCAGAAAATTGCGGATCTCAAATACAGTCTTAGGTTGCTTCTATTCCAATACTGCTTCAATCTTTCGAGGTTCGACCCTAATCCCCTCAGTAGAAACCACGTGGCCCAAAAATGTTACTTCTCGTAACCAAAAATCACATTTACTGAACTTGGCATACAGTTGTTTCTCCCTCAGAATCTGCAGAACCACTCGGAGATGTTCATCATGCTTATCTTCAGTTCTTGAATGCACTAGAATGTTGTCAATAAAAACCACTATGAACCTCTCCAGATAGGGCTGAAACGCTCATTTTATCAGGTTCATAAAGGCCGCTAGTGCATTCGTCAATCTAAACGGCATTACTAGGAACTCGTAATGACCATAACGAGTCCTAAACGCAGTCTTGTGTACATCAATCTCTTTGATCCTCAGTTGATGGTACCTAGATCGGAGATCAATCTTAGAAAAAACCAAAGCTCATCGAAATTGGTCAAACAAATCATCTATTCTCAGTAGGGGGTACTTATTCTTAGTGGACAATTTATTTAATTGCCGGTAACTGATGCACATACGCATAGATCCATCTTTCTTTTTCTCAAACAAAACTAATGCTTCCCACAAACACTAGGGCAGATGAACCCACAATCTAACAACTCTTGAATCTGAGCTTTAAGGTCTACAAGCTCATTCAGTGTCATTCTATAAGGGGCAATGGACACCAGAGCTTTACCAAGTAGGATCCCAATCCCAAACTCAACTTCACAGTTTGGAGGTAACCTAGGAAGCTCATCAGGAAAGACATCAGGAAAGTCTTTAACTATTCTGATATCTTTAATAGAAGAATCCCCAAAATCTAAAACACCAATGTAGGCCAGGTACGCCTCACAACCCTTACAAACCAACTTCTCGGCCCTTAATGCAAAAATTACATTTGACAAGTAATTCTGACGTTCCCCAACTACAACTACCTCGTTATCCTCCACAGTTCTCAGTACCACCCATTTAGTAGCATAATCTAAGCTCACCCGATGTTGAACCAGCCAGTCCATTCTCAGTATTAAATCAAATTCTCCAAAAGGAAGTTCCATCAAATCCACTATAAAGATAACCCCTTAAACCTCCAAAGGAACATCTCTAAATAGTTTATTTACCCTCACCGACTGCCCCAATGGACTCAATATAGTAACCGCACTCATAGTGCTTTCAACCAAGATACCCAGAGTCTCAGACACAGTACAAGCTATATAGGAGTGAGTAGATCCTATATCTATCAGTGCAGTGTAAGGTACATTATAGATAAAGAACATACTCGTAATAACATCTTGAGCATCTCCATCTTCTCGGTGATGTGTAGCATAAACCAGAGCTGGTTGCCTTGTCTCAGTACGACTAGCACCTTTGCTCAGTGCCCTCTGACCACGGCCCAAACCATTACCCCCTCTAGCCTGACCACGACCTCTCGGTGGCTGTTGTACACCCCTCGACGGCTGTACAGTACCCAAACCTGTAACTTACACCTTATCGGGCCTCCGTGGACACTCTCTGATACGGTGGTCCAATGATCTGTACCTCAAACATGCCCCAGTCTTTTTCCAACACTCGCCCTGATGGTGTCTCCCACAATTAGCACAGGGCTCCGGTCCAGTAGCAGCAATAGGGGACCCAACTCTAAATGACCCATCAACTTTGGTCCTTTTCTTAGGCCTTAGAAAGGAACTTGAGGGCTCCGAATCCCTCTTGTTCCTACCTCTCTCCTTCTCACAATTCTGATGCTCAGCACGCTTCACCTCCTCGGCGATTTTCGCCTTATCAACTAATGCCATAAAATCTCACTCCCTCTATGGAACTATCAGAGCCCGTAAACTATCCTTGAGGCCGTCGTCGAAACGAACACACCGATCATACTCAATTGCCACCATCCCTTGCGCATAGCGGCTTAATCACAAAAATTCAGCCTCATATTCAACCACTGATTTATCCCCCTGTGTCAGATTCAGAAACTCTCCATAACTAGCACCCACATACTTTCCCTAAAAAGCAGTCTTGAAAAATTATCAGGTTAGTTGATTAGGCTGAGTGCCCTCTTTAACTGTAAGCTACCACTGATAAGCCTCATGTCTCAGTAGTGACACTACAACCTTTAGTTTTTGATTGGGGGTGCAGTTGAGATCGTCCATGATCCTCTCTGTGGCCTCGATGCAATACTCAACCGCATTAGGGGCAACTCCAACAATACCCCTAAAAATCTCAGCTCCATTAGACTGGAGTCATTTCAGAACCCACGCGACCCACGGCCCAACAACCTCACACCACGATCATGAGACCCAATCTCGGTGAGACCCAATCTCAGTCATCGGTGAAACCAGCGCCTCCCTAGCTTCAATATTAGGCATGTGACCAGATGACGAGGACCCTGATCGAGCACCTCTACGGCCTCGGCCATGACCTCTTGTACCCCTTCCACGAGTACCTCTGGTGCTCATTATTGAATTGCGTTTTATCTATATTAATAGTTTTATGCATCAATTTATAGTTTTAGTGTTTATTAACAAATGTTTTATGGAAAATAGTATTAGTAATTCAGAGTTCATTTTCGCAGATCATAGTCTTACTACAGTTTTTAGTTTACCCTAAATAAAGTACTTCATTATAGTCTACTACCTACAGTAGTCTCAGCATTTCAATTTAAACAAAGAACAGTTTCAGAAGACTTACAGAATCAGTGTCGGAGACTCGGTGTACCACATATCCAGTAAAACATTTCAAAATAATTTGAATCATTTGAAATAGTTCTTTTTAAAATTTCCAAGTTTTAAAAGAAACCCAAATCCACAGCCGAGTTTTGTAACCTGGCTCTGATACCACTAAATGTAACACCCCAAACTCGGCCTAGACGTTATGGCTGAATCTGGTGATGTCACATTGAAGTGTCTTTCGTAAAGTGTGATATCGATGAAAACATTTTCTCTATTTAACCTCTTTGTGTGATATTAATGATGATTCCAAGACGTGTCGTTCAGTTTCAAAATGTGAGTCACTGTCAAAAAGTTATTCACATTAAAATGTTATTAAATTTTAATACGTCATTTATTGCAGAAGCTCTTAAAACATGTTGTGTTTTTTGTGGTATCTTTAATAAACCATTTATCTTTTTTAAAACCCGCGTCTTTTCCTACTGCTAGCAGTATTAAACCAAAGCAAATAAAAATTCTCAAATTAAAAATAAAATCCAAAGAGGCCTTATTACAATAAAAATACCTCGTCTAATAATTCTTATAACTTAAAATCAAATGCAAAATTAATAGCAGTTGTGTGGCCACCTCTAAGTTCCCGGCTGCACTGATCCACCTAAGTCTGGGGATTACCTGCGCAGATAAATAGAAGGGTGAGTTTACGAAAACACAGTGTGTAATCCCATATCAAACAACAATACAGTGAGCAAATACAGTCTGGCCTAAACCCATTAAGTAATGGTTCAGTTTTAGTTAGGGCCTTAGCCCATTACAATATCAGTATCAGTCTAGACCTGAGCCCATCTCAATGACAGTAGCAATATAAATATGCAATCAAGAGAACCTACCCAAGCAGCCTCTACACTCCATCTCCTTCCAACCCTACACTCTATGTGGGGATATAATCAACCCACCCATCCCTACACTCTAAATAGTACCGGTTGTGGCACTAAAGAGTATTTGCAGTAGAGCTTCCAGTACAGTACACTTCATCCACTCATGACAAACCCATCCTCATGCAACACATCATGAAACATGTCATGTCATATCATAATATTACACAAGTACTCAATGCAGTTAGAATATCATGCTAAAATATAGTCACACATCACATAAGGGTAAAACAATCATTTTATCAAATAAGGGCTAGGTAAACTTACCAACCCATCAGTAGGTCCATAGTCGTCTCGGGCGACCCGTGCAACCTTAACAGTCAAATAGTAAAAATAGGCCCACGGCCTATATTGCTAGCCTATGTGGGTCCACACGCCCGTGTAACCCACACGGCCCATAATGACCTTGGCCGTGTGTATTACACAGCCTGGCCCAATAATTTCCACATATCCGTGTGGTTTACCCGCATGGGGCCCATATGCCTGTGGGGCCCACACGGCCCAATTTGGCCCGACCCATGAATTCGGATATAGTCAGCCTCGTCAATCATACGCCCCTGTTTAGCCACACGGGCTACCCCACGGGTAGCTACACGTCCATGTGGTGTCGACTATACACACTTTTCGGCTTTTTGCCGATTTAAGTGTAGGGCCAATGTTTTCACACACCTGATGTGATTTGAAGTTAATCGCACTCCGAATACTCCTACACCTGGATTCAATCACAATGTCATTTAATCAGTTACCTAACTCATATACCGAATGGAACCTAACGGTGTTCTTGTAACACCTCAAACCCGGCCCAGACGTTATGGCCAGATCTAGTGTGTCACATTAAAGTGTTTTATCGAAAACCTTGTTTTCATTGAAAACCCTTCTTTAAATAAAAACTATTCCTTCTTGTATGATAATAATTACTTCATAAAATCTTTTTTCAGTTGCGAAAGCTTTATTTAAAACAGATGATCTACGAAAACTTGTCATTTAAAAATTGAGTTGCAAAAACGTGGTATTTAAAAACAGTTATGGTTTAGAAAACCATATTCTACTTCCAAATAAAAAAATATTAATCCTAATTTGAAATAATAACCAGAGGAAAGGCCTTATTACAATCCGGACTAAATTAACTTAAAATACTAGAAATTACATGCTAAAGAAAATGAGTCGAAGTTGTCTTGCTAGCTGGCCACCTCGGAGTCCCTCTTACCGTCGAACCACCTACTGAGGATCACCTGAGAAAAATAAAAGAGGGGGTGAGTTTTCAAAAACTCAGTGTGTACAACCCTTGACAAATAGAAAAGCATGCAATAGCAAGTATTTTTAGGCCTGAGCCCAATTCAATATCAGAACAGATGTAAAGCAATCAAACATGCACGGATCCCACCCATCCAACTGCTACACACCATTTCTATCCCCCATACACACCATGTGGGGATATAAATATCGACACACCCATCCGATACACTCCAATGGTAGCCCGATTGTGGTACTACCTAACGTTGCAGCAATGTAACACCCTAAACCCGAACCTATTGTAGGAATGGGTTATAAGGTATTACCTAACATAACACAACATCTAGACATTCATGGATATACATATGAAATAATTATTAGAAATTTAATAAATCAAAAGACAAATTATATTTTATGGAATTCGCATATAACAATTATGATTCCTTATAACTTGAATCACTATTCAAGTAGTCAATTCAATTTCTAATGCCAAATTTTAAACATGCAAATTATATTTATATACGTCTTAACAAATACCTACTTTCATTTTTATTCTTCTTATTATACATCAAACACATTAAGCATAATTCATTTCTATTTATAATTCATATCCTAACCATCAAACCACATACAAATACATCATACAACATCACTTAATCAAGACGTAAAATCTAACACAACTGAATAGTAAGCCATTATCGCATGGCCCAATTATACAAACCGAATTACCACAATTCATGACACACTCCAGCCTATACATGCCATAGGTTCAAAACGTAACTTTTATAAATACCAAAGGTGGCCGATAATGTGTTAAGCTCCTCTGATGACTTTCAAACTCGCAAGTTGGGTTCAATATCTACAAAGAAAAAGACAATTATACACACAGTAAGCTAACTTAGCTTAGTAAGCCTTAAACAAAACAACACTCTATATATTAACATAACTTTGAATATCTATCAACTCAAATATCCAACTTAATTCTATGCGTTCGTAATATTATACAAATACAATTTAATAACTTCCATTAATGTATATATATATATAAAATACATATCATGCCTTTATATTAAACACTTTCATTTCGGCCGAATATATTCATGTACATTATCAATAAACTTTCAATTTCAAAGTTATAAACTCTTGCATCACAAGTTATTTAATTATATTCCTACCATCGCCGAATTTACTTGTATAAAATATAACCATAATTCAATTAATCACATGCTCATAAACATTTAAGACTTAATACTTAATTCCGCAAATGTTACAATTTTTCTTTTCATCTCATGAAATTTGCACTATAATCTCAATAACTAATTTACATTATAGCACAAACATAAACTTGCTAAAACATACCTGTTCCCTTTAGCTTATTATTCATATTCATAAAATACTTCAGCATCAAAACTCGTAAACGTCAATTCCTTATAACTCACTGGCTTTAAGCCTGTTAAATATCAATCTGAATTCATAGCAGCACACCGCCTACTGGCCTGTAGTTTGAATTAATAATTTTAACATTTCAAAATAAACAGATTTTATCAATGATGTTATACTTTTACTCAATCATATACTATTATCGAATGTTCAATACCCAACTTTACATCACATAAATGTTTACTTATGTAATCATTTATACCATCTCATTTATGTCATCACATAAATGTTTACCTATGGGCCAAATACAAAGAAATAGTAAACATTCAATGTCATCTTTAGTTTAATTTTAATATAACATCCCATTAACTGAATTTGCACATATATAACTAAGACCGCATGTTCATGTGGCCAAAATTAACATATTATATTTTAACTTCTAAAGCCAAATAGTTATTAAATCTAGTTCACATACATTCAAGTATATAAATTCATGTAATACCATATATTTTCACATAAATAAATTAGCTACATAACCAAATACACATTATCACATATGCATACAATTAAGACTCATTCAATACTATTCACAAGGCCAAATATACTTAACTAGTTCACATAATAATCTTTATATTGAGTAAATATCAAACTGGTTCATACCTGCCATTCAGCTATATACATGCTAACTATATTACTTTCAATTTATACTTACCATTCGGTCATACAAACATATCTCTATCTTAATTTCATTTCATAGTAGCCGAATTAAACATTAACGACGTACTTTAATCCAATTGAGTTAACTTGACCGAGTACTCAAAGTCAATTATACCATCACATAATTACTTACATATGTGGCCAAGTATATACAATTCACCATATATATATACATATATTTATACGATATATCCTTACATGAAATTCAATCCTTTAATTAAATGAAACACTTCATATGACCGAATATGCAATTTCTATTCAATTCCCCACATAAACAAATATATCAACTCAATATAGGCTTATATGTTTCACCAATTCAATATAACTTACCTTCAATTAGATATACCAAATCAATATCATTTAAATCATAGCCATCATTCAATCATAAATTACATACAAAAATTCTCATAACAATTCACATGCGTACCTTATTACGAATTAATAACAATTTAACTCACACTTGGCTTTACACTCATTTTTATCTTGTTCAATAACACATCAATTCTTAGTCACGAAAAATCATACCAGCATGTAGCCTGCTAGAGTTATAACCTGAATCATATCATCGGCAATATGCCTACTAGGCTTTTAGCCTGATGTTACAATCATTCACTACTTAGCTCATTGCTAAGATTACACATAGTATGAGTCATAACACAACTACTTTGATACACATCAATTTCATCAATCCTTTCATTTAAAAATACCTTCGGCACCTTGTCTCAATGTCTATTTCAATTCAAAAAGTATAGCCATATTCGGCTCAATTTATTTATGCAGCACATTATATTTCTATGTCTATTTCGGATTAATAATTTAGCCACATTCGGCTCTAATCATTTCTCCAAACATATATCCACCATATTATATTTATACATCTATATTATCAAGCATTTTACCTTACTATGTTTATTTAAATTCTAAGCATACCGAGTTAAATTTAAATTACTTAAGAACTTACCTCGACAACTTCGTACAATAGTGTCGACTACTCGGCTAACTTCGCCTTTCCCGATCCAAATCTCGATTCTTTGGGTCTTGAGCTTGAATTAAAGTAAAGCAACTACTTAATCGATCAATTGATCCACTTAACATTACCCCGTAGACTATATTATATATGTAACACCCCTAACCCGTACCCGTCACCGGAGGGATTGAGGAGTAATACAAAACAAGCACGAACTTTCATTTAACAATATTCCAATAATTCCTAAGTTCAATTCACATCAAAACATTTAAAGCATTAATCGAATATCAACCACACATACACATTAGCTATATGGAATACATACAATAACTTAACAAGCCATTTTCGCATGGCTATACATATATACATTACCAAAAAGATACTTAATTAATATCAAAAGTCAACCCCATACATGCCATTATCAAAGTTCAATTACAAGAGTACCGAAAGGGCTTAGATAGTGTGGACAACTCTGACTTTGAAATTTCCGAGTGCGATAGCTAACGAACAAAATCTATAAAACAAAGAATTAAAGCAACAGAGTAAGCATTTCGATGCTTAGTAAGATTATAAGTAAGGAAATCATTTGAAACTAAAACATAGCATTCATAAGGCTAAATAAATACATATACACAAAATCACATATTCAATTTACTCCACACTTCTATCAATATAGTTACACGCTCAAAGTCAAACATAACTAAATTTCACTTGAATCAAATTCCATGTAACTCGAGTAAGCTATAAACTTCATACAACCTTAGGAAATGGCCGGGAGAGCACTATTCGATTACATAATCACAACTTATACTGGATCAAATTTTCCAATGTATATACGATACATACCTGATCATCTTAAGGATTGTGAGCACATTAATCGGAATTATTACAATAGGATCGCACCTTTCCAAACATAAATACCTTCGGAACTTGGCCCGGTTATATCAACCAGCACAAATGCCTTCGGGACTTAACCCGGTTATAACAACCAGCACGAATGCCTTCGGGACTTAACCCGGTTATAACAACTAGCACGAATGCCTTCGGGACTTAACCCGGTTATAACAACCAGCATGAATGCCTTCGGGACTTAACCCGGTTATATTCCTCAATTATCATGCATAATATATATATATACATCATGATCATTAACATTTCATTTACATTATTTGAACACAAGCACAATGTAACACCCCAAACTCGGCCTGGACGTTATGGCCGAATCTGACGTGTCACGCGCAGTTTAAAAATCCATGTTTCGTTTTATTATCTAAAAACTGACTATTGATGGGCTAACCAGAGTGAATGGAGGCTGGGCACTAGGTAGGTATCCGAAACAGAGGAGGTGAGCCATGAAGGCTGCTTAAGTACCAAGCTCTTGGTTGGATCCAATCCTAGACATGCCCACCACCATTGCCACACTTTGGTAAATGAGTTGAAGTTAATTTAAGTAGTTATCTTTGTTATTCCAATTATGTGTGTCATGGTGTTATTTTGAAAACAAGTATCATTTGGAAAACACGTCCTAAGACTAGCCCAATTATTATCAACTAATTTAAATAAAATAATCCCAAAAGAGAAAAGAAATAAAGTTAAAGTTAAAATGGCCTTATTACAACCCATAAATAGATAATAAATAAAGTAAGCTTAGTGAAAACCAAATACTTATTCAAAAGCCCAAAAGCAATCTCTGTGGCCACTCTGAATCCCCTCCGGCTCCAAGTCCCCAAATCAAGGCTCACCTGTAAAGATAAGAAAGAAATAGGGGTGAGTTTGGAACTCAGTGTACAACAAGCCCCTTTCAGAGCCCAAAACAATATCAGCCTGCTGGGCCTAAGCCCAAATCCAATCTCAACAAATCTCAATCAAGCCTTTTCATATTTCATATTTCATAGTCTTCGGGCGTAGCCTTAATCAGAATTGTAGTATGGCCCATAGGCCCATTTCAATGTCACCTATAATGTCAATGCAATAGTGAATGCAAGCCCAGTTGGGGAGACTACTCAACCCACCATCCGCTACTCTCCACCCGTACCAACCAACACACCATGTGGGGATTAACTCGACCCACCTCGCCATAACTCTCCACTGGTAGCATAGCTGCTTTATCATATAACTGGAGGCCTAGCCTTTTTTAATAACTGGGGCAAAGCCCTTTTAATAACTGGGGCATAAGCCCTTTTAATAACTAGGGCATAAGCCCTTTTACACTTCCTCCATCCATATAAAAACCCAACCCAATGCATTTATGAATACATCATGTGCATATCATACATATCATGTGCATATTATACATGTCATGTGCATATCATACATACCATGTTTATGAAAATCCCATGTATTAAATTCATATTTAACCCTAGGGGTATAATGGTTATTTTTACCTAGGGGCAAAACGGTCATTTTCATATTATAAGGGTAATTCTGTAATTTTACCAAATATCAGGGTTTCCATGTTCATTAATGGTTACTAACAATTCATGGGTGTAAATAATGATTCTGGCCCATTTTTAGCGAAACCGAGTTATTGGGCCTAAAACCTCTAATGGGCCCTACATAGTCGGTTTTGTCATCTAGGCCCATTTAGCCCATAATCCATAATGGTGTCAACAGTCTTAACACGCAATTTAACAGGTTTTCATTTTCTATCAAATTTACCCAAATGGGCCAGAAAGCCCATTGGGCCCAATTTTAACCCCTCAAGGCCCAACTTACCGTGAATACCAAAAATCATGCTCTTACCTTTTCCAACGTTCCCGATCATCAACTTAGAGGATCTAATTAACCAATGAGCGTCCGCTTGCTTACAAGTCCTCGAAATGCCAGAATTTCGACATTTCGGCTTTTCGGCAAATATCAAGTTAAGCTACGAAAGAAGGTTCGTTACACACCTGTTTTGTGACGTTCGCTAACAAAGTCTCCCACGACAACCTACAATTAATCACCATCATTCTTAGTTTACAGTTCATGCTTAATCAAACCCAACATCCACCTTACCAAATTCGGCCAAAGAACCCCTAATAGCCATATATCGCTTACCTTCACAAGGTCCGATGATTCGATCCAAGTTTATCCAAACCAATACTCCAAGCCTTGCTGCTCCTCAAAAATTGTCTATATCACCAACATACATTCACAATCAAATCCGTCAACCACACAGTCCAAGTCAGTCACTTGCCTACAAGGGCAAAATAGTCATTTAAAACCCTAACGGCAAAATGGTAATTTTACCCACAAGGGTATCTCGGTAATTCTACCCTATAGGGGTATTTCGGTAATTCTAACCTACAGGGGTATTTCGATAATTCTACCCTACAGGGGTATTTCGGCAACTCTACAAACCAGGGGTATTTTGGTAATTTTACAAACCAGGGGTATTTTGGTAATTTTGCAAATCGAGGGTAAAACGGTAATTCTGTAAATCGGGGGTACTTTGGTAATTTTACAAGTCGAGTGTATTTCAGTAATTTGGTGAACTAAAATATTCTAAACAAGGATAACAATACGAATGGGACTAAAGCCCTCTCTCGGCCCAAATAGGCCCACATGCTCGTGTGGCCCTTTTAGCCTAAATCTAGCCACAAATACGAGATTCACCTAGCCTAGTCCAATATTTACTACACAATCAAACAACTTATCCAATTGGGCCCGTAGGCCCATTGGGCCCACATGGCCGCTTTCGGCCCATCGCTGCCCGAAGTAGCCATCCTACAGCTAGAGTAGTGAGAAATACACACCTGATAGGAGACTGGAGTTAATCTACGCTCCGAGCACTCTTAGCCGACGCCCAACCCAAACGAGCACGCCATAAAGCGAAAGGGATCAGCCAAGAAAGGTACATTTACTCTCCTTATGGTTCTCTCTATTTAAAGCCAGCTTCACATCCACTCTTATGTTAGCTTCCCGATGTGGGATCCCTCCATCATCAGAGTTTAAATTCAACACCAACTCTTGCCGCCCCCTGATAGCAAAATTAATGCTCTTTGCTTGCCATGATTTTCGAACCCTGGACCTCCTTGCCAACTCTATGACGCCACCTTCCTGCCTCTTATGTGGCGCTACTTTGCCACTAGATCACAAGGCTTTTTGTGTCACAACTTCTCCAACAATATTCTTAAGGCCTACCTACTACACCCAGGGTTTGATTCACCTTAAACCAAAATTTTTGCTAGAGTCCAGGTTTGAACCCAATACTTCTCCAACACTTCTCAGCACACTTAACCACTAAAACAAGCCTTTATTAATGAAATTTACATACACAACGAAATATTATAAGCTACCTTCAACCGCTCCTATGCTTAAGGCCCAAATTCAGGGTGTTACACACAACATGCTTATCAATCATTACACTTTCGGTTCTATAGCTCCATACAAATAGCACGATTCCGTTTCGCTATTCCACATGATTTCTATAACCATTCGGCTACGAGTAAATACACTACTTATTTATTTCAATATGTACTTCAAGTAGAACCATTAGGTCACAAATTATTTATTATGCTCATATATATATATATCATTGCTTTATCAAATTATAAGCTAAGTTCCATTACTCAAAGACTTACCTCAAGTATTTTTGGACAGTTACGGATAGACTACTCGATTGCTTTCTCCTTTCCTTTATCCGATTTTGATCCTCTTAGCTCTTGAGCTTAAATTTAAACAAATAAATTTATTTAATTATTTTTCAATTGGGCAATTCAATTTAATACATGTATATCTTACAATTAAAGTACAAATGACCTTATTCACTAGTATTTTAACATCATGCATTTGTTCCACTCATTCAACCGAACATGTTACTAGTTGATCACCTTACATTTTCGAATTTCATAAACACCACCTAACTCCATATAGTAACACATATCATCCCAGGTCGACACACAAGTCAAATGCATCATTTAAAATGCCAAAGTCCAACTAAGTCTACCATTATAGCATTATCAAATATATATATTTAGTACTAAGTCAAACAAAACATAACGTATGGCTAAACAAACATTCGTACATGAACCATTAACCAACTTTACCAAATGGACGATATGCTTAAGATACCATATAAAAAAAATATATCCAAATTCTTTTCTCATCAATTCGACTAACTAAGTAAATGTTATGACACATTATAAAATAACCTTACGACCACAAAGCAAGCTCAATAATAAGTCACAACCTAACCACATCCCTCGATCATATTTTCTTCACTTAAACCTAATTAGCAAGCACATATAGTCCTTGGCCGAATATCATTTAACACAAGTCATCAAGAATTTTATTATTTATCACCCTAGATATCATTAGCTAAATAGGTTAATTGTACATATATATATACCGCCCAAAATCGGACATAATAATTTTACTTATACATAACATTACTCAATATATTCAAAATCATACTAACAAAATATCATGTACTATGCCGAACCCTTAGAAAAATCAAACACCTAACTTATCCATTTCAAAACACCTAATCGGCGTTCGGCTATTACACATATGGGTATTAGAAATTTAAAGTTTTTAACAAGATCAACTTCTTTCATCAACAATTTCTTCATCAAAACTTAAAGGTAAAAATCAAATTCCTTCCTTATCTACCATAACCGAAAGTTCCATTCAACCATCCAAATTCAAAGTCTTAGTATGGGCTAAGTAAAAAGCATGATGATTAACCTAAAACAAACTAAAATTTCAAAAATCTAACATGATTTACTAACCTTCCTTAGGTTTCAAATGGCCGAATGTTTGCTCCTTTTTTTTTTCTTCCTTTAGGTACGGCTAAGAAGAACAAAGATGAGACTTTGTTTTCTTCACCATTCTTTCTATTATTATTATTATTTTCATTTTATTCATTTATATTATAAAATATAAAACCATTAACTAATAATTAATACATATTTTATATAGAACTTCATCATGGTCGGCCACTACATGTCAAAAATGGATATTTGACATGCAAAGCCATCCTTTTACTAACATGCATTATTAAAACACTTTGAGATTAACCTATCATCTTTCACAATTATCTCACATAAGTCCTATAAAAAATTTCACATACAAACGACAAAATTAAAGAATGAAACTTTCACACATGCATTTACACATACAATAAGTACAGAATTTAACAGTTAATTATTTTTATAACTCGGTTTTGTGGTCCTGAAACCACTTTCCCAACTAGGGTCAAATTTGGGCTGTCACAATATATATATATATAAAATAACACAACTTAAAATTAATTCGCATAACAGCCCCCTTTATAGAATTCGGACATTAACAATTAAGCCTTAACATCCTTAACATGTAATTACTTAACATTCTATCTATTCACTTCATCCGAATATTCCTTAGTATTTTCAAGTCCTTACAAATTAATCTAAGTTCATGCAAAATAACAAGAACCAAATTTGTCAAAGATACTCTTAACCGAATGCCATCTCTTCACATACAAGTCCCTCCAACTCATTATTTTACCATTTAGTCACTTATAATTATAGATTCATAAATTTCTCTCCTTAATTAAGACAAACAACCAAATTTGATTCAATTTCCTCTATGACCGAATGCACATACCTCAACCGAAATTAAAATTTCAACATGGGCTTTAACACTAATTAAACAAGGATCACACATCTATTAAAAATTAACAAAAACTACATGAAATTTACCTTAAATTTTTAGCTTGCTACATTGTCGAAATCCACAAAGCATATTTCTTCTTTCTTTTTCAAACATTCGGCAAGAACAAGGCAAGGATGTATGGCTTTCTTTTCTTTTATTAATTTCTTATGTTTATTATATTATAAACTAGCTTTTAACATGTTTTACATCTTTAACCTTGAAATAAAAATAATATAACCCTATACAATAAGGGTACATTCAGCCATCCCTCAATAGTGGACTAATTCCAACATAACTACTCCATAAAAAAAAATAACCATAATTCCGCCATTACATATTTAACCATCAAATTTCCATCTTATGCAATTAAGCCCTTTTTTTTAAATCGGGCACTCAGACAAAAAAAAATTTATACGAAATTTCAACACATGCAAATTCACATATGATAAACACGAAATAAGTAAAAAAATATTTTTTTATTGACTCGAATTTGGGGTCCCGAAACCACCGTTCCGATTAAGGTCGAATTTGGGCTGTTACAAGCAAAGCTGCTAATCATATATTGGGCTTAAAAAGCCATCGGTGGATCCACGGTCATCAAGCAACCATGCGATCCTTATATACTTCCTCTGTTCCATAACCCTATACAAGTCCTCGTTGGCTAAAGCGAACAGATACTATGCACCAGGTAGGGATCCAGTGAAGAGGAGGTGAGTCATTAAGACCGTTTAAGTACCAAGCTCTCCCTAGATCTAATCCTAGACATGCATATACCCATTGCCACACATTAACCTTATGACTTGTCCATGGTCAAAATTAATTAATTATTTAAGTTTTATGTCTGTTTAAGTAGTTATCAGATACTAGGCCCAAAACCCCTTACAAAGCCCAAACGAGTCTACATACATGCATATAGCCCACTAGACCCAATCTCATTCATATGGCCCATTAGGCCCAAATCACATTCGTATGTCCCATTAGGCCCAAATCACATTTATATGGCCCATCAGGCTCAATCACATTCATAGTCATGCAGTCATATGATTTTTCATCACTTAGTAACAAATTGCCAATTTTGCCCATTATGGGCCTTACAGCCCATAGGGCCCATTTAGCCCATTCTGGTCCGGTTGGCCAATACACGGCTCAAGTCCATAGAATCGCTCATGGGGCCTCTGGTAACCTATCAGTTTCCCCTTACGAGTGTTCACGCACTCGCAAGTCTATTGTAGCCAAACCTCTGGCTTTTCGGCATTTTGAGATCTGCCGATCTATTGTGTGTGTGCAGTGTATGTACAGACCTGATACTAAAACGTGCTGTGATCTCTTTAGCCATGAACCTACAAACGATGTCACTCAACGATTAATCACACACTTATCAAATACGATCACCAAAAGCCAAAAATCTCACCTTTGCCTTACCTTGAACGACAAGCCTTAACAGCCCTTCCTTGATCACCAATCACGAGTATTCCTTAAATCTAAAACCCCAAAATACTTAAGGAGTAATGTAACACCCCAAACCCAGCCTAGAAGTTTGGCTTGAATATGGCGTGTCACATTGAAGTGTTTTTCGAAAACCATGTTTCCATTAAAAACCCTTCTTAATAATTAAAAACTTATACCCTTTTTAAACCTTGTTAGAAAACTTCAGCTGAATAACATTCTTAACAACTTTGTAAAAATCTTGGCAGTTGCGGAAGCTTAATTTAAAAACAATTGCGGATACGTGATGTTTTGAAAACGATGAGTTGCTTTGGAAAACCGTGTTCTAATACTAGCAATTATAAGAACAATAAATAAAATTCCAAATTAGAAATCCAGAAAATTACAACGGCTTTACTACAACCCACATAAAAACATTTAAAAGCAATAATCAAAATTGTAACATACACAGTGTGTGTGGCTCCCTCCAAGCCCCTTCGCAACTCCGATCCGTCTAAGGCTAGAAATTACCTGAAAGGTTAATAAACGGGGTGAGTTTACGAAAACTCAGTGTGTAATCCCCTACTTTATAAAAGAAACAGTCAGTCATATAAAAGAATTAAAAGTTTGGCCCCAGCCCTACTTACAGTTTTAGTATCAATTGGGCCTTAGCCCACTATAACAGACAGTACCAGATGGGCCTTAGCCCTATACAGAATTCAAAATGAAGCCCATAGGCCCACAACAGATACAGAACAGATATTTCATGTATGCAGAAACCCAACCCATATCCATCCGTATACACCAACCTTACACCATGTGGGGAGACAACTCGACCCACCCATCCGCTACACACCACAGAATTTGCAGCATGGCTGCCAGAACAGATATTGTGATAGAGTCACCAGATATAGATATTTTGGCATAGCCACCAGAAACAGATATTGTGACAAAGTCACCAGATACAGATATTTGTGGCATAGCCACCAGAACAGATATTTGTGGCATAGCCACCAAAACGCTTCCTCCATCAATATAACCCATATCCCATGCAACAGTTATACATGTCATGGCATACAATATACAGAATCAGAATATCATGCCCATATTTGAATCAAACAATCACAGCCAAGTCATTCATGTCACCAACATATATTCACAATCAAATCAGTCAACCACACAGTCCAAGTCAGTCACTTGCCTACAAGGGCAAAACGGTCATTTAACACCCTAGGGGCAAAATGGTAATTTTACCCCACAAGGGTATCTCGATAATTCTACCCTACAGGGGAATTTTGGTATTTCTACCCTATAAGGGTATTTCGATAATTCTACCCTATAGAGCTATTTCAGTAATTCTACCCTACAGGGGTATTTCAATAGTTTTGAAAATCGAGGGTAAAACGGTAATTTTGTAAATCGGGGATACTTTGGTAATTTTACAAGTTGAGGGCATTTCAGTACTTTGGTAAACTAAAGTATTCTAAACAGGGATAACAAGACGAATGGGGCTAAAGCCCTCTCTCGGCCCAAATGGGCCCACACGCTCGTGTGGCCCTTTTAGCCCAAATCTAGCCACAGATATGAGATTCACCTAGACTAGTCCAATATTTACTACACAATCAAAAAACTTATCCAATTGGGCCCATAGGCCCATTGGGCCCTCATAGCCCCTTTCGACCCATCGCGGCCCGAAATAGCCATCCTACAGCCAGAGTAGTGAGCAATACACACCTGATAGGATACTGGAGTTAATCCGCGCTCCGAGCACTCTTAGCTGACGCCCAACCCAAACGAGCACGCCATAAAGCGAAAGGGATCAGCCAAGAAAGGTACTTTTACTCTCCTCATGGTTCTCTCTATTTAAAGCCAGCTTCGCATCCACTCTTATGTTAGCTTCCCGATATGGGATCCCTCCATCATCAGAGTTTAAATTCAACACCAACTCTTGCCACCCCTTGTTAGCAGAATAAATGCTCTTTGATTGCCATGAGTTTCGAACCTTAGACCTCCTTGCCAACACTATGACGCTACCTTCCTGCCTCTTATGTGGCGCTACTTTGCCACTAGACCATAAGGCTTTTTGTGGCACAATTTCTCCAACAATATTCTTAAGGCCTACCTACTACACCCAGAGTTTGATTCACCTTAAACCAAAATTTTTGCTAGAGTCCAAGTTTGAACCCAGGACTTCTCCAACACTTCTCAGCACACTTAACCACTAGAACAAGCCTTCATTAACGAAATTTATATGCACAACAAAATATTACAAGCTGCCTTCAACTACTGCCATGCTCAAGGCCCAAAACTTCTAAGCCCAAATTTAGGGTGTTACAAGTAATTCGGCACAGATATGAAATCTATGATTTGATACTAATCCCATAAGAATCGGCCAAAGTAAAGAGAGTAGTGGCGGCACAGAGGGTCTTCAGCCAAAGAGGTATTCGGCTTTTGAGATTTGTATGGTGAAAGGGGTTATTCGACACAAATAAGAAGAAGAGAAGAAGGAATCGGCTAAAACCAAAGGTGAATCAGAAGATAATTTGAGTAGAGAAAGAATGGAAAATCGGCAAGTAAGGAAAAAAGAATTCAGCTTTTGAGCACTTAGAGAGAAAAGTGTTTCGGCAACACAAAAATGAAAAATTCGCCTAAAGGAAGAGAATGAATTTTGGTGATACCCTAGAATCCCCAAAATCGGCACCTCTATATACTATAGTCGAATTTACCTATCCCCAAATTCCCTATTCGGCTCCACTTCTCTACACCCCTCATCTCCTAACTTTTCTCCCTAATAACTCCTTAATCCCTTCCTTAAATTTCTCCTTTGATCACTCCCTGCAGAGTTCACATCCAATGCCACTACTGGCCATTTATTGAGCAAAAATAAATCCTTCTTTTGAGCAAGGAGGGATTCGAACTCCAAACCTCCTTGCCATGCATGTGACGCGACCTTTAATCCCCACATGTGACGCTACTTGCCACTCCAGCACAAGGCTTATTGTGTCCAATTCCTCCTTCATTTATTTAAAACCCCAACTACTTGTCATCAAGGTTCTTTTAATTATTAAACTATAATTTCCTTCACCCCAAAGTTCAAACTCAAAGCTTAACCAGGCCTATTATCACATAAATAACACTTGACTAGGAATATTAAGCACACCTTTTATCAAAATTGAAAAAGAAAGAAAGTTTAACATTTTTGGGGTGTTACAGTTCTCAACTGAACACAATCGCAACCTCTTTACCGAAAATCAATTGAAATCACACCCTTGGTTCCTAAAAGACGCACCAATCAACCCTAATCTCCACCTAACATAAAAGTTACAAAAACCCTTTTTATTAGACCTATAATAGGATTATAATTAATCTCGACTAAGCTACACTTACCGTTCAACACCACATTTCATTCATTAACTTATAACTCGTTAAAACAAACCTAAACACTTACCAAACAACGACAGAGCAGAGTACAATTTGATGGTGCCATAAACAAAGAGCCGAAGAGAAGTATTGAACTGAGAAAGTAAAATAGAGGGGTAATGGCAAGAAGAAGAAAAAAAATGATGCACAGAAAAGTGAAAAGCCGAAAGGGGACAGAAGTAAAGCAGAGAATTACCTATCAATATTAGGCCAAGAAACACGCAAGGTGATTATAGCCTATTAGAGAAAAGAGAAAGAATGGAGAAGGGGAAGATTGACAGGAAAACAACAAGATGAGAAGAGAGAAAATTTTCCAAACCCGAAAGAATTGAGAGGGAGAGAGAGAGTGTGTGTGTTTGGCCAAAGAAGGAAGACAATCAATAAGCAACGGAAAAGGAACGATTGCCGCAGGGATGATCAAAGTCAAAATAGGCGAAAAAGGCAGATACCCAAAAGAACCCTAAGCAATAATCAGCTTCCAAGAAGTGAAAAGAACCAAAAGAAAAGAAAACATGTTGACATGAATTGAAATGGAGAGCAAATACCAACCAAAGCCAAATTCTTGAGTGACTAGAATACCAATTCGGCACCAACTCTCCTACCAACTTCAAATTCCCCTATTTTCCTCATAAAATTCCTCCAACATAATCCCCTCAACCACCAAATTCAAACCCACCCAACTCTGTAATATTTCGGTCAACCTGTACTACCCACACGGTAAAAGCAGCAAAATAAATACCCTATTGTGCAAAGCAGAACTCGAACTTTAGATCTCAGGTAACCATAACACGCCACTTATCCCCTAGACCAGTAGGTCCTTTCTGACACAAGACTTCTCAGACTCTTCCCAGGACACTTAACCACTGAAGCAGACATGCATTTGTGCAACACAAACATACAAAAATAAACATTAAGGATTTTTTTTGGGGCGTTACACAAACAATCATGCATTTCTCATACATTTTTCATATCCAATAAAATGCATTCACAATCAACCACAATGTCCCTAATACAAGCCTACGAGGCCCAAAACATGCATTAGAAGTGGTTCGGGACTAAACCGATAACTCAAGAAATTTTTGGAATACTTAGAAAATTTTACAAAATATAAGGGTTACACGCCCTTGTAGACATTCAAAATTGAATCACATGGCCGTGTCCCAACCCGTATCCGACTTCGTGTAACTCTCTGACTTGGGTCACACTGTAACAACCTATTTTTGGGGTTAATTAGAACGGCAGTTTCGGGACCACAATCTAACAACAAAAATAATTATTTTAGTATTATTTTAATATTTACAGTATGATATTAGAGTTGTGTGAAAATTTCGTAAATAAATTTTATCGTTTAAGTGCTTAATTCGGCAAAAAGGACTAAATTGCGTAAAATGCAAAAGTAGCATGCTAATTGATAAAGGTGTCTATTTGCCATGACTTATTAAATCAAAAGCATTATGTTGTAATTAGACCATAACTCTAGTAAATGGACATGGATGGACATATGCTAGTGGATTTTAAATGTATTTATAAAGGTTAATATGGTAAATAGTATAATAATGATATTATAATAAAACAAAACATAGAAAAAAAATGCATTCTTCATCTTTATGGAAGAATATGAGAAGAAAGGAAAGCCATTGAAGCTTCTTTAAGTTCGGCACTTGCATGCCTTGGTGGAGGTATGTTTTGTGTTTGGTTTTTAATAATTTCTACGTTTTTGAGACCGTTGCTTCGTAATCTATCTAGCCCATACCTCCGATTTCAAAATTGTTAGAGTATTTGGATGATGCCATTGTTGAATATTTGATTATCCTGATGTTTAATGATAGAAAATAAATCTTTGATGGTAGATTATTGAGTTTTGTTAAGTGAATTTTGGCAAAAAAGTCAATTTTGGACTAAATTGTGAAATATAATAAATTATGTGGTAAAAGTGTGAATATATGAAAAATATAGGCTGACATGAGCATGTATGAAATTTGGATACCTTGGGCTATGATGAAATTGACTAAATTTGAATTTTTCGAGCTTAGGGACTAATTTGTAAAAAGATCAAAAGTGTAGGGGTAAAATAATAATTTTATGAAAATATGAAATTGAGTTAAAATGAATAGAATATGAATTGAAATAGATGAATTTGATTGATTTGATCAAGTTAAGCCTCGTATGAGTCTATATCGAGGGAAAATAAAGTTTCGGACTAGTCGGTCCATTTGAACGTTTTAACAATTGAGGTAAGTTCGTATGTATTAAGCATTGTTAAATTCATGCTTTTAATGCTTGATATTGTATAAATTGTATATACGTGATTATTGTTATGATTAATAACTTATCGGCTAAAATGGCACTTAGTGTGCTGTTCGAAATAGCTTCGGCTATATTTATATAAATGGCACTTAGTGTGCAAAGTATCGAGGATGACACTTAGTGTGTGAAACATCCAGAATAGCACTTAGCGTGCGAGGTATCGAGTATGGTACATAGTGTGCGAGACATCGAAGATGCAATGGCATTATGTATATGTATGAAATGGTAAGGATCGGTACAGGTATGTACAGAAACTCAACTTAATATGAAATCCATGAATGGTAAGTCTATGACCATTGTGAAATGATGTTGTGTTAATTTGGTGAATAATGATATATGTTTATAAATGTATGGATTTCTAATTAAAAGAAAGGAAGGTGTGGTAAATTTAGTTATTATCATTTTCTTACTAAAACAGTTTTGGACAGCAGCAACAGTCCAATTTTGAAAATACACAAAAAAATAGTAGAAAGTGAGTTAGATATTGAATAAAATATGGAATTGAAACTTATTGAGCCTAGTTTCTTATAAAAGAAACGATGTAAACAAAATAATTTCATATTATAAGATATTGAAGTTGTGTGAAATAGAGTCAAAACGATTTTGAAATCCCCTGCTCTGATTTGAGGAAATCGTTACAAATTGTAAAAAAATTATTTATGGGTTATAATTTATATTCCTATAATTTTTAATGAGTCTATTTTCAATACAAATAGATGGGAACATCATCCAAGTCCCGTACTATGAGATAATTAATTTTTAGTGAAGAAAGGTCGAAGCTGTCGAGCAACAAAACAGGGATGATTTTAAAGAATAAACTGTACTTATTGGCTAAACCATAAATTCTAAAAATTTTATGGTAAGAATATATGTGAGTCTAGTTTTAAGGAAAATTAGAAGACCTTAATTTGGAGTTCCTTAGCTCCAGATATAAATAAATTAGTGACTGTGACTCGAGAAAATAGCTTGACCTGAACATAAGTAAAAATGTAAATATGGTTGTATTACCTTGAGAAGCAAGTTAATAAATTGCTTATTATTATCATATGAACTTACTATGCTTTATAGCTTACTCCCTTTCCTTTTCATCTCTTATAGGTTTATTTAGCTAGCTCGGGTTGGAGATCACCGGAGATTCAATAATACTATCAAGCTACCATTTCGGGTAAAAGTATTCAAATACTTAAGTCTATGGCATGTGTAGGGGCTTTATCTTTTGTAATTATGTCATTACTAATGTGGCCAAATGTGTTGGCCTATAATGGTTATAGTTCAATTTGTGTACAGCCATGAATGGTGGCTTATGTTGATTATATGATTATGCATGTGCCTATGTCATGGAGATGAGGTTGTGATCGTGTGTATGTAATGAGTTATATTGTTGGTGGTGAATGCTTGAGGGTTTAATTGAGATGAGATGATTTGTTGATAACTAAGGCTTAAATGTGTGATATGGGAGTAATCTTATGAGAATTAGTAAATTTGAGCTTGACTAAGCATGATGTTTTAAGTATGTAAAATATGATATGAGGTTACCATGATCTTGTATTGTTTGTGGATGATTGAATGTTCAAATGTGCCATGTTAATGGTCAATAAAAGTAAGCATGTGAGTTTGTTATTGAGGGTGGCAATTGGCTTGGAAAGTATCCTAAAAATTGTCCACACGGGTAGACACACGGGCGTGTGTGACACATGGCCTGCCCTTATGGGCGTGTAGTCTAGCCGTGTGTCCCCTGCATTATGTACTTTAGTTTCAAATTGGCCACACGGGTTATGACACGGCCATGTATCTCAGCTATGTGAGGGACTCGACTTGGAGGCATGGGCGTGTGCCTTGGTCGTGTGCTCTTATTTTTGTGATAACGTCATAAACAGAGAGTTACACGGGCTGAGGACACGGGCGTGTCCCGAGCCACACGGGCGTGTGACCCTATTTCATGATGAAATTTCTAAGTTTTCCAAAAGTTTCCAAGTTCTCAATTTAGTCCCGAACCACCCCCGATGTATGTTTTGGGCCTCGTAGGCCCGTATAAGGGATGTTATGCATGTGTATGAAAAGTTTTAATTTGGATGAAATTTTATGGCTTGGTTTTGTGTGAATGTTTTAATGTAAGTCCGGTAATGCCTTGAACCTTGTTTCGACGTAGGATACCGGTAAGGGGTGTTACACACATGGCCAACACAGATGCCTATGTGACTAGCCCGTGTGACTTTCAAAATGGCCACACACGCCCATGTACCAGGCCGTGTGCTAGGTCATGCCAAACCTGTAGGGTATACTGACTTATGCCACACGGCCAAGTCACATGCTCGTGTGCTGAGTCTTGTGGAACATACTGACTTGATTTCTAATTAAAAACCAGGGGACACACGGCCGTGTCACCTGACGTGTGTCACACACGGCTGAGACACACACCCGTATGGACAAAAATTGGCTATTTACCAAGCCATATTTCTCACCCAAACCTTCAATCACCCACACAAACCAAATGCTATATAACATGGCATAAATGAGCATTCCAACCAATCTCAGCCAAGCCTAATTTACGTTATTTTCATACCAACAACTATATGACTCATCACATCATATTTTTCCAATTCAAATCAAATCATACCAAAATCACACTCACAATGCACTTAACTAGTTAGCTTCATATATGTACTTTCTTACCTAAATCACATGCATACGAAATCTCCAAATTTCAACCTTATGGTATCCATAATGCCATTTCACAACAAGCATCACATAGCAATTATTAATCACATAACAAAATGCCATTTGCACATATATATACATCACAAAATATACCAAAATAAGCCAAATCACATGGCTGTACACATAACCAAACATTCACCATTTACAAGCCAAATCAAATGGTTAAATCATTTACTAACATATATACAAAATGACCATAACTCTTATACATGCCATATAACCAAATACATAAGTTCAAAAGCACAAAAATGATAGCTTGATAATGTGATGAGATCTCCGACGACTCCCAAATCCGAGTAGGCTTCGATAATCATTATAAAACACGAAAAAGTAAACAGAGTAAGCTATAAAGCTTAGTAAGATCGTATGCCTAAAGTAAAACTTACCATATATACACAATTTAAGCAATCAACATAACAAACATAACTCATATTGATCCACAAATCTATCACATATTCATTCACAAGATTAGTTATGAAATTCACAAGTTTCTTTGATTCAATGCTTGTATGGTTCATGTACATACCTGTACTAACTCGTATCAATCTCATACTTATCCATACCCTTGATATACTCATTGAACAATTTGGAAGAATATCGGATACTCGGGAGGCTCGCACCCTAAGTGCTAATACATAGTCGAAGCTATCTCGATATCATATCCCATACAATGCTCACCCTCGAGCTATCAACGGGTCTACTCACACATGGCGTGGCTACACGGTGCTGCTCACGCAAGCTGTCAAGAATCCGCGACACATGCTGGATAACTCAGCCACCGGTAGAACATACAGACCAACACCCAAACACATAACCCTTAATGACATGTCATTCGTATCTTAATCTATTCCTAATGTTCAATCGGGATTTCACATTACCGAATCTTTGTCAAACATATTTGTAAGGTCATATTCAAGATTAATTCAACAGTAAAGCTTTTAAAACACAATTATATTAATGCTTATTAACATACGAACTTACCTCGATTGCAAAAATGACGAAATGGATTGACTAGTCCAATACTTTGTTTTTCCCCTGATCTAGATCCGAACTTTGTTTTTTTATCTATATGTAATCCAATTTAGATTATTTAATTAACATTCTATTCACTTTAACCCAAAAATCACAATATGGCAACTTTACACTTTTTCCCCTAATATTTCAATTTCTTTACAATTTAGTCCTTAGCTAATAAAAATACAAATTCATGCAATTAGGTCCCTACCCATGCTAGCTAAAATTCCCTTATTACCATAGCAGCCCATATTTTTCATTTATTTCACATTTCTACCATAAAATTTTCATATTTCTCAAATCAATCCCTAATTGACAATTTTACCAAAAATCACATTACAAATGTTGTTTATCTAACAACAAGCATACATTTTCTATCATCAAACATCAAAATACATGTACATCATCAATGGCAAAACCCTAAACCTTTAGCAGTTTTGCAAAATAGTCCCTGGGCTAGCTAGATTAAGTTACAACGACTCTGAAAACATAGAAATCATTAAAAACCAAGTCAAAAATCACTTACATGCAAGAATAAAATATAGTCGAATGTTTGGTGTTCTTTAATGGCTTCTTTCTTGCTATATTCAGTTGAAAGAAGGAAGAAGAAAAGATGATGAATTTGTTTTACTTATTATAATTATCATTATTTACCAAATTACAAAATTATCCTTATTAATTAATCACTTAAAACATTTAATACATGTCCAAGAATGTCCACTAACTTTATAAATGGGATAATTACCACATAAGGACATCCTCTTTAAAGTTTCATAGCTATTAGACACCTTTGGCTAATAGAACTCAATTTTTACACTTTACGCGAAATTAAGCACTCAAATGATAAAATTTCTTAACAAAATTTTCACACAATCATATAATCATTCTGTAGACCTTAAAATAATAATAAAATATTATTTTGACCTTAAATTTGTGGTCCGAAAACCACTATTCTGATTTGACTAAAAATGGGCTATTACAATAATGGTATAGTGAAGTGGTCATTTTATGCATGTTTTGGTATGTTTTGATGCTTTGAACAAGGGTGCAAATGGCTTGTAAGTACATGCTTGAAATGGGTGATGGAAATGGCTTGATTTTGGCCAACTTCATGTCCACACGGCCTAAGACACAGGCATGTGTCTCAGCCGTGTGTGACACATGGCCATGCGACACGGTTGTGTGTCCCTTGTAGGTTTTAAAGGTTACAAGTCATGCAGTTACACGGCCTAGCACACGGCCTGGCACAACGGGCGTGTGGCTTGGCCGTGTGACCCAACTCAAAGAGTTACACGGGCACAGACACGGGCTAGGACACGGTCGTGTGTCCTTATTTTGATTGTTATACGGCCTGGCCACACGACCGTGTGACCCATGCAGTTCAATTTTTCTAACTTTTTCTTAAATGTTCAAAATGTTTTCGATTTAGTTCCTAATCATTTCTAAATCATTTGTAAGGCCCCGAGGGCTTGATTAAGGGATGATATGCATGTATATGTATGGATTATGCTATGTTTATATTAATGTTTGGAAATGTATGTGCTTATGTTATGTTTTTATAGTAATACTCCGTAACCCTATTCTGGCGATGGTTACTGGTTAGGGGTGTTACAAAAACTTTCTAGGATATTATAGGAGTTGAGACTAGGGACTAACTTGATACTCACCTATACTGTAGCTTGGAGTTTCAGACTTAAACATCCTTCTTCAACTAGCAGCAACAATTGTTTGAAGAACATAGTACCACCATTAAAACCAATTTACAAACAAATGACTAACTTCTGAATTATAGACGACCACCAAGTAGGGTCTCTTATTCAAAACTCACTGTTCATATCCTTCTTATGAACCTTATTCTCTCAAAAACATAACATGTAGAGCTATCAAACTTACCGAGATGTGAAATATCCACTCATTAGTTCAAAAACCTTATTTCCAGCTAAATAAATGAGAAGAAAATATGTAAGTTTCAATTGGAAGAGCCAGAGAGTAGTATTAAAGGAAGAAGTTTCACCATATATATTGTAACACCCCTAACCCGTATCCGTCGCCGGAATGAGTTACGAGGTATTACCAAACAAGATATAACTTCTGGACATTCACACATTCACCTAAGTCATATTCGAATGTACATATATATATATAACATATGGTTATTTAACTATTAAACCTAAAAAAAACACACACATTATTCCTTAATAATATAGGCACTTGCTAAACCAAACAAATCATATATCAAAGTTTATGACCAAAAAGATATGTGGCATTATTAATACAACATCATGACTGAACATGATATACACATTTATTTAAGTCACAAAATAACGCACCATTTCATATGCCTAAATTTACCATATTTAAAATGCAAACACAAACCATAACATCAATCAACTTAGGCGCAAATCATGTTTTTCATTATCCGTTTACTAATTACCAAAACAACCAATATCTTAATTAATATTTTACAATTATACCAAGCATCACTTTCTGCTATATTTAATAAGTTCATGATAAAGTAGTTTAATAGCATATTATTAACAAGTATGCGACATATAAGACATATTCACTTATACACATATATTATACTTAAAATAACCATAAAACTAAACCAAACACACATCTTTGGTTCACTATTTATACATTTATGACCATACATCTTAAGCCATCTTAGAACAACATTACTAAAACATTACCTGCCCAAATTTGCAAATAATCAAATCCAACCCACTTAGCAAATACCTTCATATCATTATAGTCAAATCTAATCAATTAAATAAATAACCGAACATAATCATTATAACTACACTTAAAACATTTATGTAACCATCCAAGAAGCACATTTATTTCTTGTCTCTTATAGCCGAACATAATGACCTAATATTAACAATGATATATGAATTATTTCCAAGCTTATCACACATTTTATCCACATAAATCTTTTAGCATTTTACCAAAATAAACATCAACCATAATCAATCTTAAACATTAATAAACCATACCAAGCACACATAATTTATATGCCATGATCGAATCATCAAAACAAAATATATCCATCATATAATCAAAAGCATTGAAACCAAACTTAACATAATAAACAAGCCATTTTTGCATGGCTCATCTTTACATTTCCTAAAACAAACATAAACATAAGCTAAACTATACATGCCATAGATTTAAGTTCAAATTTATAAAAAAAATACCGAAACAGTTGATAGTGTGATGGACTTCTCTGACGATCCCCAAGCCCGCAACTAACTTCAAAAATCTATAAGACAGAGAGTAAACATACACACAGCAAGCTTTCACAGCTTAGCAAGTCATAAGCAAATAAAACATTCATTAACATTAGTAGCTCAACTTGACTAAACCAATTCATGCTACCATAACTACATTTAATCTCAAACTTACAAATTCATATACAACATATACATTCATGTATCAACTTGAACTTGACTGAAATACATATATATATCCATTATTAAAGTTATCATTTACTTCCAAGGTCATAATATCATCATATAGACGAATATATATATACACATGTTTCACACTTTAATATCACATACTTATATCATTTTGCCAAATATAGATTGGCATTCAATATACATATAACCAACTTTATAACATGATTCATATCATCACTTCAAATACCAAAACTTACCTTAATTTCAATACATTAGCTAACACATACCTGAACCTTCTAATTTGATTTCACATTCGGTCTTTACTTAACATTGCCCGTTGAATCATTCGGAATTAAATAGGATACTCAGATAGTCCCACATATCATACAATGCCAATGTCCCAGACGTGATCTTACAAGTAATTACATATCGACACCACTGTCTTAGACAAGGTCTTCCTCGTAAACACATATCGAAATCACATATCGATGCCAACGTATTAAACGCGGTCTTACTCGCACACACATATCAGAATTACTTATCGATGCCAACGTGTTAAACGTGGTCTTACTTGCACACACATATGAGAATGGCAAATCATGCCAATGTATTAAACGTGGTCTTACTCACACACACATATCGAAATCACATATCGATGGCAACGTATTAAACGTGGTCTTACTCGTACACACATATCGGAATCACATATCGATGCTAATGTATTAAACGTGTGGTCTTACACGTAATCACATATTGATGCCAATGTCCCAGACATGGTCTTATACGTAATCACATATCAGTGCCAACGTCTCAGGCATGGTCTGACACGTAATCACATATCGATGCCACTAAAAAATGTACCATTATAAAATTGAATTATAAGATCATATAACTCACAAATCATACCACAATCACATTTTTCATTACTCAATGCCGATTCATAACTTACTAATAATCATTACAATTATTTATAGATCACATATATTGAAATTTAACAACATCTATTTGCTTATAAACTTACCTCAGACAACGACAATCGGAACGGGATAATTATTCGACAACTTTGCTTTTTCCCCGATTCAAATCCGATTTATTTAGTTCTTAATCTAAATATATTCAAATTAAAATCATTCAAACATAATTCGATTCCATTTAGTCCAAAAACACATAAATGGGCAAATTACCATTGACATTTTACACTTTTTACAATTTAGTCTAAATTGCACAAAACACAAAACATGCAAAATTTGCACACACCATGCTTAGGTCGATTGTTACCCATGCTCATACAAGTCCATACATTTCATTTATTTCACATTTTAGTTCCTCAATTTATTATTTTTGCAATTTAGCCTTAATTACTCAAATTCATCAAAAATTCCAATACAAAATATATTAATTCAAAACATATCTTTCATAATTCATCATCTAACATCACAAAGCTCTATTATTCATCAATGGAATAACTCAAAATATTCATCAAAATAAAAAATTAAAGCATGGGCTTTGTACATTACATTGCAACGATCTCAAAAACGTAAAAATTATCAAATATCGAGCTAATTTCATCCCTTAATCAAGCTAGTCTTTGGCCGAACCCTTAAAAGATTTATTTCTTTGCTTTCTTTGATATTTTGGTCATGGGAAGAAAGATGAACAAAATGGCTTTTAAATTTTATGTTTTATTTAATACATATTATTACATATTTTACTAATTTAACCTTTGATATTTAATAACTAAAACTTATACATTAAGGCCACAACCGTCCATCACTAATTCATATGGTAATATTGAAACATAAATACCTCATGAAATAAAGACAACAAAAATTTGATCCTTACAAATTAAACCATAAATTTTCCATTTTACGCAATTAAGCCCTTTTATTAAATCGGGCACTCAAACGACAAAATTAAAACACGAAAATTTCACAGATATAAATTCACACATAATAAACACAGAAAATAATTTTTAAAAATTTTTTTTTACTCAGTTCGTAGTCCCGAAACCACCGTTCCAAAGAGGGTCTAAATCGGGATGTTACATATATCCAGTTCCTCTTAGTGGAACTTGACAAGTGTTGATTGTATCAATAATTTATCCTCATAAGTGGCCTACAAAACTTGAGAGAAATATAAATAAAGATCCTGTGCAAATATTGCTTGATCAGTTCATTTAGTTGGCTCATAACTAGATCACATTACAAAACCCAATTAGCATAATGCTCAGAAAAATCGAGCATACTATACTTTTGATGGTAACTCACACCAGACTTACTCTTTGTTTGTCACACTCTTTTCTTAAGTAGTAGAATATCTTGAGATAAAATCTTTAATTACTTACATGATGGATACTTGATGCCAACTCTTATTCGTAAAAAAGACGGCAAATGGGTAGACTACACTATGGTAAACAGATAACTACACATCTACACTGTAATATCCTGATTTTCGGCTTTTTTTGCGATTCTCGATATTTTGGTAAAGTTTTTAAAATTTGGTTTTTGATTGTGGAATTCATAATTTGAGTGTGTAAATGGGCTTATGGAAGGCCCATGTGTTGGCCAAAACCCGGTAGAATTTTTGAATTTTGGACTTGTGAAGTTAGAGGCTTTGGATAGGTGGTCTTATTAAAATTCATGGGTAAAATGTATCACAAAAGAGCCTCTGGTAAAGTGGCTAAGTGACGCCACTAGGGAGCTATAAGGGTGGGGTGTAAGTGGTTTGGGAAGACATGGGATCAATTCCCTATGTTGGCAAATATGATGCTAATTTTTATGCTTTGTGCACGCTAGAGTTTAAAGCTGAATGGAACTCTGTTGAAGGGAGTTTGAATCAGTCAAGGGCATGGATTAAGGAGGGATAAGGGGAGAGATTTTAGGGATTTGAGAGGGTGATAGAGTTGGCCGAATATTGGGGTTTGGAGAGGGGATTTCGACAGGGGGCTTTAGTTGGGGATTTTTGACATTAGGGTCCAGGTTGTGCCGTTTTCTTCTTTTGGTTTGGTCTTTTCTCTCCTTTTTCTTTTTTAGCCGAATCTACCATCCCTCCTCTCATCTTTTCTTCCTTTTCCTCCTTCCAAACTAGCCCACTACTTCTCTCCATTCATAGGTTGTTTCTTTCCCTTAACTCCACTTCACAAATATCGCAAAGCCAAAATCAGAAGCTAGGTGGTGCCGATTCTTTGTTGACTAGCAACCCTCTTTTTATTTTCACTTTTTGGTGGTCAATGTAACACCCAAAATACTAAGTCTTTTAGTATAGGAGATTTCCATACATACTATTAAAATGTGATTACATTAACATACAACCTTCACTTATAGAATATAATGTTTTAACCAAAAATGATTTAATTTATAACTGGCACAACCAAAATAAGCCTAGCAACTAAACCATATTAGCGAGGCCGAAGTTTACGCATACTACTTGTACGAGTTACATGTTAACCTATACATGCCGTAATGTTTACAAGAATTCGGCTAAAATAAAAGTAAGTACCAAGACGTTGAAGGATGGTGTGATGACTTTGACGATGATTCCGGGGCACACTAGAGTGGATCGCAAGAACCTAAACAAGTGTCAAACAGCGCAACAATGAGTATAAACTCAGTAAGTTATAAGCATTGCATTACCGTCCATTTAATAAAAAGGCTTGAAAGAGACAAACAAAATAAATAAATAATATAACAAAGTCCCGAATATCCAGGTCCTCACTACCAACTCATATAACATTTCACATAATTCTCGACGCATTGCTACTTATCGTTTTGTTGTTGTTTAGTTTATAGAAAATTTTAATATCTCATTCATATCAACATGACTATACGCTCTTCACCTTAAATACCACCCCACAGAGGTTCCGCCACTAAGCTCAATTCTATATATATAAACATAATGTCTGTGCTTTCACGAAATCAAAGTATCTACTCATTCAACTGCTTCATAATTTACTCGATAAAGTCGCATACCTAAACATTCATAATAATTTTGAAATTACATAAAGAAATCCGCACACTTAGTGCTTAATAATCGAAGTCCGCACACTTAGTGCTTAATAATCGAAGTCCGCACACTTAGTGCTTAATAATCGAATTCGCACACTTAGTGCAGGGAATTCAAACTCGCACACTTAGTGCCTACCTTATCATCGTAAATGTTTATACTCGCACACTTAGTGCCGAGACCACCAATTCAATACCAGCATTCATGTGTATATATATATTTTTATGTTCTACCATTCGGTATACATACCTAGATAGTAGGATGATACATATCAGGATAATAGTTGTGCTTAACAACTTACCTTGTGTTGGGGAGGACGGTTCCAACTCGGCTACTCGATGATCTTTCCTTTGCCTTTGTTTAATTCTTCTCCTTTATCTTCTCGAGCTAAATCAATGAGTTAATTAGTTTAACTGTTTTGTTACATATTTATATCTAAATATTTAGGATCTCAACTCATAGAATATACATGGTGATCTTTTTATTTTTCTACTATATGTTTTTAAGCTATTTGACTAATAACTATATGCTATCACTCTACTATTTATAACTCGGTCACACAAGCATATATATATATATGTAATTGACATTCGGCAACCATTCTTGCTAACTATTCATTTCTAGAAAATTTTATATGCATATAGTCCAAAAGTGATATCATGAATGGACACACATTTATATAGATATATATACATATAGCCGTATATGCAAAACTTAAGCTCAATCATCACTTATGTTCTTACTTTGATATACGAATGTGTACACATACATCTATGATTTATTTCATTTCAAGGTTCATATCCATTATAAAAATTCAATCAATTAGACCAATATCATTCCCTTAATTAACCTTAAAGAATTTAAATTAATTTCATACATGTACCCTTTTGGGGCCATTCACCTATAATCAACTTTGTCTTCACCTATATACTTTAATCTAGGTGGCCGAATATACATACTCCCATATAATGAAATTTTTATTTCCTTTTACCTTTGATTTCTACCAATTAATCACCTAGCCGAAAATCCTAAGCTAGCTAATTCACTCATTTGTTCATACCATATTCACGAATCAATTGTCATCTAATTTCCAATTTCACTAATCAAATCCCTACTCTCATTTCTTACCACATTCAACAAAGAAATTTTTAAGGCATTTCTTCCTATCCATCCCATAGCCGAATATTTCCATCCATTACCAAATTTCATCATTCACTAATTTACCCAACTCACATCTAATCCCCATTTATAATACATTCACAATTAACCATTTTCATGCTCCAATCATCACAACATCAAAGCATAATTCAAGAATTACTCATCCATGGCCGAATTCATTTCTATCAATCTTAACAAGAAAAACAAAAATTTAAACCATGGGTTAAGTTTGAATTCAAGCTAGCAACTTAAATCATGCATGGATTTCAAAAAGGTAACACCAAACATACCTCTTCCTAGCATACAAGCATGGCCAATCCTTAAGGTTTTCTTTCCTTTCCCTTTTTCTTTGTTTTCTACTTGAGAAGAAGACAAGATGAACATATTTTTTTCTTTTTTTATTTATTATTATTTTACAAATATAGTTTAATATTGTATTAAATTTATCTTGGTGGAATTCATCATATCATGGCCGCCACTAATAAAGAAAAAAGAAATTTGACATGCAAGACCACCTTTGTTAAATCATGCACTAATGGATCCTTGTTATTTATCCTATCACCTTTTAATTTGTTTCATATAAGTCCATTTGATAATTTCACCACAATTGACCAAATTGACGTACAAAACTTTCGCACATGCATTTACTCACGTCATAATCATGAAATAAAAATTTTAAATTATTTATAGGACTCGGTTTTGTGGTCCCGAAACCACTTTCCCGACTAGGGTCAAATTAGGGTTGTCACAACTCTCCCCTCTTAAAGAATTTTTCGTCCCCAAAAATCTTACCCGTGAATAGGTTAGGATATCGGTCCTTCATAGTGTCTTCAAGTTCCCAAGTAGCTTCTTCAACTCCGTGTTTAACCCACAGCATTTTTACTAAAGGAATTTTCTTATTTCGTAATTCTTTTACTTTGTGCGCTGAATCACGAACCGGCTCTTCCTCATAACTCAAATCAAAGTTAGATTTCAATTTCTAATGGATTTAGTATGTGGGACGGATCGATCTATAACGTCGAAGCATTGAGACATGAAAAACATTGTGAATCTTCTCAAGTTCAGGGGGTAAAATCAATCGATAAGCAACTGGCCCAATTCGTTCGGATATCTCGTACGGCCCGATGAACCTCGGACTTAATTTGCCTCTACTACTAATCCGAGTACCTTTTTCCAAGGCGAAACTTTAAGAAACACCTTGTCTCCAACCCGATATTCAATGTCCTTCCGTTTCAAGTCCAGATAGGATTTCTCGACGATCCAAGTCGCTTTCAAGCTTTCACGGATTATCTTTATTTTCTCGCTCAAGATCCCCGATTAAATCAACCCCAAGATTTTACTCTCACTAAGCTCACCCAAAATAATGGTGTACGGCATTTACGACCATATAAAGCTTCATAAGGTGCCATCTTGATACTTGATTGAAAACTATTGTTGTAAGCGAATTCGACCAAAGGTAGATATCTCTCCCACGAATCACCAAGCTCTAAGATACAACATCTCAACATGTCCTCGAGTATTTGAATTATCCGCTTGGATTGACCATCGCTTTGGGGATGAAAAGCGGTTTAAAGTGCAACTTGGTACCCAAGGCTTCTTGCAATTTCTTCCAAAATCGTGATGTAAACCTCGTGTCCCTATCGATTCAATTGAATTGGGTACTCCATGTAACCGAACGATTTGAGAAACGTATAATTCGCGCCAATTTATCAAGTGAAAAATCCATACGGACAGAATAAAATGAGCGGACTTCATCAATCTGTCTACAATCACCCGCATTGAATCTTTCTTACTTTGAGTTACCAGTAACCCGGATACAAAATCCATAGTGATTCGATCCCATTTCCATTCAGGTATTAGGATTGGCTGAAGTAATCCCGAAGGCATTTGATGTTCCGCCTTCACTTGTTGACATATTAAACACTTCGAAACATAGTTAGAAATGTCTCGTTTCATACTAGGCCACCAAAATTGACGTTTTAGGTCATTGTACATTTTTGTACTTCCTGGGTGTATTGACATTCGACTACTGTGAGCCTCACCCAAAATCATCTGAATAAGTTCTGAGTTTCTTGGAACACACAATCGGTTTCTGAACCTTAAACAGTCGTCGTCGTCGATTTGAAACTCTGATTTTGTACCCGCGGTACATTCAACTCGTTTAGCAACCAATTCACCATCAACTTTTTGAGCCTCATTGATTTGATGAATCCACAGTGGTCTAGCCCTTAATTCTGCTACTAATGCATTATCGGATAGAGCTGACAAGTGTACGTTCATGGCTCGTAATGCAAACAATGATTTGCGACTTAACGCATCAGCAACTACGTTAGCCTTTCCCGGGTGATAGTCGATGATCAGTTCATAATCTTTCAACAACTCGAGCCAACGTCTTTGTCGCAAATTCAATTCTCTCTGAGTCATCAAATATTTGAGGCTTTTATGATCCGAGTATACATGACACTTCTCGCCAAATAAGTAATGTCGCCATATTTTTAAAGCGAAAACAATTGCAGCTAACTCGAGATCGTGAGTCAGATAGTTCTTCTCATGTGGCTTCAACTGTCTGGATGCGTATGCTACCACTCGACCTTCTTGCATCAATACACAACCCAACCCAAGCAAAGACGCATCACTGTAAATAACAAACTCTTTACCGGATTCGGGTTGAACTAGCACTGGAGCTTCATTAAATAAGTTTTCCATTGATCGAAACTTCTCTTAAATTTTTCTTGACCAAACAAACTTAACATCTTTCTGAAGTAGTCTTGTCATTGGTGTGGCTATCGTTGAAAAACCCTTTACAAAACGTCTGTAATAACCAAAGAAGTCCCAAAAAGCTCCGAACTTCGCATGTATTCCTGAGGCTTCCAATTAAGTATGGTCAGTAATTTTACTCGGATCAACTCAATACCCGACGCAGACACCACATGACCCGGAAAACTAACTTCTCTCAACCGTAACTCACATTTACTAAACTTAGCATACAATTGCTTGTCCCGCAAAAAATCCGTAACACCAATCTCGTGTGCTCAAGATGTTGGGCTTCGTTTCTCGAATAGACCAAAATGTCATCGATAAACACAACTACAAACCGATCCAGATATGGTCCGAAAATCCGATTCATCAAATCCATAAATACCATAGGGCATTAGTAAGCCCAAATGGCATTACTAAGAACTCATAGTGTCCATATCTCGCTCGAAAGCGCTTTGGGGATATCTCGAGTCTCTAACTCAGAATCGATAATATCCCGATCTCAAATCTATCTTCAAAAATACAGAGGCCTTTTTCAAATGGTCGAATAAATCATCAATACGCTGATAACGGATATTTATTCTTTATTGTCACTTTATTCAATTGACGATAGTCGATGCATAATCGCATGGTTCCGCCCTTCTTTTCACAAACAACACCGTGCACCCTAAGGTGAGGAACTTGGACGAGCGAAACTCTCTATCCATCAACTCTTGCAACCGGGTTTTCAATTCTCTCAATTCCGCTGGCGCCATACGATACGGAGCAGTAGAAATCGGTGTAGTCCCGTATAAGTTCAATGCCAAACTCTACCTCCCGAACAGTGGTAACCCCAGTAGTTCCTCGGGAAAAACATCCGGATAATCACGCACCACCGCACTGCTTTCAAGCTTCTTTCCTAACTCTTTGTCGTCAAACACGTATGCCAGATATACCTCACACCCCTTTCTCATATGTTTTTGGGCCATCATCGAGGATATAATCTGCTGTAACTCGACCCTATCGTAAGACTCGATTCGGATTATCTCATCGCTTTGCACATCTCAAATCAATAGTCTTTCCTTTACAATTTACCATCGCATCATGAATAGTCAACCAATCCATACCAAGGATAACATCAAATTCATCAAACGGTAAGAGCATCAAATCACCGAAAGCAAGAGTCTCTCGACTACTAGAGGACATTTCTTACACACCTTATCCACAAATACATAACGACCCAATGGGTTTGACACTCGGATTATGAACTCAGTGGACTCGGCGGTGTAGAGTCTTACTAGATACTAAAGTCTCACATATATATGAATGAGTGGAACCAGGGTCAATCAAAGCAATGACATCGATATTAAAGAGAGTAAAAGTACCAAGTGATAACATCGGGAGAAGATGCTTCCTCTCGCGCATACGGATGGCATAAGCTCTAGCAGAGCACGAGTCTCGGATCGATCACCAGATCGTAAGTCCCTCTCGACCCCCACCCTACCTCCCGTATTTCTCGATGGTCTACCTCTAGTCATTGCGCCTGGTCGATCTCATACCTTGTACCTTATTCTTCTCATCCTGTTCCGCACAATCTCGAATAAAATGATCCCGCGATCCGCATCTATAACAGCTCGGTTAATAGACTTACCCCAACATTCACCTACATGTCGTCTTCCACATTGTGCGCATTCGGGTTTTGTTGTCGATTGTTACCCACACTTGCAACCGAAGTAACTCGAGAATCCGCTGACGGTCGCTCCCTAATAAAAATTCCCATAGCCGCTTTTGATTTGTTAGTATCGTCCCTGAATTTCTTTGGAGTCGAAAAAGTAGTTTTACCCGCCGTTCTTTTACGAAAAGTCTCTCGGCTTCGATTCACTTTCTTTTTCTCCTTCCCGAGTTCTTCACTTTTGCATGCCCGCTCAACCAAGTTTACGAATTCCTTTATCTCTAAAATACCCACCAAAGAGCTTTAAATCTTCATTCAACCCTTCTTCAAACCTTTTACACATAGCAACTTCATCACTACGCACTCTCGAGCATATCGACCGAGTCTTACAAACTCGCGTTCAGATTCGATCATCACAAACGACCTTGTTTGAGCTCCGTAAATTCTTTACGCTTTTGATCAATGAATCGTTGACTAATATACTTTTTCCGAAATTCCTCCCGAAAGAAATCCCAAGTAATGCGTTCCTTTGGAACAATAGAGATCGAGTTCTCCACCAATAATAGGCCGTGTCCCGCATTAAGGATATAGCACACTTCGTGCACTCATCAGCGTGCAAGAAAGCTCTTCAAAACGCTGAATGGTGTTATCAAGCCAAAACTCGGCCTTTTCAAAGATCATCGATGAGTCGTAGCTCAAAATTCCTCACTTCGCGCTTTCTCACCAAATCTACGGAGGTTTACTCACCTCAAAGGATCAATATTCGTTGGTATGTTAGGAACTGAGGCGGACTATTTAAGTTTGGAAACGCTGAGCAAATGGTTTCGTCCGGCATAATGTGTGACCCATTCATTCATCATAGAAAAGAAGGCTTGTTTTGCCCCATCATCTTGATTATTTGCAGATGATCGAGGTTCAAAGAAAGTGTGTTCCTTGTGCAGAGCACACGCTACACTTTCAACATCATCCGCCAAGGCTCTCTCGTGATTAGGTTCCATTGACTAATCAAAACAATAATTTCAACCATCAAAAGCCATCACACTATCATAGATTAACATTAAGGCATGTATAGCTAGACTCGTACGCTCTACGGTAGTCCTAGAACCGACTAAACCGTAGCTCTGATACCAATAATTGTAACACCCATAATACTAAGTCTTTTAGTATAGGAGATTTCCATACATACTATTAAAATATGATTACATTAACATACAACCTTCACTTATAGAATATAATGTTTTAACCAAAAATGATTTAATTTATAACTGGCACAACCAAAATAAGCCTAGCAACTAAACCATATTAGCGAGGCCAAGTTTACGATACTACTTGTACGAGTTACATGTTAACCTATACATGCCGTAATGTTTACAAGAATTCGGCTAAAACAAAAGTAAGTACCAAGACATTGAAGGATGGTGTGATGACTTTGACGATGATTCCGGGCACACTAGAGTGGATCGCAAGAACCTAAACAAGTGTCAAACAGTAACAACAATGAGTATAAACTCGAGTAAGTTATAAGCATTGCATTACCGTCCATTTAATAAAAAGGCTTGAAAGAGACAAACAAAATAAATAAATAATATAACAAAGTCCCGAATATCCGTGTCCTCACTACCAACTCATATAACATTTCACATAATTCTCGACGCATTGCTACTTATCGCTTTGTTGTTGTTTAGTTTATAGAAAATTTTAATATCTCATCCATATCAACATGACTATACGCTCTTCACCTTAAATACCACCCCCACGAGAGGTTCCGCTTACTAAGCTCAATTCTATATATATAAACATAATGTCCAGTGTTTCACGAAAATCAAAGTATCTACTCATTCAACTGCTCATAATTTACTCGATAAAGTCGCATACTAAACATTCATAATAATTTTGAAATTACATGAAAAAATCCGCACACTTAGTGCTTAATAATCAAGTCCGCACACTTAGTGCTTAATAATCAAGTCCGCACACTTAGTGCTTAATAATCGAATTCGCACACTTAGTGCAGGGAATTCAAACTCGCACACTTTAGTGCCTACCTTATCATCGTAAATGTTTATACTCGCACACTTAGTGCAGAGACCACCAATTCAATACCAAAGATTCATGTGTATATATATATTTTTATGTTCTACCATTCGGTATACATACCTAGATAGTAGGATGATACATATCGGGATAATAGTTGTGCTTAACAACTTACCTTGTGTTGGGAGAGGACGGTTCCAACTCGGCTACTCGATGATCTTTCCTTTGCCTTTGTTTAATTCTTCTCCTTTATCTTCTCGAGCTAAATCAATGAGTTAATTAGTTTAACTGCTTTGTGTTACATATTTATATCTAAATATTTAGGATCTCAACTCATAGAATATACATGGTGATCTTTTTATTTTTCTACTATATGTTTTTAAGCTATTTGACTAATAACTATATGCTATCACTCTACTATTTATAACTCTCATTCACACAAGCATATATATATATATATGTAATTGACATTCGGCAACCATTCTTGCTAACTACTCATTTCTAGAAAATTTTATATGCATATAGTCCAAAAGTGATATCATGAATGGACACACATTTATATAGATATATATACATATAGCCAGTATATGCAAAACTTAAGCTCAATCATCACTTATGTTCTTACTTTGATATACGAATGTGTACACATACATCTATGATTTATTTCATTTCAAGGTTCATATCCATTATAAAAATTCAATCAATTAGACCAATATCATTCCCTTAATTAACCTTAAAGAATTTAAATTAATTTCATACATGTACCCTTTTTGGGCCATTCACCTATAATCAACTTTGTCTTCACCTATATACTTTAATCTAGGTGGCCGAATATACATACTCCCATATAATGAAATTTTTATTTCCTTTTACCTTTGATTTCTACCAATTAATCACCTAGCCAAAAAATCCTAAGCTAGCTAATTCACTCATTTGTTCATACCATATTCACGAATCAATTGTCATCTAATTTCCAATTTCACTAATCAAATCCCTACTCACATTTCTTACCACATTCAACAAAGAAATTTTTAAGGCATTTCTTCCTATCCATCCCATAGTCGAATATTTCCATCTATTACCAAATTTCATCATTCACTAATTTACCCAACTCACATCTAATCCCCATTTATAATACATTCACAATTAACCATTTTCATGCTCCAATCATCACAACATCAAAGCATAATTCAAGAATTACTCATCCATGGCCGAATTCATTTCTATCAATCTTAACAAGAAAAACAAAAATTTAAACCATGGGTTAAGTTTGAATTCAAGCTAGCAACTTAAATCATGCATGGATTTCAAAAAGGTAACACCAAACATACCTCTTCCTAGCATACAAGCATGGCCGAATCCTTAAGGTTTTCTTTCCTTTCCTTTTTTCTTTGTTTTCAGCTTGAGAAGAAGACAAGATGAACATATTTTTTTTTCTTTTTTTTATTTATTATTATTTCACAAATATAGTTTAATATTGTATTAAATTTATCTTGGTGGAATTCATCATATCATGGCCGGCCACTAATAAAGAAAAAGGAAATTTGACATGCAAGACCACCTTTCTTAAATCATGCACTAATGGATCCTTGTTATTTATCCTATCACCTTTTAATTTGTTTCATATAAGTCCATTTGATAATTTCACCACAATTGACCAAATTGACGTACAAAACTTTCGCACATGCATTTACTCACGTCATAATCATGAAATAAAAAATTTTAAATTATTTATAGGACTCGGTTTTGTGGTCCTGAAACCACTTTCCGACTAGGGTCAATTTAGGGTTGTCACAGTCAATTCCCTTATCTTCTAGGCATAAATGGATTCAAGAGGAAAAAGAATGTGGTAAGTGCTCGAACTCTAAACGATTCCTATAGTAACTGTTGACAAAAGCCGAAATCCCTATAGTTTAGGAGATGGCCAAATGTGGGTATAGGCTCTATTGGGTTTTTCTTTTAATATTTTTATGGTTTGTTTAGTGGAGGAGCAACAAGGCGTAGGGTCGACTTGGGTTAGTTTGGATCATCGGAGTGGCTAGAGCTAGTCATCAAGTTCTGCAAAGGTAAGGTTCCTAAGGCCATCATGGAGGGTGGCTGACTGTGTAAGTGTTGATATTAGATGGTTCTTAATTTGGTTCAGTTATTGTGAGCTAATCTATTAACAGTTGATTATAGGAGAAACCGTGTAGGAGATCTCATCGAGGAATATCACAAAACAGGTGTGTAACGAACCCTTTTTCATAGGTTAAAACGATATATGCCGAAAAGCCAACATGCCGAAATTCTGGCATTTCGAGGACTTGTGAGCAAGCGAACGCTCATTGGTTAGTTAGATTCACTAAGTTGATGATCGGGATCGTTAGAACAGGTAAGAGCACAATTTTTGGCATTACGGTAAGTTGGGCCTCGAGGGGCAAAAATCGGGCCCAATGGGCTTTCGAGCCCATTTGGGTAAATCTGATAGAAAATGAAAACCTGAAAAATTGTGTGTTAAGACTGTTGACACCATTATGGATTATGGGCTAAATGGGCCTAGTTGACAAAATCGGTGATGTAGGGCCCATTAGGGGTTTTTGGACCAATAACTCGGTCTCGCTAAAAATGGGCCAGAATCACTGTTTAAACACTTGAACTGTTAGTAACTGATGATGAACATGGAAAACCCTAATATTTGGTAAAATTACAGAATTACCCTTATAATGTGAAAATGACTATTTTGCCCCTAGGTATAAATGACCATTATACCCTTAGGGTTTAGTTATGAATTTGATATATGAGATTTTGATATACATGATTGATATGATATGCACATGATATGCATGATATGCACATGATATGTATGATATGCACATGATGTATTCATAAATGCATTGGGTTGGGTTTTTATATGGATGGAGGAAGTGCAAAAGGGCTTATGCCCCAGTTTATTAAAAAGGGCTTATGCCCCAGTTTATTGAAAAGGGCCTATGCCCCAGTTTATTGAAAAGGGCTTACGCCCCAATTCACCGAAAGGGCTTTTGCCCCAGTTATAAAAAGAGGCTAGGCCTCTAGTTATATGATAAAGCAGTTATACTGCCCGTGGAGAGTTATGGTTGGGTGGGTTGAGTTATTCCCTACATGGAGAGCTTGGTTAGTACGGGTGGAGAGTAGCGAATGGTAGGTCGAGTAGTCTCCCCAAATGGGCTTGCATTCATTCTTTCATTGACATTACACCTGATATTGAAATGGGCCTATAGGCCATACAGGTTACAGTAAAGGCTTCGGCCCAGTGTTATGAAACATGAAATATGAAAAGGCTTCGGCCCAGTATATGTTGAGATTGGACTTGGGCTTAGGCCCAGCAGGCTGATGTTGTTTTGGGCTCTGAAAGGGGCTTGTTGCACATTGAGTTTTCAAACTCACCCCCCTTTCCTTAACCTTGTAGGTGAGCCTTGATTTGGGGGACTTGGAGCCAGAGGGGATTCAGAGTGGCCACGATGATCGCTTTTGGGCTTTTGAATAAGTGTTTGGTTTTCATTAAGTTTGCTTTATTTATTATTAAGTTGTAATAAGGCCACTTTAACTTTATTTTCTTTCTTTCTAGGATTATTTTATTTAAATTGGTTGATAATAATTGGGCTAGACTTAGGACGCATTTCCAAAATGATACTTGTTTTCAAAATAACACCATGACACACATAATTGGAATAACAAAGATAACTACTTAAATGAATTTCAACTTGTTTTCCAAAGTGTGGCAATGGTGGTGGGCATGTCTAGGATTGGATCCAATCAAGAGCTTGGTACTTAAGTAGCCTTCATGGCTTACCCCCTCTGTCTCAGATACCTACCTGGTGCGCAGCCTCCATTCACTCTGGTTAGCTCAACAATAGTCAGTTTTTAGATAATAAAACGAAACATGGATTTTTAAACTTCGTGTGACACGTCAGATTCGGTAATAACGTCCAGGCCGGGTTTGGGGTGTTACATTTAGTGGTATCAAAGCCAGGTTGCAACAACTCGACTGTGGATCGGGTCTAAAAATTTTTTGAAAACTTAGGCCTAAGAAGGGTATTTTTAACGGGGTTAAAATCAAGAGTTTCAAAATAAGGGTGTTTTCAAATGAAATTCCTATTTTCTAGGATAAAAAAAAAATTAGGTTTTTGAGTTTTAAATGGATTGAAGAAAGAAGTGGCGCACTAAATCCCCGGCACCAAGTCTGTAAGTATATTTTCTTTACGTTAGGTGATAATGGTATGATGCTATAAATAGAACTGAGACCCTACTATGATACTTTAGATAGGGTAGAACTATAAAACAATAGGAATGAAACTGTAGCTAGGCTACGACGATGTGAAAACAATCCTTGAACTGTTTCCATAAGACATCTCGTAATAAACAATTGAACATTATACTAATGTCATAAAATTCGTAATCAGATAAGTCGATATGAGTACAAGAGGAACACGTGGATGAGGCCGCGGACGTGGTCGCGGAAGGGTGCAAGCTGAATCTTCATCCTAAAGGCATAGGCCAGCTGAGGAGGCATCCGTGCCACAGGCAACAGAGACTGGGTCTTATGATCGGGCTGTGGGGGATGATGCTTTGTCCCAAGCCATGTTAAGGGTTTTAGAAAGAGTTGCTGGAGCTAGCACTGGGACAGGGAATAGGGGATCCATATCGGAGCGACTCCGGGCCAACGGAGCAGAATTTTTTAGGGGCATATCTGGAGTAGCCCCAAATGTGGCTGAATATTGGGTAAAGGCAGCGGAGCGAATTATGGATGATCTAGATTGCTCTGTGAAGCAAAAGCTAAAGGGGGCTGTGTCGCTGCTATGTGATGAGGCATACCGATGGTGGATCACCGTAAGGGAGAGTACCCCAATAGAGCGAGTAACTTGGGAATTGTTCAAAACTGCTTTTAAGGGGAGGTATATTGGAGCTAGTTATGTGGATGCTCGTCGGAAGGAATTTTTGAATCTGACTCAAGGTAATAAGACTGTCGCGGAGTATGAGGCAGAATTCTTGAGGCTGAGTCGATATGCCAGCGGGATAGTTGCAACTAAGTATGAGCGCAGTGTTTGATTTGAGGATGGCCTCCGTGATGAGCTTAGGATATTGATAGCTCCACAGAGGGAGCGTGGTTTTGCTGCATTGGTAGAGAAGGCTAAGATAGCCGAAGAGATAAAGCGGACTGAGCGGCAAAATCGTGAAAAGGATTGACCCAGATTTAAGAGGGATCTTAAACCCTCAAGCGCTGCGAATCGGAATGTTAAAAGAGCAAGGATGTAGGAACCAGTTCGAACAGTTCCAGTAAATACTTTTAGACCGCAGGCTTGTAGGGACTGTGGTAAGGTGCATATGGGGGAGTGCTGGAAACGAACTGGAGCATGTTTTCGATGTGGGTCCAAGAAGCATAAGTTCAGAGAGTGTCCTCGGAGAACAGCTCAAGAACAAGCTACGGAACAAAGGGATGCCCAACCACAGAGAGGAGGACCACTACCACAAAGAGGTCGTGGGTAAGGTAGAGGTGGCAACGAAAATGGACGAGGACATGGGGGAACCTGGCAGGGGTGCTCGACATGCTGAAGCTCGATAACCGGCATTGGTTTATGCTGCATGACATCGTGAGGAGGGTGACGCTCCTGATGTTATAACCGTTACGTTCTTCATTCATAGCACACCTTACACTGCTTTGATTGATGTGAGTTCCACTCACTCGTATGTTGCTTGTGATGTATCTGGGGTATTGGGTATGCTTCCTGAGGAGACTGTGAGTGGGGTATCGGTGATAAGCCCATTAGGACACTCGGTTAAGGTAGATAAACTCTTTAAGGAGGTGCCTTTAGAGACACAAGGTGAGATATTTGTAGGAGATTTGATGGAGCTGCCTTTTGGGGATTTTGATCTTATCTTAGGAATGGATTGGCTAACTAAGCATAAGGCGACGTTGGATTGTGCTGCAAAAAGAATGGTACTAAGAACTGCCGAAGATGAGGAGATAATGGTCATAGGGGAACGAAAGAATTATTTGACCAACGTTGTTTCGGCTTTAAGGGCTGAGAGGTTGATTCAGAAAGGTTGTGAGGCGTACTTGGCATTGGTAAGTCAAGCTGAACCTGAGGGAATAACTGTGGAATCGGTTAGGACCGTTAAGGAATTTCAAGATGTATTTCCGGAGGAACTTCCTGGATTACCTCCGAACAGAGAAGTTGAGTTCAAAATTGACTTGTTACCTAGTATAGCTCCTGTGTCCATTACGCCTTATAGGATGGCACCAAAGGAGTTGGTGGAACTGAAAGCTCAGGCTCAAGAACTGTTGGACAGAGGGTTTGTAAGACCCAGTATTTCTCCGTGGGGTGCACCAGTGCTGTTCGTAAAGAAGAAAGATAGGACTATGTGAATGTGTATTGACTATCAGCAGTTGAATAAACTGACGATCAAGAACAAGTATCCACTGCCAAGAATCGACAATCTGTTCAACCAATTAAAAGGAGCCTCGATATTTTCTAAGATCGACCTTCGGTCAGGATATCATCAGTTGAGAGTTAAAGAGGTGGATATTTATGAGACGACATTCAGGACTCGATATGGTCATTACGAGTTTCTGGTAATGCCTTTTGGTTTGACTAATGCACCGGCAGCATTCATGGATTTAATGAATCGAGTGTTCCAGCCATACTTGGATCAGTTCGTAGTCGTTTTTATTGATGATATCTTAGTGTATTCAGAAACGGAAGAGAAGCATGATGAGCATCTTCGTGTTGTGCTGCAAGTGCTAAGGGAAAAGCAACTTTATGCAAAGTTTAGTAAGTGCGAGTTTTGGCTGAGGGAAGTCACTTTCTTGGGGCATGTTGTGTCGGCTGAGGGGATCAAGGTGGACCCTCGAAAGATTGAGACAATTCTGGAATGGAAGCCACCGAAGTCGGTAACAGAGATTCAAATTTTTCTAGGGTTGCCAAGTTATTATCGGAGATTCGTGGAAGGATTTTCGGTGTTGCAGCACCGTTAATAAAACTTATAAGGAAGGGAGCACCTTTCTTGTGGACGAATAAGTAGCAGGAGGCTTTTGAGAAGCTGAAGAAGGTTTTGACAGAAGCGCCAGTATTGATTCAAATGCAGAGTCCGTAAGGATTTCATCATTTACAAATGACGCGTCACATATAGGTTTGGGCTGTGTGTTGATGCAAGAGGGTAAGGTGGTCGCTTATGCTTCACGACAGCTTAAGCCTCACGAGGTAAACTATCCTATGCACGACTTGGAGTTGGCAGCGGTGATTTTCGTGCTTAAGATATGGAGGCATTACTTGTATGGGGAGAAATGCATCATTTATACGGATCATAAGAGTCTTAAGTACTTGCTGACTCAAAAGGAGCTAAATCTTAGACAGCGAAGGTGGATAGAGTTGTTAAAAGACTATGACTGTTCGATTGAGTACCATCTAGGTAAGGCAAATGTTGTGGCTGATACGTTAAGCTGAAGGGCTGTGGCAGAGTTGAAGACAATGTTTGCTCGTCTAAGTTTGTATAACGATAGAAGCTTGTTGGCAGAGTTACAAGTGAGACCGACTTGGGTAGAACAGATTAAGAAGGAACAGTTGGAAGATGAGTCATTGGTTTCTCAGTTTCAGCAAGTGGAGAAGGGGGAGAATCCAGACTTTGGGTTAAATAGCAAGGGAGTTCTTTGTTTTCGAGGAAGAATTTGTATGCCGAAGGACTCCGACTTGAGATTGATGATTTTGAAAGAGGCATATAATGGACCTTGTGCTATGTATCCAGGAGGGAGTAAGTTGTGTCGAGACTTTCGAGAGCTATATTGGTGGCCTAGGCTTAAGCGAGAAGTGATCGAATTTGTGGGGAAATGTTTGACATGTCAACAAGTGAAGGCCGAGAATTAACTGCCTTCAGGATTGTTACAGCCAGTAAGGATACCACTTTGGAAGTGGGAAAGGGTAACTATGGATTTTGTAAGTGGGTTGTCACTGACACTTTCTAAAAAGGATTCGGTTTGGGTAATTGTGGATAGGCTCACGAAATCTGCCCATTTCATACCTATCCGAACCGATTACTCACTTCAGAAGCTGGCCAAGTTGTATGTAGCGGAGATAGTGCGGTTGCATGGAGTGCCAGTATCGATAATTTCTGACCGAGACCCAAGGTTTGCATCTCGATTTTGGTAAAAGTTGCATGAGGTGTTGGGAACGCGATTGGATTTCAGTACGGCTTTCCACCCTCAGTCAGATGGGCAGTCAGAGAGGGTCATTCAGATTTTAGAAGACATGTTGAGAGGTTGTGTTATTGAGTTTAGGGACAGCTGGGAGGACTATTTGCCATTGGCAAAGTTCGCGTATAACAACAGTTACCAAGCAAGTGTTCAGATGGCTCCTTATGAGGCACTATATGGGCGAAGATATCATTCGCCTACTTGTTGGGCAGAATTGGGGGAAAGGCAGGTGCTTGGGCCAGAGTTGGTAGCAGATACTGAAGACAAGATTAAGGTGATCAAGAATCAGTTAAAGGAGGCAGTGGATCGACAAAAGTCTTATGCCGATCTGAAACGTAAGGATATTGAATATGCTGTAGAGGACATGGTCTTCTTGAAAGTTTCGCCTTGGAAGAAGATATTAAGATTTGGTAAGAAGGGCAAGTTGAGTCCACGGTTTATTGGGCCTTATCGAATTGTTAAACGGATAGGGCCAGTGGCTTATCAGCTAGAGTTACCACCGGAACTGCATCGTATTCACGATGTTTTTCATGTGTCCATGCTAAGGCGATGTCGTTCTGACCCAACTCATATCGTGCGCTTGAAGAAATCGGAAATCAAGATCAATGATTTGACTTTCGAAGAAGAATCGGTGCAAATACTTGATCACAACGTCAAGGTGTTGAGAAAGAAGTCATTTCCATTAGTGAAAGTACTTTGGAGGAACCATGGCAAGGAAGAAGCTACTTGGGAGACCGAAGAGGCGATATCGTCGTCAAAGAATACCCTCAACTGTTTGGATCGTAAAATTTCGAGGTGAAATTTCTTTAAGGAGGGTAGAGTTGTAACATCCCGATTTTCGGGTTTTTCATGATTCTTGATATTTTGCAAAGTTTTTAAAATTTGGTTTTGGTTGTGGAATTCATAATTTGAGTGTGTAAATGGGCTTATGGAAGGCCCATGTGTTGGCCAAAACCTGGTAGAATTTTTAAATTTTGGACTTGTGAAGTTAGGGGCTTTGGATAGGTGGTCTTATAAAATTTGTGGGTAAAATGTATCACAAAAGAGCCTCTGGTAAAGTGGCTAAGTCACGCCACTAGGGAGCTATAAGGGTCGCGTGTAAGTGGTTTGGGAAGACATGGGATTGATTCCCTGTGTTGGCAAATATGATGCTAATTTTTATGCTTTGTGCATGCTAGAGTTTAAAGCTGAATGGAACTCTGTTGAAGGGAGTTTGAATCAGTCAAAGGCATGGATTAAGGAGGGATAAGGAGAGAGATTTTAGGGATTTGAGAGGGGGATAGAGTTGGCCGAATATTGGGGTTTGGAGAGGGGATTTCGGCAGGGGGTTTTAGTTGGGGATTTTCGGCATTAGGGTCTAGGTTGTGCCGTTTTCTTCCTTTGGTTTGGTATTTTCTCTCCTTTTTCTTTTTCAGCCAAATCTACCATCCCTCCTCTCATCTTTTCTTCCTTTTCCTCCTTTCAAACCAGCCGACTACTTCTCTCCATTCATCTATTGTTTATTTCCCTTACCTCCACTTCTGTTGAAATACCGCAAAAGTCGAAATCTGTGAAGCTAGGTGGTGCCGATTCTTTGTTGACCAGCAACCCTCTTTTTCTGTTCACTTGTTGGTGGTCAATTTCCTTATCTTCTAGGCATAAACGGATTCAAGAGGAAAAAGACTGTGGTAAGTGCTCGAACTCTAAACGATTCCTATAGTAATCATGACAAAAAGCCAAAACCCCTATAGTTTAGGAGATGGCCGAATATGGGTATAGGCTCTATAGGGTTTTTCTTTTAATCTTTTTATGGTTTGTTTAGTGGAGGAGCAGCAAGGCGTAGGGTCGACTTGGGTTAGTTTGGATCATCAGAGTGGCTAGAGCTAGTCATCAAGTTCCGCAAAGGTAAGGTTCCTAAGGCCATCATGGAGGGTGGCTGAATGTGTAAGTGTTGATATTAGATTGTTCTCGATTTGGTTCAGTTATTGTGAGCTGATCTATTAGCGGTTGATTATAGGAGAAATCGTGTAGGAGATCTCGTCAAGGAATATCGCAAAATAGGTGTGTAACGAACCCTTTTTCATAGCTTAAAACGATATATACCAAAATACCAAAATGCCGAAATTCTGGCATTTCGAGGACTTGTGAGCAAGCGAACGCTCATTGGTTAGTTAGATTCACTAAGTTGATGATTGGGATGGTTTGTAACACCCCAAACCCGGCCTAGATGTTACGACCGGATCCGATGTGCCACATTGAAGCGTTCAAAACATTCCGTATTACTTAGTTTGGAAAACTTAGTTGGTGATGTAAAATATACGTTTAAAAGTAGGTTAAAGTGAATGGAAGCTGTGCACCAGGTAGGAAACCGAAAAAGAGGAGGTGAGTCTGGCAGACTGCTTAAGTACCAAGCTCCTTCCGAATCCAATCCTAGACATGCACACCGCCATTGCCACACTCTAACATCTCGTATAATTGTGAGAAAACCAGTTGATTAAGTCCATCTTAAGAAAATAATTAAGTTTGAAAACGTTTGCTTAGCAAAAGCCTTACTTGTAGTCGTGTTATTTTGAAATCACTTAATGTTTTTGAAAACGCGTCCTAGAGCTAATCCATTTCAGTAGTTATCATAGTTCATTTTTATCATAATTAGGAAATAATAAAAATAAAAATAATTAAGCGGCCTTATTACACTTAAAAACCCAAAACCGTAAACAAAAATAAAAGGACGTCCAGTTCATCAGAAAGAAACACTCAGAATCCCTCGCAGCTCCAAGCCCACTATGGTTGGGGATTACCTGCAAGGATGAAAATGAAGGGGTGAGTTTGGGGAAACTCAGTGTGTAAATTAACCCAACCATAGCCTAGATCAGTTCAAACCACAGAAATAGAATAAGTTGGCCTTAGCCTGCAATGCATTTCGAGAATAAAGCGCATAGGCCCGAATGTGATCGTAATGATATATCATGCTTATACAAAAGCCCAACCTATATCCAACCAGGTACACCCCCATACCATCCTTTCACCATGTGGGGAGACTACTCGACCCACCCAACCGCTACACGCCACAGAAATATGCAACATGGTCGCTGAGCGTATAATGTGACAGAGTCACGAGAACAAATAATCGTGGCAGAGCCACCAGAACAGATATATATGGCAGAGCCACCAGAACAGATATATGTGGCATTGCCACCAGGACACTTCCTCCATAATATAACCCATGTCCCCATGCAACAGACATTCATTTATGGCATACAACATATAAATTAAAAACAACATGCTTTTTAGACAAAATTAACTCTAGGGGCATATTGGTCATTTTACTCCTAGGGGTATCATGGTAATTTAGCTACTCTTAGGGTTTTCATGCATAGCCTTACTATTTACGTACTATCAGAACACTTACCGCGCATACTTACCGAATTGGGCCTATTGGCCCATTTTCCCGATTTAGGCCCACTAAGCCCAAACATGTCGAAACGCACGGAATAGTGCACTTAGCAGTCTTATCACCACGGATTACCAGAATTATTAACCCACTTATCTTACGAGCATTCGCACGCTCATAAGTTCCCAAAATACCGATTTTTCGGTATTTCAGCTTTTCGGCTTTTACCGATCTAGTCTATAGGAGGGTGTCAGTTACACACCTGTTTTGCGATGATTCGTTATCGAGATCCACGCACAAACTGCCTACAATTAAATTACTAACACATTACTCTAGATATCGAAATAACACTGAGTATATAGTCCCTTACCATATTCAGCAAAACCTGCTTAAAACCTTATTGCTCTTACCTTGTTGCCGAAATATGATTAAATCCAAATATCCGATCGTTCCACTTGTCCAAGCCCTTGATCAGCAGCCTCTAAGTCACACCATTTATCAAACCAGAACAGTTATCACAACCCCTTAGGGCTATAAGTCCAAATCGACAGGCTCCCTAATATTTACGGATTTTGGCTTTTCCTAAAATACGAAAGAAAGACTAAGTTTTGGAAAGAATTACCACTGATTCCTTAGTCAATGATTCCAATAAGTTTCCACTCGATCCCGATGTATATCTAAGCCCTCAGATGATAACGAAAGTCGAGCTTTCAGTGATCTTAGTATTCGACTAAGTCCCTATGAGTGTGGGGTTTTCGGGTCTTTGTAACTGTGTATAGAAAGATGGAATGAGAGGGTTTTGCTATGGTCTTGTCGATAGCACTTGGGATTTAGAGAACTAATGAATCGGCCACAATTGATGAAGAGAAGAAATAGGGTTTTGGTTATAAGAAATTGGCACAAAAGGAATCAAGCTTTCAGGATTTCGAGATTTGAGGTAATCGGCTTTAGTCTTAAGAATAATGGAGGAAAGTGGTGTAAAGTAGGGTGGTTGAAGAATTCGGCTTTGTGGGGAAGGAGGACAATAGAATAGCTAATGGAGAGAAAAAAAAATAAAAGGAAAGGAAGAGTGATCAGAAAACGGCTCACTTACCCCCTATTGCCGAATTTATACATGCACTAACCCTAGTCGAATTTTTACCCTCCTAGAGAATCCCTTGGCCGGCCACCTCTTGCTCTTCAAGAGTCCATTATTCAGCCAACACAGCTCTCCCCAATCAGCTCCTAAATTCTCTCCCTTATCCCCTCCTTGCTCAATCTCCTGAGCAACTCAAACTCCTCCTACCAGTCTTTTACTTGAGTTCCATCACTTCCCTCTTCTGTACATAAAAATTAATTCCCTTAATTTGCTGTCATTGTGACTTGAACCTGGGTCCTCCCTTACATCCACACGCCACTTATAGCATTCCCAGTGGCGTCACTTAGCCACTTTACCACATGCTTCCTTGTGATTTATTTTACGCAATTAATACCTAAAAGCCCAATTAACCAGAACCCTCTTTTTCTTATTGAATTAAAATTAACAAAACTATAGGATTTTTAACTTAAGCTTGGGCCTTCTAGAGGCCCACTAATATCCTTAATCCTACGCCAAGTAGACAAAACACAAAATATTAAATTTTATCAACATTTTTAGAATTCCCAAAATTTAGGGCGTTACAACTCTACCCTCCTTAAAGGAATTTCGTCCTCGAAATTTACCTGGTCCGAACAGATGGGGGTATTGCTGTTGCATCGCCTCTTCTGGATCCCAAGTAGCTTCCTCTCTGCCATGGTTACGCCAAAGCACTTTTACTAATAGAACCTTCTTAGAATCTTAACATCTCGATCCAAAATTTGCACAGGTTCCTCCTGAAAAGTCAAATCAGTTTGCACCTCAATTTCTGTAACCGGCACGACATGAGTAGGGTCAGAACGATAACGCCTTAACATGGAGACGTGAAAAACATCATGAATCCTGTCTAACTCTAGAGGCAATTCCAACTGATAAGCCACTGGGCCTACTCGCTTTAAAACCCGATAAGGCCCAATAAACCGCAGACTCAACTTGCCCTTCTTACCGAACCTTAATATCTTCTTCCAAGGAGAAACCTTCAAAAAGACCATATCACCCACTGAGTACTCAATCTCCTTACGCCCCAAATCTGCATAAGACTTTTGCCTATCAGATGCTTCCTTCAACTGGTCTCTAATCAACTTGACCTTATCCTCAGTATTAGCTACCAATTCTAGTCCAAGAACTTGTCGCTCTCCTAGTTCGGTCCAACAACTAGGCCTTTAACACCTTCGTCCATACAGTGCTTCATACGGTGCCATTCGAATACTAGCCTGGTAGCTGTTATTGTACGCAAATTCTGCCAATGGCAAGTAATCCTCCCAACTACCTCAGAAATCAATAACACATCCCCTCAACATGTCCTCCAGAATTTGGATAACTCTTTCCGACTGACCATCATTTTGGGGATGGAAAGCCATACTAAAGTTCAATCGCGTCCCCAACGCCCATACAACTTTTGCCAAAATCGAGATGTGAATCTAGGATCTCGGTCAGAGATAATTGAAACTGGAACCCCATGAAGTCGCATAATCTCCGCCACATACAACTTGGCTAACTTCTGAAGTGAAAAGTCAGTGCGAACTGGTATAAAATGAGCCAATTTGGTCAACCTATCCACAATCACCCATATCGAGTCCTTTTTTGATGGTGTCAAGGGTAGCCCACTCACAAAGTCCATGGTTACCCTCTCCCACTTCCAAAGTGGTATCTTTCTCGGCCGCAACAATCCGTAGGTAATTGATGCTCACTTTCACTTGTTGGCATGTCGGACATTTCCCACAAATTCTGTTATTTCAAGCGTTTACAATGTGCCACCAAAGATAGTTCTCGCAAGTCGTGATACAACTTATTCCCTCCGTGATGCATGGCACAAAGTCCCCCATGAGCTTCCTTAAGTATTGACTGTCTCAAGTCAGAGTCCTTCGGAACACAAATTCTTCCTCGGAAGCATAGAACTCCTTCATTATTTAACCCAAACTCAGAAGTTCCTCCTTCTTTAACTTGTTCGAAACGAGCAACCAAAGACTCATCTTTTAACTGTTTTTCCTTAATTTGATCCACCCAGGTTGGCCTTACTTGCAATTCAGCCAACAGACTTCCATCATCATACAGACTTAGACGAGCAAACATTGCTCTCAGATCAGATACAGCTCTACGACTTAGAGCATCAGCTACCACATTAGCCTTGCCTGGGTGATACTCGATCGAACAGTCGTAATCCTTAAGCAACTCAATCCACCTCCTTTGCCCAAGGTTCAATTCCTTCTGAGTCAGCAAGTACTTAAGACTCTTATGATCTGTGTATATAATACACCTTTCTCCATACAAATAATGTCTCAAATCTTAAGTGCAAAGATCACTGCTGCTAACTCCAAATCATGAATAGGATAGTTTCCTTCGTGAGGCTTAAGCTGTCATGACGCATAAGCAACCACCTTACCCTCTTGCATCAACACACAACCCAAACCTACATGTGATGCATCATTATACACAGTAAAATCCTTCCCAGATTCCGGTTGAATCAATACAGGTGCTTCAGTCAGAACTTTCTTCAACTTCTCAAAAGCTTCCTGCTACTTCTCAGTCTATACAAACGGTACTCCTTTCCTTATAAGTTTCATCAAAGGTGCTGCCATCACAGAAAAACCTTCCACAAACCTCCTATAGTATCCTGCCAAGCCTAGGAAACTTCAAATTTTTGACACTGACCTAGGCAGCTTCCATTCCAGAATTGCTTCAATTTTACGAGGGTCCACCTTAATTCCCTCAGCAGAGACCACATGTCTTAAAAAGGTTACCTCCCTCAACCAGAATTCACACTTGCTAAACTTCGCATAAAGTTCCTTCTCCCTTAACACTTGCAACACAATGCGAAGATGCTCATCATGTTTTGCTTCTGTCTTAGAGTATACCAGAATATCATCAATAAAGACGACCACGAATCGATCCAAAAATGGTTGGAATACACGGTTCATCAGATCCATAAACGCTGCAGGAGCGTTCCTTAGTCCAAAAGGCATAACCAGAAACTCGTAATGGCCATACCGAGTTCTGAATGCCGTCTTATGGATATCTACCTCTTTGACCCTTAACTGATGTTATCCAGATCGAAGATCGATCTTGGAAAATACAGAAGCTCCTCTAAGCTGGTCGAATAGATCGTCAATCCTCGGTAGTGGGTACTTATTCTTAATTGTCAGTTTGTTCAACTGGCGATAATCAATGCACATGCGTATCGTCCCATCCTTCTTCTTCACGAATAGCACCGGTGCTCCCCATGGAGACACACTTGGCCTAATAAAGCCCCTATCCAACAACTCTTGAATTTGTGCCTTTAACTCCACTAACTCTTTCGGTGCCATCCTATAAGGTGCAATGGACACTGGTGCTATTCTAGACAACAAATCGATTCCAAACTCGACTTCTCAGTTTGGAGGCAATCCCAGAAGCTCCTCTGGAAAAACATCTTGGAACTCTTTAACGGTCCTGACCTTATCTACTGTCAATCCCTCAGCTTCCTTTTGACTCACAAATGCCAAATAGGCCTCACAACCTTTCCGAATCCACTTTTCAGCCCTCAATGCCGATACCACATTAGACAAATAATCCCTTCATTCACCTATCATCATAACCTTATCCCCTTCCATGGTCCTTAGCACCATCTGCTTAGCAGCACAATCCAAAGTCGCCTTATGCTTAACAAGCCAGTCCATTCCCAAAATGAGGTCAAACTCTCCGAATGGCAACTCTATTAGATCTCCAGGAAAGATCCTACCTTGAGTCTCTAAGGGTACATCCCTATACAGTTTGTCTACCCTAACCGAGTGGCCCAAAGGACTTAACACAGATACCCCACTCACTATCTTCTCAGAATGCACTCCCAAAGACCTAGATATGTTACATGCAACATAGGAATGAGTAGATCCAATATCCACCAAAGTAGTATACGGCATGCTAGAAACCAAAAACATACCAGTTATGACGTCAGGTGCGTCACCCTCCTCTCGACGACGAGCCGCATACACCAACGCTGGCTGTTGAGCCTCAGCATTTCCGGCACCCCTACCAGCCGCCCCTCGACCACATCCATTTCCATTTCTGTTTCCACCTCTACCTTGTCCACGTCCTCTCGGTGGTTGTGGTCTACCTCTCACGGGTTGAGCAACCCTCTGTTTGGCAACTTGAACCTGATCAGCTCTCTGAGGATAGTCTTTAACTCTATGCTCCATAGATCCACATCGGAAGCAAGCACTAGAACGTTTCCTACACTCACCCAAGTGTACCTTACCACAGTCTCCACAAATTGGCGGTCTAACCATATTCACCGGAGCCGCTCGTACTGGCTCCTCCACTCTCGCCCTTTCGACATTCTTATTTGCTCCACCCGAAGGTCCAGAATCCCTCCAGAAATGGTTTCGATCTTTCTCACGGTTCTGCCTCTCAGTACGCTTTACCTCCGCAGCTATCTTAGCTTTTTCCACCAGAACCGCGAAATCCCGCTCCCTCTGCGGAGCAATCAACACCTTAAGGTCATCCCTGAGTCCATCCTCAAAGCGAACGCTACGCTCATACTCCGTAGCGACTATTCCCACAAAGATATCGGCTCGGCACTCGTCGAAACTCACCTCATACTCAAAGCAATGCTTTTTACTTCCTTGGACCAAATTCAGGAATTCCTTCCTGCGGGCATCCACATAGCTTGCCCCGACGTACTTTCCTTTAAAGGCTGTCTTAAACAGCTCCCAAGTAACCCTATCTGCTAGGGTTCCATCACTCACGATGAGCCACCACTGATAAGCCTCATCCCGCAGTAGCGATACGGCCCTTCAGCTTCTGTTCCACTGAGCAGTCCATGTCATCCATAATTCGTTCTGTGGCCTCCAACCAATATTCTGCCACGTTCGGGGCCACACCAGATACGCCCCTAAAGATCTCCGCTCTATTAGCCCGGAGCCGTTCAGAAATTGATCCTCGAATTTCGTTGCCCGAGCTTGCCCCGGCAACCCTTTCCAGAACTCGAAGCATAGCCTGCGACAGGGCGTCATCCCCGGCACCACGATCATGAGACGCTACTTCAGTTATTGGTGGTACCGGTGCCTCTACTGTCGGCATATGCCCAGAAGATGCAGTTCCTACCCGAGCACTACCTCAGCCTCGTCCACGGCCTCTTCCACGAGTTGCTCGCGTACTCATCTCGTATTATCTGTTTTACGAATTTTATGCATTAATTTTAGCATTCCAGTGATTATTACAGATGTTTTATGATTTAGACAGTAATTCAGAGTTTGTTTTCTCAGAACCGAAGCCTAACTACAGTTTCAGTCTCTTATCAAGTTTTTCCTATAGTCTCAGTAGCATCCTATCTAGAGTATTCTAGCAGGGATTTAGTATAGACAAATAATTCAGAATACATTCAGAAAAATTTAGAATACTTATAGACTTGGGCCGGAGATTCGGAATGCCACCGTCTAAAGATCTAACTTTCAAAAACTGAGTTTTGTAATCTTATAAAATCTTATTTTTTGAAAATCTTTGTTTTTGTAAACCTATTCCACAGCCGAGTTGTTGCAACTTGCCTCTGATACCACTAAATGTAACACCCCAAACCCGGCCTAGACGTTACGACCGGATCCGATGTGCCACATTGAAGCTTTCAAAACATTCCGTGTTACTTAGTTTGGAAAACTTAGTTGGTGATGTAAAAGATACGTTTAAAAGTAGGTTAAAGTGAATGGAAGCTGTGCACCAGGTAGGAAACCGAAAAAGAGGAGGTGAGTCCGGCAGACTGCTTAAGTACCAAGCTCCTTCCGAATCCAATCCTAGTCATGCACACTGCCATTGCCACAATCTAACATCTCGTATAATTGTGAGAAAACCAGTTGATTAAGTCCATCTTAGGAAGCCTTACTTGTAGTCGTGTTATTTTGAAATCACTTAATGTTTTTGAAAACGCGTCCTAGAGCTAATCCATTTTAGTAGTTATCATAGTTCATTTTTATCATAATTAGGAAATAATAAAAATAAAAATAATTAAGCGGCCTTATTACACTTAAAAACCCAAAACCGTAAACGAAAATAAAAGGACGTCCAGTTCATCAGAAAGAAACCAAATTTGCAGAAACATGTAGCCACTCCGAATCCCTCACAGCTCCAAGCCCACTATGGTTGGGGATTACCTGCAAGGATGAAAATGAAGGGGTGAGTTTGGGGAAACTCAGTGTGTAAATTAACCTAACCATAGCCTGGATCAGTTCAAACCACAGAAATAGAATAAGTTGGCCTTAGCCCAGAACAGATTTCAGAATAAAGCCCATAGGCTCAGAACAGATCAGAGCAGATATATCATGCTTATGCAGAAGCCCAACCCATATCCAACCATGTACACCTCCATACCATCCTTTCACCATGTGCGGAGACTACTCGACCCACCCAACCGCTACACGCCACAGAAATATGCAGCACGGCTGCCAGAACAGATAATGTGACAGAGCCACTAGAATAGATATATGTGGCAGAGCCACTAGAACAGATATATGTGGCAGAGCCACTAGAACAGATATATGTGGCATTGCCACCAGGACGCTTCCTCCATAATATAACCCATGCCCCCATGCAACAGACATTCATTTATGGCATACAACATATAAATTAAAAACAACATGCTTTTTAGACAAAATTAACCCTAGGGGCATATTGGTCATTTTACTCTTAGGGGTATCATGGTAATTTAGCTACTCTTAGGGTTTTCATGCATAGCCTTACTATTTACGTACTATCAGAACACTTACCGCGCATACTTACCGAATTGGGCCTATTGGCCCATTTTCCCGATTTAGGCCCACTAAGCCCAAACATGTCGAAACGCACGGAATAGCGCACTTAGCAGTCTTATCACCACGGATTACTAGAATTATTAACCCACTTATCGTACGAGCATTCGCACGCTCATAAGTTCCCAAAATATCAATTTTTTGGTATTTCAGCTTTTCGGCTTTTGCCGATCTAGTCTATAGGAGGGTGTCAGTTACACACTTGTTTTGCAATGATTCGTTGTCGAGATCCACACACGAACTGCCTACAATTAAATTTCTAGCACATTACTCTAGATATCGAAATAACACTGAGTATATAGTCCCTTACCATATTCGGCCAAACATGTTTAAAACCTTGTTGCTTTTACCTTGTTGCCGAAATATGATTAAATCCAAAGATCCGATCGTTCCACTTGTCCAAGCCCTTGATCAGCAGCCTCTAAGTCACACCATTTATCAAACCAGAACAGTTATCACAACCCATTAAGGCTATAAGTCCAAATCGATAGCCTCCCTAATATTTAGGGATTTTGGCTTTTCCTAAAATACGAAAGAAAGACTAAGTTTTGGAAAGACTTACCACCGATTCCTTAGTCAATGATTCCAATGAGTTTCCACTCGATCCTGATGTAGATCTAAGCCCTCAGATGATAGCGAAAGTCGAGCTTTCAGTGATCTTAGTATTCGGCTAAGTCCCTATGAGTGTGAGGGTTTTGGCTCTTTGTAACTGTGTATAGAAAGATGGAATGAGAGGGTTTTGCTATGGTCTTGTCGACAGAACTTGGGATTTAGAGAGCTAATGAATCGGCCACAATTGATGAAGAGAAAAAATAGGGTTTTGGTTATAAGAAATCGGCACAAAAGGAATCAAGCTTTCGGGATTTCGAGATTTGAGGTAATCGGCTTTAGTCTTAAGAATAATGGAGGAAAGTGGTGTAAAGTAGGGTGGTTGAAGAATTTGGCTATGTGGGGAAGGAGGAGAACAGAATAGCTAATGGAGAGAAAAAAAATAAAAGGAGAGGAAGAGTGATCAGAAAACGGCTAACTCACCCCCTATTACCGAATTTATACATGCACTAACCCTAGCTGAATTTTTGCCCTCCTAGAGAATCCCTTGGCCGGCCACCTCTTGCTCTTCAAGAGTCCATTATTCGGCCAACACAGCTCTCCCCAATCAGCTCCTAAATTCTCTCCCTTATCCCCTCCTTGCTCAATCTCCTGAGCAACTCAAACTCCTCCTACCAGTCTTTTACTTGAGTTCCATCACTTCCCTCTTCTGTACATAAAAATTAATTCCCTTAATTTGCTGTCATTGTGACTTGAACCTGGGTCCTCCCTTACATCCACACACCACTTATAGCATTCCCAGTGGCGTCACTTAGCCACTTTACCACATGCTTCCTTGTGATTTATTTTACGTAATTAATACCTAAAAGCCCAATTAACCAGAACCCTCTTTTTCTTATTGAAGTAAAATTAACTAAAACTATAGGATTTTTAACTTAAGCTTGGGCCTTCTAAAGGCCCACTAATATCCTTAATCCTACGCCAAGCAGACAAAACACAAAATATTAAATTTTATCAACATTCTTAGAATTCCCAAAATTTGGGGCGTTACATGGTTGGAACAGGTAAGAGCACGATTTTTGGCATTACGGTAAGTTGCGCCTCGAGGGACAATAATCGGGCCCAATGGGCTTTCGAGCCCATTTGGGTAAATTTGATAGAAAATGAAAACCTGATAAATTGCGTGTTAAGACTGTTGACACCATTATGGATTATGGGCTAAATGGGCCTAGATGACAAAATCGGCGATGTAGGGCCCATTAGGGGTTTTTGGCCCAATAACTCGATTTCGCTAAAAATGGGCCAGAATCGCTGTTTAAACACTTGAACTGTTAGTAATTGATGATGAACATGGAAAACCCTAATATTTGGTAAAATTATAGAATTACCTTTATAATGTGAAAATGACTATTTTGCCCCTAGGTAAATATGACCATTATACCCCTAGGGTTTAGGTATGAATTTGATATATGAGATTTTGATATACATGATTGATATGATATGCACATGATATGTATGATATGCACATGATATGTATGATATGTGCATGATAAGTATGATATGCACATGATGTATTCATAAATGCATTGGGCTGGGTTTTTATATGGATGGAGGAAGTGCAAAAGGGCTTATGCCCCAGTTTATTGAAAAAGGCTTATGCCCCAGTTTATTGAAAAGGGCTTACGCCCCAGTTCACCGAAAGGGCTTTTGCCCTAGTTATAAAAAGAGGCTAAGCCTCTAGTTATATGATAAAGCAGTTATACTGCCAGTGGAGAGTTATGGTTGGGTGGGTTGAGTTATTCCCCACATGGAGAGCTTGGTTGGTACGGGTGGAGAGTAGCAGAGATGGGTCGAGTAGTCTCCCCAAATGGGCTTGCATTCATTCTTTCATTGACATTACACGTGATATTGAAATGGGCCTACAGGCTATACCGGTTACAGTAAAGGCTTCGGCCTAGTGTTATGAAACATGAAATATGAAAAGGCTTTGGCCCAGTATATGTTGAGATTGGACTTGGGCTTAGGCCCAGCAGGCTGATATTGTTTTGGGCTCTAAAAGGGGCTTGTATCACATTGAGTTTCCAAACTCACCCCCCTTTCCTTAACCTTACAGGTGAGCCTTGATTTGGGGGACTTGAAGCCGGAGGGGATTCAGAGTGGCTACGATGATCGCTTTTGGGCTTTTGAATAAGTGTTTGGTTTTCATTAAGTTTGCTTTATTTATTATTGGGTTGTAATAAGGCCACTTTAACTTTATTTTCTTTCTTTTCTTGGATTATTTTATTTAAATTGGTTGATAATAATTGGGCTAGACTTAGGACGCGTTTCCAAAATGATACTTGTTTTCAAAATAACACCACGACACACATAAATGGAATAACAAAGATAACTACTTAAATAAGTTTCAACTTGTTTTCCAAAGTGTGGCAATGGTAGTGGGCATGTCTAGGATTGGATCCAATCAAGAGCTTGGTACTTAAGCAACCTTCATGGCTCACCTCCTCTGTTTTGGATACCTACCTGGTGCGCAGCCTCCATTCACTCTGGTTAGCTCAACAATAGTCGGTTTTTAGATAATAAAACGAAACATGGATTTTTAAACTTCGTGTGACACGTCAGATTCGGCCATAACGTCCAGGCCAGGTTTGCGGTGTTACATACACCTCTTATAATTGGGTTTGCCAAATTTGGGGTGTGACAACTCTCTCCCGTTTAAAGCAAACTTCGTCTTTGAAATTTTTCTAACTTGAGAATTCCCACTACAAAGAATGTGTAGATAACTCCCTACGCCAAGTGTATGATAGTAATTGGTAGATTACCCCACATACTTATAATGTAAGACCCTAAAAATAGGTCTAGTAGTTTCGAGTAAATTTATCGGGTTTTGAGTGAAAGTTAAGAGTTCATCGGGTTTATTAGTTGTTTTTTAATTTAGTTAGCTTAATTTCATTTAAAAATCGGTAAATAATATTTTAGAAAATAAAAAAATTAGAAAAAAATGATTTTATGGTATTAAATAATTTGTGGGTAAAATAAATATTTTAGGTTTAACTAGAATTGAAAAACAAATTAAAATGGGGTTTAATTGAGAGAATTTAAAATATTATTTAAATAGGACCATTTTGCAAAACAAGGGCAATGTAAGAGTGGTTTTAATGGACTAGGAATGAAGTTTAGAAGTGGTTGATGGTGATGGGAAGGTCGTTTAGTTGATGAATTTTATGTTTTGGCTTAATTGTGGAATTTCGGTAAGGTAGATTAAAGAAACGATTTAGATCCATATAGTTTATGAAAATTTGACTTTCTTGATGTTAATGTTTATTTGTAATGCATATTTTTTCCATGTTAAAGCTTCACACTAAGATGAGGATGATGCTAACCTGATTTGAGGCTCAAACTTATCTACTTGAACACAGTTTTGTTTGAAAAACAAAGTGTGGAGGTGAGTGATTTTAAAGGCTATTGGTAGATTGTCTGGTTATGTGTTAAATTAAAGTTTTTAATAGTGTTTTTAATGACTTAATCACATCTTATTTGGTTGGATTTGTAAAAATTAATTTTATTTTACAAGAGTATTATTGCAATTGGCTTTTAGAAAATTGTGTTAAGCTTTTGCTATGATTAATTTGGATTGAATGGATTATTAATTCACTACAGCAAATTAAGCTTTTAGCGGCGTTTGGATCGAAAACACCGCAAAGTTATACCATTAGTGGCGTTAACCAAAAAATGGCACAATAAGTAAAGCAGTAGCGGCGTTTATGAGAAAAACGCCACAGAAGGTAAAGTAGTAGCGGCATTTTTGCATAAACGCTGCAAAAGGTTAAAAACTATAGCAGCGATTTTCTCATAAACGTCGCTAAACGTAAAGCAATAGCGGTGTTTTGCCCATAAATGCCATGAGTATTTTTTTATTTTTTATTGAAACATCATTGTTTTAATAGCCTTAGTTTTTCCCCCCAAATCATTTTTCTCGAAATCCCTTAGTTTTTTCCCCAATGTCTATTGCATCGTCGTTGACAGTCCTCTGCTGCATCGCCGTGTAAGCTTTTATGTTTTTCATTTTGTTTGTTTGTTCATTTATTTTCTCATCTTTCAAATCCTAACCTTTTTCTCTTTTATAGAAACAACAACACAGAAAAGAGAGAGAGAGAGAGAGACATGCGAGACAAACAACTCTAAAAGGAGAAAAAAAAAGAAAGAAGAGAAAGCAATAAAACGACATGCCATTCTGTTCAATTAATCTGGTGATTTTTCATTTCATTCTATATTTTTTTATATCTTTCTTTTTAAGTTTTGGATAATGTTATTAGGTTGTTGAATTTTATGAGTTGGAACTGTAATTTTTTAGGTTTTTTTGGGTTATTTTTTGAAGTATAATTGATTATGAGAAGCTCAAACCTCTTTGTTCTTTTATTATTTTGTTGATTTCTTTTTACTGAATTTCAATCATGTCCTCGCTTAGCAGAGAACTTGTGTTCCTTATACTTCAATTCCTTGATGAGGAGAAATTTAAAGACACTGTTCATAATTATGCTCTTATCTTTGCACTCTTTTTTTTTTTCTTTTGTCTTTTTAGAATTTAAATCTTTTAATTTGTTCATGCATTTTTTGTGTATTTGTTGATTAATATATTTAAATTTAATAGATTGGAGAAAGAGTCAAGGTTCTAAATATCTCACCTAGATAAAATATGACTATTAGATATTGAGGAACGAATTGGTATATGGATTAATTTGCAGTAAACTGTCATAGAAAGAGCTTAGTTTCTATTGAGACGTCCACAGAGATTGAGTTGGGAGAAATCAATTGAAATGTATATTGTTTTATACAACCTATTGTTCATTTTATACAATCAATTGAAATGTTCATTGGTAGGAATGAATTCTTAGGTAATTAGCAAAATAAATGCATACATGCCTTTCAATCTTCAATGGTATTGATGCATATGCTCCCCAACCAACCAACCTTCTTCGAATGATTTTGCAATGTCCTTATTTGATTTCTTGCTATGCTTATTTATGCATGGGTTCTATTTTTATTTTTTTAGAAGAACACAATATATGATTTGTCATGGTTTCTATTTACAACTAAAGATCACAAAATAAAGCTACAAACAGTTGGTCAACAGACCAAAGAAATAAAGTTGGAGTAGATGGACCATTAATATTGTCAAACATTAAGGTGAGGAAATAAACTCTACTACTTAACTGATTATATACATAGATACAACATGAATCAGTGTGAAAATAAAAAAATGGTTGAAGTTGAATAGGTGTAGACAATATTTCATTCTTTATACATCTCTCTTTCTTTCTCCCTGGTGCCCTTCTGTTTTTCAGCTGGTGTTCCAGGCACCATAGTTCCTTTCAAAGAATGAAAATTGACGCTCCTTCTATCCTTCTTTCATCTTTCAGTCTTTTTTTCTTTACATTTGGAGCTTCATAAAGTTGGCACAAGTGCTAACTGATGGTTGCTGGAGCTATTTCAATGTTGCCCAATCTTCATTTCTTACTTCTAATGCTGTAACTATTTCCATTGAATTTTTGATGCCTTCTCTAATTGCTGACCATTCTGAAATAAGGTTTGTCTTCAGTTTTAATCAACAGACTACTTTCATTTTTAATGGACAGCCAGGCAGCAAAATCTGCCTTCATTCATATTTTCCATATTATTTTTTAAGTATGTTCTGAAAAATAATACAAATTATATATTTTATTTACTAAGAATGCATCAAATAATAAAATATGAATAGAAAATGTAAGTAATACTTCTTTAATTAGATTTTTGACTGAAATAAATGACAAGTTTTAACAATATATGTTTTAAATTGTATATAATTAATTGTTGCTTTTTCCATGTTATGTGAATCTATTTAATGAGATTTATAGATATGTAAGTTTCAATTAGCTATTGTTTAATTTCACATTTGTCAACAATTAAAACAATATTGAGTAGATTGTTAGGTGCTTCTCTTCAAATATTGCTTCTAACTTTATATCATATTTATAAAATTAAAATAAAAAACTTATTTACTGAATATTGGATATTTCCAATGCATTTTAAATAGTGAATTTCTCTTACACATTTTACCTATTTTTAAATTTTTACTATCTCTTGAATCTATTTGAGATGCCCATATTTAAGTTAACACAATAATTGAGAAATTTTTAAAATATATTAAATTTTATAACAAAAATGCAAGTAAATTATATATTTATGGTAAAAACATGTTCGCCCAAATATTTGAAAAATGACTACTAAATTTAAAAAATAAAATAAAATTGTGAGGTGAATTAACTAGACCTATAGTAAAATAACTTTTATTGATAAAATAATACAAAATTAAATAATTGTGTTAATTAATTTTGACTATATTGGTGGGACCTTTTCTTTAAAAGAGAACAATTTTTTATTTTATTTTTAAATTAAATTAAATCCTTATAATATGAGTCTTATTTTAAAATTTTGATAATTTAACTCATTAAATTAATTAGTTGAAAATAAAAATAATCTTTTAATTATATATAAAAATGTGTTAGATCAATTATCGATTTTATTAAGTTTTTAAAAAATATATAATTTAATCTAAATTGTAGGTGTAAAATAAAAGACTTAATTCCACTATGCATTCACCAACTTACAATTTTGCATATGCATCTAACTGCTTGGGATTCAATAAATTTAAATAACATGAATTAATATATATTAATGTCAATTTATCTTATCATTTATTTATTATGTTTTTTTTCTTGAAACAGTGAATTGGATCCTTACAAAAGAAGTATTCGTAGGCTCATTTGAATTGCCTAATCAAACAACTCTATTTTAAGCTCTCCTTGATTGCACTTGTTTGTACCTTGTATTACTTACATGTTTTAATTTAACACAACATTTTTTTGAGATAAATCTATGTTAATGATTTGAATTAAGGCATAATATCTTACATATCTCCTTGCGATATTACTATTTTAGGTTAAATGTGTTCATTTAACTATATAAGTAACACATTTTTTTTCTTCTTCTTCTTAAGATATAAATAAACAAATATAAATAGTAATAAACAAATTATAAATAAATAAAAGAAACACATAAACAATAATAGTATTAATTATTTAATTAAATAATAGTTGATTTTAAATGATTTACTAAACTAGTTTTAAACTAGCATGAAGATAATTAGTTTGGATATGTTTCATTTATATTAGGTTAATTTAATAAACAAATTTTAAATTTTAATTAATGTTGATTTATTCAACTTAACAAACGAATATAAATAAACAAAGATCCAACTCATAAACTATTTATTTACAGCCTTAAATTTACAGAATAAAAAATTTAGATTAATTAATTATATTATAAACATTGAGATAAAAATTTGAGCATAATATAAAAATTGAAATTGAAATTTGACTTAAATCTATTTAGAACACTTAAGTAATCATATTATAAACATGAATTAAATCTATTTAGAACACTTAACTAATCGTAATTTATTGTCAACTTTAGACTTCAAGAATTACGAAATGGATAAGAGTTGGATGGATTTGTCAAGGGTAAGCAACGATTATCAAGATGGAGTACAAACTTTTCTAAATTTTGCATTTCAAAATGGAAGCCAAGAGAATATGATTCTTTGCCTATGTAAGAAGTGCGGCAACATCAATTGGTATATTCATGAAGTTGTCTACGAACATCTAATTGTTCATGGTTTTATTCGGGGATATAAAAATAGATTTTACATGGAGAGTGTACACTTCATAGAACCTCTTCAATGATTAATCTGGCTTGTCCTCATAGAGAAGATGACATGGAAGGTATGTTGCGGGATGTATTTAATATGCACAGTCATGGTTTGCAATCATTTCCACTTGAAATTATTGCATCCAATGATTGTGATATTAGTGGAAATGATTTTACTGAAAAGAGAAGAAGTGCACCTGATGAAGAGCCAAATGGAGAAGTGGTGAGGTTCTACAAGATACTTAATGAAATGAATGAAGAACTTTATGAGGGATAGAAATTTTCAAAACTGTCCTTCTGCATTTGTCTTTTTCACTTAAAATGTTTGGGAGGCTAGACCGGAAAGTCTTTAATGCTGCTATTAGAGTTTTTGAGAGATATGTTTCCGTTTGAAAAAATCTCTCACTCATGAAAATATATGAAGAAACTGATAAAGGATTTAGGTCTTGGGTACGACAAAATTCATAGTTGCACAAATGACTACAAGTTGTATTGGGTGATCGAAAAAACCAACAATCTTGTCATGTTTGCAGTAAATATCTTTGGATGAATAGGAATAAAAAAGATGTGAATGAGGATGAAGGTGAAGCATAGTCAAGAAATAAGCCAGTAAAGATTTTGCGATATTTTCCACTAATACCAAGGCTTTAAAGGCTTTTCATGTCTTCAAAAATAGCCGAGTCTATGAGATGGCATCATGATCAACGAATCGATGATGGATTATGAAGGCATCCTGTGGATTCTTTAGCTTGGAAATCATTTGAAATTAAATTTCCAAGCTTTGTAAGCGATCCTTGAAATATGAGGCTCGGGCTAACATATGATGGATTTAATCCTTTTAAAATCATGATACTTCGTACAGTACTTGGCCTGTAGTGTTTCTTCCTTACAATTTTCCTTATTGGATTTGCATAAAGCAATCTTCTTTTATCTTATCTGTGATTATCCCTGGAGAGAAAGATTTCGGAAATGATATTGACATTTATATGTAGCCACTTATTGAAGAGTTGAAACAGTTATGGACGGGTTGAAACAGTTATGGACGGGTGTTGCAACATATGATGTCTTGAGAAAGGAGAACTTTTATTTATGTGTAGCTTTGTTGTGGACTATTAATGATTTCCCAACTTATGCCAATTTATCTGTTGGACTACAAAGGACGTTATGCTTGTCTCTGTTGTGCTGTGCAAATATGTTCGAAGTGGTTATATAATGGGAAAAAGTTCTCTTATATGTGGCATTGTCGGTGGTTAGATGAAAATCATAGATTTAGATTTTAGAGGACTCTATTTAATGGTACTGAAGAGTTCAGAGAAGCTTTTGAGCAGACCATTGGATCTAAAATCTTGTTCATGTTAAAAGATATCAATTTTAGTGAAGGAACGATGAATCAACCACCCAACATGCAAACAAAGAAAAGATCAAGGGAGGCGTATATTAGCAATATTGACTAGTAGAGTGATGATGAATCTGATGAAGAGGATGATCCTAATGAGGTGGACTTCTGGAAAAAAAAAGAAGTATTTTTTTAGAGTTGCCTTATTGGGAGCATCACATTTTGCGACACAATCTTGGTGTCATGCATATTGAAAAGAATGTTTGCGAGAACATCATCAGGACAATTCTCAATGTCGAGAGAAAAAGACAATCTTAAGAGTCAACTTGATCTAGTTGACATGGGAATTTGGTGTGATCTTCATCCCTAATTATGTTCGAATGGAAAATCTCATTTCTGCCTTCTATTTTTGTAATGTCAAAGAAAGAAAAAAAAGTGTTCTGCACGGTGTTGAAAGATATAAAGGTCCCAGATGCATATGTATCAAATGTATCTCGATGTGTGAGTTTTAAAGATCAAAGACTATATTCCTTAAAATCACATGATTATTACATCTTGATTATTTGTGGCAAAGTTTTTATTGTTGAAGAACTTGATAAAGTACAAGATTGAACCACCTTGACTTTATGCAACTTGGAGAAGTTCTTTCCACCTTTTTTCTTTACTATTATGGTGCACTTGCTAATCAATCTCCCTCATGAAGCAAAACTTGGTAGACCGATTTTCTATCGGTGGCTGTATCTTATAAAGAGGTACTAATTTATTTGAAAAGTTTCCATTCATTCATGAATATACCTTTAATTACAAGTTTTGATAATGTTGCATATCGTGTTTAGGTTCCTATGTAAATTGAAGTCTTATTGTCGTAATAAGTGTTATCCAGAAGGATTCTACTCTAGATATTTAGAAGATGTTGAAACAAGACTGAATAGACCAAGTAGAAATGTTGGGCTCACTAATCATAACTTAGCTGAAACTTATCTATTTCGAAGTTATGGACAATCAATTGGTAAAGTTGAAATTGCACACTTAGATGATAGATTCTATGTACAAGCACATCAATATGTTCTTTTTCACCATGATTCAATTGAAACATTACGCAAGTAAGTTTTAGAATTTGATAAATCTTCATCATTTTCATTTTTTTTTATTTTCTAACCAAGTAATCCACTTTTTAATATAGCAAGTCTAAACAAGTCTTGAGATCTTGTTCATGCTCCTGAAGATTACAAAATCGATAGATTCATAAGTTATTCACAGAATCTTTTCATGAATGGTTAGGGTAGACGATATGCAACTAAAGCTTTCAATGACAAATAATAATGTTTTCATATAACAATATAATTAATCAAATTACTTTCAATTCAATAGGTTTGGAGTGGAAAAGATGTTAATGAAAAAGTTGAATGGCTTTCCCAAGTTCAAATAGAGTTGTAAAAAGATATAATGTCTTCCTTATTAATGGATTCAAGTTTCATACAAAATCTAGCGAAAGATTGAGGAGGACTCAAAATTGTGGAATAGTTGTTAATTTTTTAATTACAAGTTATGCAAGTGCTAGGGACAGTAATCCTGTTGAGGGAAATGTGGAGTATTACGAACTTCTTACAAACATTATTGAGTTGGATTACTATGGCAAATGGAAGGTTGTCTTATTTCAATGTGATTGGGTTGATTTAATACTGTTTGCAGAATTAAAAAAGATCAATTTGGTTTTACAATGTTGAACTTCTCTCTATTAATTCACACTGGACAACAACTGATAGACGGGCCTGTATGTTTTTTCTTCTCAAGTCAAACAAGTTTTTTACTCGAAAGATCCAACTAATGAGGGTTGGTACGTTGTACTTCGTAACACCCCTAAAGACTTGTTTAACATGGGCAATGGAAGTAGAGATGACATCAATGAAAGATCAAAATCTTTGCCTTTTTCAGAACAAAAATTAGATGAAACTATCCCTAGTACTAGTACACAATTTCAATCGGTTCACCAAAATATGGATGAAGATATTTACGAATCATTATGTAGTAAGATTTTATGTTTTTTTAATTATATGTAATATTATAATTTAAATCTTGATTTTGTTAAATATTTCAATTATTTTATATGTACTATTGTTGTTGTAATTAGTTACTAATATTTCAACTATTTTATGTGTATTGCAGATAATATGCCCAGAAGAAGATTATGAGATCTAATCTAAGTATTATTCAAAATCCTCCAAGTTCGGAAAAAACAAATAGTGATCAACAGACTACTATTGGATCTTCAAATGTTCTGAATACAGTTGACGAACCTGTAGAAATTAAAAGTAATGTTAACTTTAATTTACATGCATGTTGACTTTTATTATTGATTTTTGTTTTAAATTCTTATATTATCATATACCATTTTTTTAGCTGAAAATGGTGAGAGGCACAAAACTCGAGGACGTACACTATTAAAGGATTTATACGATCTAAATTCTGTGGAGCGTGTCAAAGTATCTAGAAATAATTATGGTCAGCCTATTGGATCAGAAGCTCGACTTTTAGCAGGATAGTTGGGCATTATAGCATGAAATGCCAATCTGTTGCCAATCAACTATGAGGCATGGCATCATATGCCTAATAGTAACAAAAATCAAGCTCTCGATAATATTAAGGTAATAATGTGAATGTAATTTATAATACTTTGGTTTAATTTTCATTTGTATTTACTTTCTAAACTTGTGTTATTTGCAGTAGAGATTTGCTTTAGAGGTCTTGGATAATTATGTGAAGAAAGCATTAGCAAAGAAATGGAGACACCATAAAAGTACTTTAAAGAAGGAATATTTTAAGAAAAATATAAGCCTCGAAAGAAAATTGCAAAATGTCCCGCTGGGAATGCTGAGGTACCAATGGGAAGATGCAGTTAGATTTTGGAATTCAAAGAAAGAGAGGTATTACGTACTTCCAAACTCTTATAATTATTTTTGGTTTATAGTATTTACTATATACGTAATAATAATTTTATAATGTAGGATCGTGAGTGAGTTGGAACTACAAGTAAGCAAAAATAAAAATTCACGCACACAGTTGGGTTGAAAAGTTTTGCTTGTGTAGCTGATGATGAGGTATTTTGAATTTATTAATTGTGTCAAATCTTAATTACTTTCTACTAAATAATATTTTTCCTACTATATTGTCGGAACTGTCGTCTGGCCAAAAAGTTGGACGCCTTCAACTTTTTGACATTATACATCGAAAGACAGATGGATCTCCTATGACTACTGAAGCTGCAGAAATTATGCTATATTTTCTTAATAAAATGTGAATTATTTTAAATATTTATCATGTTTAATTTTAATAGTTTTATTCGTCACTTGTAATGCAAATAATACCAAGTTATGTTGCATTTGTTTGATTATATATTTCATTTCTAACTCCTTGATTGATTTATTAGGAGAAACTAAAGGGTAAAAGGGTGGAGTATGAAGAAATGGCTTTAAGTGATAGTTCTATTAATCTGGACGACATTGATAACCGAATTATTATTGAAGTTTTGGGTCCTGAAAGGTATAGTTGGGTTCGATTTGAAAGATCTTTTAGCCCAACCCAATATTTTGGATCCAGCTTGCAGCAATACATGCCTTCGGTGAATCAGGCTCAAGCTGAAGTTTAAAGGTTAAGAGACCAAATGGCTCGGATGCAAGTGACCACAGTTGAGCAAATTGCTCAACTTAAAGCGGAGGCGGCATCAAAAGAAGCAGAGGCTCAAAAAAATATGGTGAACTCTAGCTACAACTTAAAACGAAGGCAGCAATGAGGGAAGCAGAGGTAGCAGCAAGGGTAGCAAAGGCAACAAGAAAATATGACGAGCTCCAGCTACAGCGTCAAAATATGATGAAGATGTTTCAATAGAATCAATCACAGAATCCACCATCTTAGACTTCTGTTTTCTTATTCTGATAATATCTTAACAATATAACTTTTGAATATATTTTGTTATTTCATTTATTAATTTAAATCATATACATATTTCTTTCATGATAATATCATCTAGATTTGAAGTTTTTGGTTGGATTTGAAGTTGCAGGAAAATATGCTGAAAATTTGGGTTCTATATGAAATAAAAAAATTGGTAAAATCTGTTAATGCTAGCGCCGTTTTCTTACAAACGCCGCTATAGAAATTGGTCTTTAACGGTACCTTTACAACAAATGCCACTAAAGAACATGGTCTTTAGCGGGGCTTTTACTACAAACGCCGCTATAGAACATGATCTTTAGTGGTTCTTTTACTACAAACGCCGCTAAAGAACATGTTCTTTTATGGTGTTTGTAAAAAAAACGTCGCTAAAGATCATGTTTTATAACGGTGCTTGTAGGAAAAGCGCCACTAAAGATCATGTTCTATAGTGGCGTTTTCCCACATAAACACTGCAAAATTTAGTGGGGTTATCTATGGCGGCATTTTTTACGGTGCTTATCAAAGCGCCTTAAGCTGTTTTAGTATGGCTAAAAAAATGCCGCTAAAAACCTATTTTGTTGTAGTGATTGGAGCATGAGTTATTGAATTTTTGAGCACTTGATATTAGAGTTATGATTGGTTTATGATTCATGGACAAAGGCATTTTTTGTGCTTAATTATGTTGTTGTTGAAATTGTTAAGCTATATGCTTTTAATGTCATTTTTACATCTTAAATTAAGTGCTTAAAACATCAGATTTTATGCCTTGTATGTATGATTATATTGGCAACATTGCATGGTGGATCTATTGGATATAGTTGGCATGCCATAGGATTTGTGAGCACTCACCATTATATATGTTATTTGTGAGCATACGTCTCAAGAAGTTCAAATTTTTGGAGTAAATAAGGGAATGTTGAGCTTGTGTCTCCACTCAACAGGACTGTTAGGCAATATAAGGGAGCGTGTGGCTTCAGCCCGCTTATCCTGGGACTGTTTCTGATATGTAAGAGTTTGGAGATCCATTTATCCAATGTATGATCACACGTTTAAATATTGTCATGGATGTTTTGTGCCAATATAAGTGTATGTTTATAAGTTAAATTATGATTTCATATGCCATATTAAATTGGAATTTTATTCATGGAATAACATATGTTATTATGATTATAATGTGAAATTGTGACTAAAATTCTAATGCTTAATTTACCTGGATTTATACATGAATTAGGTGTCATTTACTTATTATTTTTACGATCATTCACTGAGATTTTTAAGTTCACACCCTCTCATCTTTGTGCAAAGACTTTTCCAGCTTTAAGAGTTGAGGAGCGAGTGCAAGGCCGATCCAAGATTAAGGCTTGGTAGTAGCTTCAGGATTCTTCTTTAGAAACAATAGGGGGCATTCTGGCACTTATTATGACTAGATTTAATTCAATTGTAGTGGACATTGGACATTTATTTGGACATTTATTTTGGTGATGTTATAATTACTTTAATGCCAAAAAGTCATTATAGAAAACCTGCCTAAAAGGCTCTATTTGGTTACCACCAAGGCACCACGTGAACTACTATGTTTTTGGATTTGCCTAAACTCATCATTATGTGAGGTTTACCCATCATAGCCCTGGGACATGTAGAAACCCTAGTAGAGAAATGCGGCTCATCCACCCTCTCCAAAATATGCCATGGCCAAGGTCTTTCCTTAGAAATTTCATACCGGATTTCATATTTATTTCCCAGTGGACTTCGTCACATACCACCATATTGTTAAAACACACATCATACAATCTCCCAACACTCCATTAGGCCCCCCATTTCTCAACCATTTTCAACCATGCATTGCACATCGAACTTAAGTACACATTCATATAGGATATACTCATTTTCCTATTTGAATCATACATCTTTACATGTTTCAGCTACATCAATATGTTCCATGTACACACATACATTTGCTTCATAGAACCACGTTCACCCATACATATAATACATCACACACTCAAATTTACACAGATACTTAAGAAGATCACATATACATATTCAACAATCACTTAAGCACTCATGCATCATTACTATAACATCAACCATAAGAAGAACTTTTTGGAATAACTAAGGATTTAAAATTAGGGGCTCCCCTAATACTCACCTATACTATAGCTTGAAGTTCCAAAATCAAACATCCTTTTCGAATTAGCAGCAACAACTACTTAAAGAACATAGTACCACTATTAAAACCCATTTACAAACAAATGACTAACATCTCAATAGACAATCCCCAACCACATGGTCTCTTATTCAAAACTCACGGTTCATATCCTTCTTAACAACCTTATTCTCTCAAAAATGTAATATGTAGGGCTAGTAGGCTTACCAGAAGGTGAAACATCCACTCATTAATTTAAAAACCTTAGTTTCCAACTACAAAAAGGAGAAGAAAACATATAAGTTTTTAGAGGAAGAGCTAGAGAGTAGAATTGAAGGAAGAAGACCCACTAGATGAACCCCTTTCACCATATATATATATATATATCTAGTTCCTTTTAGTGGAACTTGACAAGTGTCGATTGTATCTAGAACTTATCCTTAGAAGTGGCCTACAAAACCCAAGAAAAATATAAATGAGGATCCTGCACATATATTACTTGACCAGTCAATTTAGTTGGCTCCTAACCAAGTCACATTAAAAAACCCAATTATCACAGTGTTCAAGCAAACCGGGCATACTATACTTTTGATGGTAACTCACACCAGGCTTACTATTCACTTGTCACACTCTTTTTTAAATAGAAAAATATCCAAAGATAAAATCTTTAATTACTTACACAGCAAATACTCTATGCCAACTCTTATTCTCTAAAAGACTACAAATGGGTAAACTACACTACGTCAGATAAATAACTTCACCTTTACACATCTTCTAATTGGGTTTGTCAGATTTGGGGTGTGATATTTAGTCTATAAATAGGGCTTTTAGCAACCCTAGAATTTTTTTTGTTCAACAACAAAATTAAGAGAGTTTTATGAAAAATCCAGGAGAAAATTGTATTTTTGTGTTTGGGTTTGTTTGTTTCTCTACCTTGTATTCCTTTCCAATTATTTATCATTGTTAAATGCTAACTTTGACTGTTATTCAAAAAGCTGTAGGAATGTTGTCAGAATGTTGGACTTTCAGCATTAAATCTCCCTGTGTTAATATGTTTTAACCTTGATCTAAATGCAAATTTGTATAGGCTATTCACTGTTAAATTAAACATTAGTGAGTCTTAATTATTGCAACACCCCGCAGACGGGCCTGGAAGTTTTGGCCTCGCAAGTGAAGGGTTTAACAATGTTCCGACAAGCTGGGTGCTCACCAAGGTTTAGGCGAGCTAGAGGTTCGCCAAAAAAATATCAACAATGGGGTTCACCAGTAGTAGTCTACTCCTGAAGATGTGGTAAGGTATTCACCAGATCCATTACCAAGTTAGGTTCACCAGTTTCTTTACGAGGTAGGTTCACTAATGTGATGTCGAGCTGGTGTTTACAAGTTTGTTTGGCGAACTGGGGTTCTTCAGTTAAGTTGCAAATAGGGGTTCACCAGTTAAGTTGCGAACAGGGGTTCGCCAGTCATAGATACAGTCAGACTCAAATTAGGAAATAAAGATTTACTATAACTAGGAGTTACTTTACGTGCAAGTAAAAACTTTCCTAAGCCAAGTAGGGTATCGAAAGATTATTAGGACTCCTAGGTCTATAATTACGTGCAAGTAATAAATTTCCTAAGCCAAGTAGGGTATCCAAATATTATTAGGACTCCTAGGTTTATAAATACAACCTTTAATTTTGTGAATTCTTCACTGGATATTCTGTCATCAAAGTCTCTGTTCTAATTTCAGTTCATAGCTATCAGGGTAAGCCTCTGTCTTATTGGGCGTGATTGTCCAGGTTCGCATTGCTTGAATTATGTTGTCTTGTTTTGCTTAAGTAATATGTGTGTTTGTTGTTTATTACGAACCAGTCTGACCATCTACCAGTAAGGATAAAGGCAAAGCTAAACTTTTTTAAATTTCTTCGTTTTTCAGTGAGTGATTTGAAATTATTTTGAGTATGTTAACCGCCATACTGTTTAGTTTATACTGATATGTTTCTTTAAGAATTATGTTTTTTGAAACAAGTTTAAAATGTAAGTTTTCTAAAAATATATGTTTTAAAGCTATGAACCTCTATTTTCAAATAGAGTTTGAAAATATGATTTTTAATGCACAATTTTATGTTAGCTCCTATGCGAGCTAAGGTTTTAAACAATGTTTTTAGAAACAATTTTATAAGTTGTGTATCAGTGAAGCTCCCCTCGTTAGCTTAGTGATAAGTTGTGTATCAGGGAAACAACTCTTGTGAGCTCAGTGATAAGCTATGTATCAGCGAGGTTCCCCTCTTGAGGAAGTGACAAGTTGTGTATCAGCAAAGTTCCCCATGTGAGCTTATGTAACTATTCTCCTCAGTAAGCCCAGCTTTATGCAAGCTAGTGTAACATGTCTCAAAGTGAGACAAAGTGATGAGCCATTCTTAAGACCTAAGGTAGACTTTACACATAAATGTGCATCAATCTTGTGAGCTAAGGCTGACCTTGTTCAAAGAAAAGGTTTTTCCTTAAAAGCACGAGTTGAATTCATGATTTTAGGGCAAGCCCAAACTCGATATTTTAAAGGTTTTTTGATAAACAGAATAGGCCTCAGGATTTTAAGTCTAGCCCTGCCAAGTATGTTTTAAGAAAAGGCTAATGAGTTTTCAAACACTATTTAAAGTATAACCTAATGGTTTATGATTATTCACTAAGTTCTCAATGAACTCACCCATTCCTCTCTTACTTTTTCTCAGGAAACTAGGTTGCAAATTAGCATTGGCAAGGTCGATGACTTGGCAAGGTCGTTCTTGAGCAGATATCGGTGAACCTGGGGTAAAGGCGATGGGAATACTGTTATAGGTTTTAGATTTATTTATGATTCCTTAATTCTGACATTGTTAATTCAAGATTTGATATTTTATTTTGTTAGATTTCCATTTTATTTCATTGCAAACCATGTCTTAAGGTAACTAATTATTTCATGAATAAAATCAATGCTATCCATGCATAAGAGTGTTATGTTTTAAATTTTTTTATGCGAGACATATTTATGCTTAAGTGTCTGCGAACACTATATGATGCATGCCACAATTACATGCGTAACCCTGTAATAATTTCCATATTTGCATGCATACCTCTATAGTGTTTGTTTTATTAGTTGCAAATGTAACACCCTAAACCCGGCCCAGACGGTACGGCCGAATTCAGCATGCCACATGGAAGAGTTGCTATTCGTTTTTCAAAAATCTCCTTATTAGGGTTTAAAGAGTGTTTATCTTATAAGTTTAAGTGAATGGAAGCTGTGCACCAGGTAGGAAACCAGAAAAGAGGAGGTGAGTCTTGTTGGACTGCTTAAGTACCAAGCTCTTCTCGGATCCAATCCTAGACATGCACACATCCATTGCCACACTTAAAGCATGTTACTTGTTTACAAAAATCATCTTTAGCTTAAGTCTTTTTAAAATGTTTATTTCTTTTGAAACATTCGCGTTGCGCAAACTTTGCTCGGTTGTCGTGTTGCTTTGAAAACAAGTGGTTTTTATAAAACGCTCCTAGTGCTAACCAGTTTAATAATCCAAAAATAAAATAAATTAATGAGCGGCCTTATTACAACCTTAAAACAAAACGTAAATAATCAAAAATAAAGAAGTGTGAGCTTATTTAAAAACCAGAGTTATTCTTCATGGCCACTCTGAATCCCGCCCAGCTCCAAGTCTACCATTTAGAGCTCACCTGCAAGGATGGAAAGAAAAGGGGTGAGTTTGGGGAAACTCAATGTATACAGAAACCCATCTAAAGCCCAAGTCAGCTCAAGCCCATTGGGCCTAAGCCCTATTCAGATAACAGTACACAGTGGACCGAAGCCCTTTTCAGAATACAGTAACAAGGCCTTAGCCCCTTTTTAACATAACACTGTGGCCCATGGCCTAATTCAGTAATCATAGTAACAATAATAACAATGTATGCAAACCCATCTGGGGAGACTACTCGACCCACCAACCGCTACTACATCGCTCTCCGTATTGACCCTACACTCCATGTGGGAATATCTCAACCCACCCACTTTCTACACTCTACGATTGCGGCATTCTTTGCTCAAATAACAGTAAGTTGAGGCAAAGCCTCCAGTACGTGGATAAACCACTTTAAGCACTTCCTCCATCAATATCCCAATCCCATGTAACAGATAGTAATGAAAACATATCATGCAGAATTACAGTATCAATTAATCATGCATTTTAGTCAATTTAAACCCTAGGGGTATATCGGTAACTTACGCATCTACACCAGTTATTTCAGTAATTTTTTTAACGGTTGTAAGCAATTTGATTCTACTGTCCAACTATCAGGCCAATTTGCCCATCTCTTATCCATATTGGTCCGTAAGCCCATTGGGCCCAGTTTTGGCCCATCGAGGCCCACTTACCGACGTACACGAATTATCGCGTGAGACAACTTACCACTTTGCGATGCCAGATCTAATCATTAATCTATGTCTTGAGAGCATTCGCATACTCACAAGCCCATGAAATGCCGGATTTTTGGCTTTTCGGCTTTTGCCGATTTGAACTGAGAAAGGGTGTTTAGTACACACTTGTTACGCGACGACTGCTACCGAGATCCCTTTCGATGTCCTACAATTGATTAGCACAGTTCTTGTTTACAAACCTCAATCACTAAACCTAAAACTTTCTTATCCAAAATCGAACCATGTCCCTAAAAAGCCTTTAAAACTTTACCTTCCTGCCAAAATCGATAGCTTGCTCCGAATCTGATTGCTCCAACGATTTACGCCTTCGATCCAACGCTTAAGAAGACTCTAATCACCAAAGAAAACATCAGTTACAAACCCTTAGATCCTTATGCCCAAATCGACGGCCTCCCTAATTTTTAGGGATTTCGGCTTTTCCTAACATCGTAAAATAAGACCAAATCTGAGATGATAAGCACTTACCCCTTACTCCTTTTTGATTTCCAATGTAATCTGATGCAGATTTATCTTTTAACCAGCGGCAGAGTTTGAATCTAGGAGTCTTGAAGTTTTGGCTATAAGCCCCTAACCCAATGGTCCTTTCGGCTTTTGGGTGGTGAAGAAGATGAAGATGTGAAGTTATGACCTTGAAGCAGAATTGCCTATAGGTATCAAGGGTTTAGAAAAGATAATCGCTAATAAGAATGAAAGAACATAGAGAGACCTGGCTTTGAAGAAATCGGCACAAATAGTGTGATCACAGGATTTCGGCTTTTGTAATTTCGGCAAAAAGTGCTGATGAATAGCAGGATTGATGGACGGCTTTGGAGAAGAAAGTAGAGAAAGAAGAATAGGGAAGGTGAAGGTTTCGGCTAGAGAGGAAAAGAGAGAAAAGTAAAACCTTGTGGTGTCTGAGCAGAAGAAAACGGCACCACTCAAATCCTAGGTGCCGAAATGTTAATCTAATAACCCTCTGTCGATTTTCCCCTCTTCAATTCCCTAAATTCGACCAACTCTCAGTCTCTCTACCAATCCCTTAAATCTCTCCCCTTATCACTCCTTAGTTCAAGCATTCGGGCTGATTCAAACTCTCCTTTAGCAGAATCCACTTGGACTCCAACATTTACCCTTCCTGCACTTAAAAATAAATGCATCTATTTGCCAACACAGGGAATCGATCCCAGGCCTTCCCCAATGCTCCACACGCCACCTTTTTAGGAGCCTAGTGGCGTCACCCTTGCCACTTTACTAATGCTTTTTTTGTGATGCAATTTACCCTTTACGCTATACAAGGGCCACTTAGCCAGAACCCCTACCCTTTTAAGTCCAAAATCCAAAAATCCAACCGGGTTTTGGCCAACACATGGGCCTTCCATAAGCCCATTTACCTACTCAAAATATTAATTCCATATCTAAATACAAAATTTAAAAACTCTACCAAAATATTGAAAACTACGAATAAATCCAAAAAATCAGGATGTTACAACTCTATCCTCTTTAAAGAAATTTCGTCCTCGAAATTCTACCTTATTAGAACAGTTAAGGGTACTGTTGACGCATTGCCTCCTCAGTCTCCCAAGTAGCTTCTTCTTTGCCATGGTTCCTCCAAAGTACTTTCACCAGTGGAACTGACTTCCTTTTCAACACCTTGACGTCACGATCAAGTATTTGCACAGGTTCCTCTTCGAAAGTCAAATCTGAATGTACCTCGATTTCTGCAACTGGTATGACATGAGTTGGGTCAGATCGATACCGCCTCAGCATGGATACATGAAAAATGTCGTGGATACGATGCAGTTCCGGTGGTAGCTCTAGCTGATAAGCCACTAGTCCAATCCGCTTAACAATTCGGTAAGGCCCAATAAACCGTGGGCTCAACTTACCCTTCTTACCAAATCTCAATATCTTCTTCCAAGGTGAAACTTTCAAAAACACCATGTCCCCAATAGCGAACTCAATCTCCTTGCGCTTCAGATCCGCATATGATTTCTGTCTATCGGATGCCTCCTTTAATCGATCCCTTATCAGCCTAACCTTGCTTTCAGTGTCTGCCACCAATTTCGGTCCAAGCACTTGTCGTTCACCTAACTCTGTCCAACACGTCGGCGTACGACATCTTCGCCCATAAAGTGCTTCGTATGAAGCCATCTGAATACTTGCTTGATAGCTGTTATTGTACGTAAACTCCGCCAATGGCAAGTAGTCCTCCCAACTACCATGAAAATTGATGATACAACCTCTCAACATATCCTCTAGAACTTGAATAACCCTTTCCGACTATCCATCTGTTTGTAGGTGAAAAGCGGTGCTAAAATCCAATCGTGTACCCAACGCTTCTTGCAACTTCTGCCAAAACCGAGATGTAAACCTAGGGTCTCGATTAGAAATTATTGACACTGGCACCCCGTGCAGTCGCACTATCTCCGCCACATATAGCTTGGCCAACTTTTGCAGTGAGTAATCGGCACGAACAGGTATGAAATGGGCAGATTTTGTTAACCTATCCACAACCACCCACACCGAATCTTTCTTGGTGGGTGTCAAAGGTAACCCACTCACAAAGTCCATTGTTACTCTTTCCCACTTCCATAACGGAATCTTTACCGGTTGCAGTAATCCAGAAGGCAATTGGTGCTCAGCCTTAACCTGTTGGCACGTCAGACATTTCCCAACGAATTCGATCACTTCTGCTTTTAATCCAAAGCCAGAGTACACCTCTCTCGCAAGTCTCGATATAACTTATTTCCTCCAGGATGCATGGCATAGAGTCCCCATGAGCCTCTTTTAGAATTAATCTGCCTCAATTCGGGGTCCTTCTAATACAAACCCTTCCACGAAAGCACGAACTCCTTCGATGTTCACCCAAAATCCTCGTTCTCACCATTCCTAACTTGCCGGAATCGAAGAGCTAATGAATCGTCCTTCAACTGTTTTTCCTTAACCTGCTCAGTCCAAGTAGGCCTTACTTGCAGTTCTGCCAACAAGCTTCCATCGTCGTACAAACTTAAACGTGCGAACAAGGCTTTCAAATCAGTAACAACCCTTCGGCTCAATGCATCCGCCACCACATTAGACTTTCCTGGGTGGTACTCAATCGAACAGTCGTAATCCTTAAGCAACTCCACCCATCGACGTTGCCTAAGGTTCAGCTCCTTCTGAGTCAACAAATACTTTAGGCTCTTATGATCCGTGTATATGATGCACTTTTCCCCATATAAGTAGTGTCTCCAAATCTTTAACGCAAAAATCACAACTGCTAGCTCCAAATCATGCGTAGGGTAATTCACCTCATGAGTCTTAAGCTGTCGCGATGCATAAGCGACCACCTTGCCCTCTTGCATCAGTACGCAACCTAACCCCACATGCGACGCATCACTGTATACAGTAAAGTCCTTCCCAGACACCGGTTGAATCAACACTGGCATTTCGGTCAATACCTTTTTCAACTGATCAAAAGCTTTTTGCTGTTTCTCGGTCCAGACAAATGGTACTCCTTTCCTTATGAGTTTCGTCAAGGGTGTTGCCATCACCGAGAAACCCTCCACAAACCTTTTGTAGTAACCTGCTAACCCTAGAAAATTCTAAATTTTTTATACTGACCTAGGTGGCTTCCATTCCAGAATTGCTTCAATCTTACGAGGATCCACCTTAATCCCCTCGGCAGAGACCACATGCCCTAAGAAGGTTACCTCCCTCAACCAGAACTCACACTTGCTGAATTTTGCATAGAGTTCCTTCTCCCTTAACACCTGCAACACAATACGCAGATGCTCATCATGTTTCGTCTCCGTTTTCGAGTATACCAGGATATCATCGATAAAGACGACCACGAACCGATCCAAGTAAGGTTGGAATACTCGATTCATCAGATCCATGAAAGTCTGCAGGTGCGTTAAATCAAACTAAACGGCATGACCAAAAACTCGTAATGTCCATATCGAGTTTGAAATGTTGTCTTATGAATATTCCCTTCTTTTACCCTTAGCTGATGGTATCCAGAACGAAGATCGATCTTGGAGAATACTGAAGCCCCCTAAGCTGATCGAACAGATCATCAATCCTTGGCAGTGGATACTTATTCTTAATCGTCAATTTGTTCAACTGGCGATAATCGATGCACATGCGCATTGTTTCATCCTTTTTCTTCACAAACAGAACTGGTGCTCCCCAAGGAGACACACTAGGCCTAATGAAGCCTCTATCCAACAACTCTTGGATTTGAGCTTTCAGTTCCACCAACTCTTTCGATGCCATCCTATAAGGTGCAATGGATACTGGAGCTGTTCCAGGCAACAAATCGATTCCAAACTCGACTTCCCGATTCGGGGGTAATCTAGGAAGCTCCTCCAAAAAAACATCCCGAAATTCCTTAACAGTTCTGATGGTCTCCACAGTCGGATCCTCGGTTCCAGCTTGGCTTACCAAAGCCAAATATGCCTCGCACCCCTTGCGCATCAACTTCTCAGCCCTCAACGCCGATACTACATTGGACAAATAATCTCTTCGTTCTCCAATTATCATTACCTCTTCATCATTTACAGTCCTTAACACCATCCTCTTAGCTGCACAATCCAAAGTTGCCTTATGCTTGGTCAACCAATCCATCCCTAGAATCAAATTGAATTCTTCAAATGGTAACTCCATCAAATCTCCACAGAAAACCCTACCTTGAATCTCCAACGGCACCTCCTTGAAGAGTTTCTCTACCTTAACCGAATGACCTAAAGGACTTATCACAGACACCCCACATACAGTCTCCTCGAAATGCACACCCAGTGCCCGAGAAATGTTATATGCCACATATGAATGGGTTGATCCCACATCAATCAGAGCAGTATAAGGTACACCATAGATCAAAAACGTACCAGTTATGACATCAGGTGCGTCACCCTCCTTCCGACGATAAGCAGCATACACCAGAGCTGGCTGACAAGCATCAGCGTTACCAATACCCCTGCCAGGTGCGCCACGTCCACGACCATTACCACCGCGACCTTGTCCACGATTTCTTTGCAGCGGCGGTCCATCCCTCACAGGTTGAGCCTGTCGCACAGCCCCTTGTTCAGCCTCTTGAGCCTGAGCGGCCCTCTTAGGACAATTCTTAATCCTATGTTCCTTTGACCCACAACGAAGACAAGCCCCAGTACGCTTCCAGCACTCTCCTTGATGCATTCTACCACAATCTCCACAAGCTTGCGATCTAACAGTGTTTACCGAAACTGTTCGAACCGGTTCCTCTATCCTAGCTCTCTTAACATTTCGATTTGTAGCACCAGCTGGTCCGGCATCTCTCCTGAACCGATTCCGATCCCTATCGCGGTTCTTCTGTTCTGCTTATTTCACCTCCTCGGCTATCTTAGCCTTCTCTACCAGTGCAGCAAAATCTCGCTCTCTCTGTAGGGCTATGAGTACCTTTAGCTCATCCCTAAGGCCATCCTCAAACCGAACGCTGCGCTCATATTTAGTGGAAATGATGCCCCTAGCATACCGGCTTAGTCATAGAAACTCTACCTCATATTCAGCAACGGTCTTACTTCCTTGGGTCAGATTCAGGAACTCCTTTCTGCTTGCATCCACCGAGCTAGCTCCAACATATTTTGCCTTAAAAGTCTGCTTGAACAGCTCCCATGTTACCCTCTCAGCTGGGGTACCCTCTCTCACAGTAATCCACCATCGATACGCCGTCCCCCGCAAAGAATGACATCGCCCTCTTTCTTTCTCGTCTCTTGAGCGGTCAAGTCATCCATAATCCGCTCATGGCTTCCAACCAAGATTCGGCCACATTTGGGGCCACTCCAGATCGCCCCTAAAAACCTCACCTCCGTTAGCCCGAAGTCGTTCAGAAATGGACCCCCTATTCATGGGCCCGACATTAGCTCCGGCCACCCTTTCCAAAACCCTCAACATGGACGAGCCTCGCCAACTGGTATGTGTTCCGAAGATGTAGATCCAGCTTGAGTACTACCTCGACCTCGACCGCGGCCTCTTCCCCAAGTAGCCCTTGCACTCATATCAATTTATCTGATTACGAATTTTATGACATTAGTTTACTGGTTCCACTGTTTATTACAGAATGTTTCATGAGCAGGTAGAGTTTCAGAGTTGTTTTCGCACAATCGCAATTTAGCTACGGTCTCAGTTTTGTAACCTTAATACTACATTACCATTAGCACTATCTCTAAAGCTCGATCACTATCTCTGATGATTATTTCCCGTTCAATTTCATGTAAATATTTAAAGCAGAAAAAGAACACTTACAGACTTGGTGCCGGGGATTCAGTGTGCCACTTCCTTATCAGTCCATTTTAAAATTTTAAAAACACCTTATTTCCAAAACTATTGATTTAACCCTGTTTAAAAATAGAAAACTTGAACATCTCAAAAATAACTTACCATTTCCAAAAATACCCTTCTTAGGCCTAAGTTTTTGAAAAAAAAATTTCAGACCTAATCCACAGCCGAGTTGTTGCACCGGACTCTGATACCACTAAATGTAACACCCTAAACTTGGCCCAGACGGTACGACCGAATTCAGCATGCCACATGGAAGAGTTGCTATTCGTTTTTCAAAAATCTCCTTATTAGGGTTTAAAGAGTGTTTATGTTATAAGTTTAAGTGAATGGAAGTCAGGCACACGGTAGGAAACCAGAAAAGAGGAGGTGAGTCTTGTTGGACTGCTTAAGTTCCAAGCTCTTCCCGGATCCAATCCTAGACATGCACACATCCATTGCCACACTTAAAGCATGTTACTCGTTTACGAAAATCATCTTTCGCTTAAGTCTTTTTAAAATGTTTATTTCTTTTGAAACATTCGCGTTGCCAAACTTTGCTCGGTTGTCGTGTTGCTTTGAAAACAAGTGGTTTTTATAAAACGCGCCTAGTGCTAACCAGTTTAATAATCCAAAAATAAAATAATTTAATGAGCGGCCTTATTACAACCTCAAAACAAAATGGAAATAATCAAAAGTAGAGAAGTGTGAGCTTATTTAAAAACCAGAGTTATTCTTCATGGCCACTCTGAATCCCGCCCAGCTCCAAGTCTACCATTTAGAGCTCACCTACAAGGATGGAAATAAAAGGGGTGAGTTTGGGGAAACTTAGTGTATACAGAAACCCATCCAAAGCCCAAGTCAGCTTGAGCCCATTGGGCCTAAGCCCTATTCAGATAACAGTACACAGTGGACCGAAGCCCTTTTCAGAATACAGTAACAAGGCCTTAGCCCCTTTTTAACATAACAGTGTGGCCCATAGGCCCAATTCAGTAATCATAGTAACAATAATAACAATGTATGCAAACCCATCTGGGGAGACTACTCGACCCACCAACCGCTACACTGCTCCCGTACCAGCCCTACACTCCATGTGGGGAATATCTCAACCCACCCAGCCCTACACTCTACAGTTGCAGCATTGCTGCTCAAATAACAGTAAGTTGAGGCAAAGCCTCTAGTACGTGGATAAACCACTTTAAGCACTTCTTCCATCAATATCCCAATCCCATGCAACAGACAGTAATGAAAACGTATCATGCAGAATTACAGTATTAATTAATCATGCATTTTAGTCAATTTAAACCCTAGGGGTATATCGGTAACTTTCGCATCTACACCAGTTATTTCAGTAATTTTTTTAACAGTTGTAAGCAATTTGATTCTACTGTCCAACTATCAGGCCAAATTGCCCATCTCTTATCTATATTGGTCCTTAAGCCCATTGGGCCCAGTTTTGGCCCATCGAGGCCCACTTACCGACGTACACAAATTATCGTATGAGACCAACTTACCACTTTGCGATGCTAGATCTAATCATTAATCTATGTCTTGAAAGCATTCGCATACTCACAAGCCCATGAAATGCCGGATTTTCGGCTTTTCGGCTTTTGCCGATTTGAACTGAGAAAGGGTGTTCGGTACGCCCCTGTTGCGCGACGACTACTACTGAGATCCCTTTCGATGTCCTACAATTGATTAGCACAGTTCTTATTTACAAACCTCAATCACTAAGCCCAAAACTTGCTTATCCAAAATCGAACCATATCCCTAAAAAGCCTTTAAAACCTTATCTTCCTGCCAAAACTGATAGCTTGCTCCGAATCTGATTGCTCCAACGATTTACGCCTTCGATCCAACACTTAAGAAGACTCTAATCAACGAAAGAAAACATCAGTTACAAACCCTTAGAGCCTTATGCCCAAATCGACAGCCTTCTTAATTTTTAGGGATTTCGGCTTTTCCTAACATCGTAAAATAAGACCAAATCTGAGATGATAAGCACTTACCCCCTTACTCCTTTTTGATTTCCACGTGATCTGATGCAGATTTATCTTTTAACCGGCGGCAGAGTTTGAATCTAGGAGTCTTGAAGTTTCGGCTATAAGCCCCTAACCCAATGGTCCTTTCAGCTTTTGGGTGGTGAAGAAGATGACGATGTGAGGCTATGACCTTGAAGCAGAATTGCCTACAGGTATCAAGGGTTTAGAAAAGATAATCGCTGATTAATAAGAATGAAAGAACATAGAGAGACTGGCTTTGAAGAAATCAAAGACAAACAAGTGATCACAGGATTTCAGCTTTTGTGATTTCGGCAAAAAGTACTGATGAATAGCAGGATTGATGGACGGCTTTGGAGAAGAAAGTAGAGAAAGAAGAATAGGGAAGGTGAAGTTTCAACTAGAGAGGAAAAGAGAGAAAATAAAAACCTTGTGGTATCTGAGCAGAAGAAAACGGCACCACTCAAACCCTAGGTGCCGAAATGTTAATCTAATAACCCTCTGCCGATTTTCCCCTCTTCAATTCCCTAAATTCGGCCAACTTTCAGTCTCTCTACCAATCCCTTAAATCTCTCCCCTTATCACTCCTTAATTCAAGCATTCGGGCTGATTCAAACTCTCCTTTAGTAGAATCCACTTGGACTCCAACACTTACCCTTCCTGCACTTAAAAATAAATGCATCTATTTGCCAACACAGGGAATCGATCCCATGCCTTCCCCAATGCTCCACACGCCACCTTTTTAGGAGCCTAGTGGCGTCACCCTTGCCACTTTACTAATGCTCTTTTTGTGATGCAATTTACCCTTTACGCTATACAAGGGCCACTTAGCCAGAACCCCTACCCTTTTAAGTCCAAAATCCAAAAATCCAACCGGGTTTTGGCCAACACATGGGCCTTCCATAAGCCCATTTACCTACTCAAAATATTAATTCCACATCTAAATACAAAATTTAAAAACTCTACCAAAATATTGAAAACTACGAATAAATCCAAAAAATCAGGATGATACAGCAAACCACTAGTAAAATATGCGAACACATAAATGTGCGACCCTATGTACTTGCACGAACCCAACTAAAGTTTAATAGCCTTGAATGCATGTTACTTGTAAAAGCATGATATTCCTATGAATTAATGATTTTATACGACCCTTAGTTTTGTACAAAGCTCATACCTTAGGACTTATGCGAAACTGACCACCTCCAGACGTACTAACGCCCAGAGTGTAAATACTGCAATACAATATATAACGACAAGGCTGTATCTGCAAGTATATAGGTCGATCTGTAATATAGTTTTACAACGAAGTAAGTGAATACTACAAGGATCATACCCAAGGGATGCGAGTGCTAGATCAATTCTTACTGAAACACCAAAAGATGTAATTAGTACTTTAAATAAATTATAGTACGAGGACATAAAAGAAAGGCTCTTAGAGTTTTTAGAGTAATAGAATAATATAACATGAAGTTTTTAAAGTTTTGCCTAGCAAATTCTTGAAAAATTGGTCATGATTCCTGCATCCATTGAAACATCCAACCTAGCTTTGGATCACTACTCTCACCAACTTCTTGTTGAGCTTGTGTCAACCTCTGAGATGAAGCTGGTGTAGTTATCACTTCTTGCTATCACTTGTTCCAATCTTTTATCTGTTTAGCTCGCAGCTTAATGTAATGTTGGAACAAGGTGTCTCCAATGATACTTCTAGAAGGTTTCAGTGATTGCTCAGTGGATTCCATAGGTACACCCGTCTTTCTGCATAAGACCGTCACTAGATGGGGACAGAAAAATCCCACCTTCTGGCTACTAATGCATTTCTTCATGTTTTGGTGGATCCATTTATCGATGTAAACTTGCTTCTTTCTACAAAATAGCATAAAGTAAAATTGTTGTAAAAGTATCAACGTTAGAAACATTTAAAGCTAATACTATTCATGTACACACAAATTGAATCCGCATCATAGCCTTTGGAAACATAATAGCTTGATGAAAGGATACGAGAACATTGGTACTTGAACAATATTTCCATTCACCACTTCCTTCAGTTAAAAAGTTTATATATGTCCCAGAAGTATTATAAATCAATTTCATCAATAAAATCATTTTCATAGTATGGAGCATTATAAAAGTCACAAATTATTCGAGGGGTTACTCGTACCACTTTCCCTCACACAAGTATCGATTCCCACATATGGCCTTTAGTATTTCTAAACTCATGGTCCCGTAGGGATGCTTAAAATTTTTGAACAATAAGGACCACATCACTCTCTTTAGGGATTGTCCAAAAATATTCCTACCTGTGATATCTAACTAAAGGCTGTATTTCCTTACACAAAATCATGGACGGATCAAACCCCCTCTCTGAAATGAATGTTTTTCATTTAAGTTTATTAACATATTTTTCAACATTCAGATTTGGGAAGGTAAAGGGATTTTGAACCATCATGGCTCCGTTTCCATGGTTCACCTAACTTTCCTAGAAAGCATGGTATTTCAATCCGAATGAATTACTAAAAAAACAATTCAATGGAACATAAAAAAGTTGAATTCAGGAACCCTTAACCTTAAATATATAGTCAAAGTTTGTTTGAATTCCTTACTTTCCCGTAATTTTTCCATTGTCAAAGTTATTTTTGAATTCCTTGCTTTCCTGCTATTTTTCCATTCCTTGTTGCACCGAGGATGATTGAAAAGTTTGTGAAGAGGAAATAGGATGTTTAAGAGATTAGGGGTTTAAGGTTTAAGAAGTTTTGAGAGGTTTAAGAGAGTTCGAGGAATTAAGGGTTAAGAGGTGTTTTAACTAGACGTAAATATGGTTTTACATTATAAAATAAAGTTTTAAATGGTTAAAAATATGGATAAATAAAGGGTAGGTTGTCAGGTTAGCGAATGGGTTGGATCAACCCTACAGAAAATTCCAGTGATGTAGCAACACACGGGTTTCGTGTCGTGACATCCTTGGTAGTTTACCTATGTCACAACAAAAGGGTTCTGTGTCGCGACATATCCGTTAGTTTGGAAGTCTTGGGAAAACTAGTTGCTATGTCGTACCCCGCTGGTGCTACATTGCCACATCGTTGTGTTCTTCGTTGATATTTGTATTTTGTATGTGGTGTTGATAACTCTTGAAAAGGTTTATATCTTAAGTCTCTAGATGGAACTAAGTAAACACATCCGCATTTCTAGGATAAGTTTAGAACATTGCATAACAAAGTTTGGACTGTACTATATTCGCCATTATTTGTTACTTTTATCACTTGAGGAGGAAAGGTGTGGTTCTATGTGAACATAGGTACAGGTAAAAGGAGAAGACTAAGAGGATGCAAAAAGAAATTAAGGGAAGTTAAAAATTGCCATGGTAATTGGTAAGATTGATTGCCAACAGAATTTCCATGGCAATTCTGGGAAGATGACTCAACACTCTATCCACGTCACCCTTAGCTAGCTGGATGTGTACCAAAAAAACCAACCTGAAAAGAGGAATGAAAAATGTGTGCTGAGGTGGGACGGATCTACCCAATAAAAGAAAGAAAGAGAATAAGAAAAAAAAGGAGAATTAGCATGAGAAAGGGACTGGTGACAACAATTCTCTCTCTTTAAGCGAATAAGAACTCTATTAGAGAATTACAGAGAAAGAAAAGGTAGCATCTTAGAAGAGAGCAGCATATAGACGTGAGGAAGGGGAAGAGAAATCATTCCTGGATTCGCATACATCAGAAGATAAAAGAGAAGCTGGAGTGTGGAATTAACTTCCTGTAATTTTGCCTTTATTTTTGTAGATTGAATTTTTTGTGATTTGAAATTATTGAGAATGTTGATGAATGATTCTATTTTGATGTTTACTTCTCCACCCATTAACTAAATCTTTTCTAGGTTGGAGTTGTTTAGGTGAATTTTTTATCATCTTTAATTCCTAGGATTTGAGATTGTTTATATCACTTTTACATTCAATTCATCTTTATTTAAAATACATGCATGCAAGCTCTAGACATAGTTGAATGTATGTTGTGTTCTTAGGTGTTTATAATTCTGAAAAGTTTAAGAATACTAGATCTTGAATCGTTTGTTGCAAGTGAATACTCGACAGAATATTCGTAGCAGATGTTGCAAGTTGTATATAGAGGACGTTCATTGCAGCTATCAATCCCAAGTTTTGTAGACGTACACGAACTTAGATTTTTAGCTTAAGATCTAGCTATCGAAAGAGGTAGGTCACAGTAGCAAATCTCTGGACAGTAGATTAGGCAATATTTTTCCATGGCATTATCTTGATATGAACATTTCTCTTGTATAAGTCAAACCCTATTCATTCAACAACAAAAATACTCTTGATATTCTCTGTGAATTTCCACATCATTTTACTTGCCATATCAATTCTTTGTTCTTTATCATTTAATTTTAGTAATTCATTATTCTAGTTTCTAATTTAGTTTGAGATTATTTACTTATATTTTAGTATAATTAACGGTATTATAATAACATACTCAATTTCTTACCAATTTTTGATCCCTGTGGAGACAATACTTGCTTATCACCTTATTACTTGAATGACGTGTACACTTGCACAATTGCATTAGTTGTTTACATGTAACAAGTTTTTGGCGTCGTTGCTAGGGATTGGCAACATTGGTGAAAGGTTATTTGTTATTATTCTTGTTATTCTAGTTAGAGTAGTTAATTAGAATTTTATTTGATTGTGCAGGTTTGTATTAGTGCATGAGAAGAAGTATTCAAGGGATACAAAACATTATTTTGATCCTAAAATTGAAAGGACATTATGGCGAAGAAGAAAAGAGTTAAGAGAAATGGACAAAATTAGAAATGATCCAAATAGAGAAGATTAGGTACTCCAGAATGAAAGGAATGTTGATAATCCTCAAATTATAGATGATTGAGACAGACCCATCAGAGAACATGTAATGCCTATTTTGGATTATCTAAATCCAGGAATTGTTAGGCCACATAGTCAAGCTCAACACTTTGAATTAAAACCAATAATGTTTCAAATGTTGCAGAAAGTAGGGCAGTTTAGTGGTCTACCTACTGAAGATCCCATATTGCACTTAAGACTATTTCTTGAAGTCTGTGACTCATTCAGGAGCAGGGTGTTCCTGAAGATGCTCTTAGATTAAAATTATTCCCTTATTCATTACAAGATCATGCCAGATCATGGTTGAATGTGTTACCATCAGGTACGGTGGCATCTTGGAATGAATTGTGTCAGAGATTTCTGTTTAGGTACAATCCTTCCAACATGGATGCCAAGATGAGAAACGGCATTACCTTGTTTAGGCAATCTGAAGATGAGACATTATATGAAGCTTGGGAACATTTCAAGGAACTAATTCAAAAATCTCTAATGCATCGTTTTTAGCATTGGACACAGTTAGAAATGGTCTATAATGGATTAAATGAATGTAGTGTAAGTGTTACTCTTCCAATCGGTTTTCTTTGCTAAGTATCAAATATTGTCCCTCACACTTTCTAATCGACTATGGTAAGGAATTAGTATCGGATCTTGGATCTTAGCTCTCCGCCGAAATTGCTCCTTAGGTATTGTGATTTTGGTAAGTGTTCCTCTTCCATTGACTAAGGTTGGCCGAATAGCCATAGGCAAGGTAAGGGGACTTCTGTTGGATACGAGTCACCTATTACTTTGTTTTAATAGTTAAGATTGGCGCAGATCTGCGAGTTGATCGTGGTTAGGGATTTAAGAAGGGGTTGTTATACTTATCGCACAAGGTTTAGGGCTAAAGAGATCACATCACACTTGCTTACCAGGTGTGTACATACACTCCACACACACTATGAATCGGCAAAAGCCAAAACGCCGAAATGTTGAAATACCGAAATGCCAAAATACCAAAATGTCGAAATACCGAAATGCCGAAAGTGTGGCTACGGTAGTCTTGCGAGTGCGCGAACACTCACAAGGGAGAGACCGATAGGTTGCCTAAGACCCACAGGTGATTCTGCGAACTTGGGTTGTGATTTGCCCATATGGGCCGGAATGGGCTAAATGGGCCGGATGGGCTATTGGGCCCATAATAGGCATAAAACTAAATATTGATGCTATGTGATGGGAATTTGTATGCGAGTATGAATATGAATGTGACTGGGCCTAACGGGCCATATAAATGTGATTTGGGCCTAACGGGCCATATGAATATGATTGGGCTTAGTGGGCTAGATACAGGTATGTGACTTTGTTTAGGCTTTGTAAGGGGTTTTGGGCCTAGCATATGATAACTACATAAGACTTAATTAATATTTTGCGACCGTGGATAGGTCAAAGGGTTAAGGTGTGGTAACGGGTATATGCATGTTTAGGATTGGATCTGGGGAGAGCTTGGTACATAAGCGGTCTTAATGACCCACCTCCTCTTCTCTGGAATCCTACCTAGTGCATAGTATTCGTTCACCTTAGCTCACGGAACTTGTTAATGGGCCAAGGTAAGTGGAAACCATAATTAAGGGAAAATTACCGAAACGCCCCTAAGGGCGAAAATGACCAAAATACCCCTAAGTGTTGAATGTAAGTTTTATAGATGTGACATGCATACATATGATGTTCTGCTTAAGTTGCATATGGGGTGGGAACTATGGAACGGAGGAAGTATATGAGGATCGCATGGTTGCCTGATAATCGTGGATCCACCGACGGCTTTTAAAGCCCAATGTGTAAATGAGGGTAGATCGCAACCGGGCTACCATTGTTGTGTGGGCTGGGTGGGTCTATATTTATATCCCCACATGGTGTGACAGGGGACGGAGCTGGTGTGTAACGGATGGATAATTTGGATGGGATTGCATTGCATGTTTAATGTATGATGATTTTTGAATGCTTGTTTTCGTCGAGGGTTGTACACACTGAGTTTGCGAAAACTCACCCCCTTTTTTATTTTATTTTCAGGTGATGCTTAGTAGAAGGTTCGATGTTTGGAGGGACTCTAGGTGGCTAGCTAGCAAGATAATTTGGACTTTTTTTTCTTTCTAAAGCTTATTAGTTGCTATGTTATTAAGTACTTTTCAAATTAGATTGTAATAGGGCTTCCACTTTATTATTATTTGGATTATTTTTATGTGATGTAATTATAAGAAGTTGAACATGGTTTCTTAAACTATAGTATGACTCTTCTACATTTCCGCAACTACATGTTTTCATAAAATCATATATTTTAAGTAAGTGATTGAAAGGAGATTTTTTTAAGGATGGTTAAGGTTTCTTTTATTTTAAGAAGGATTTTTAATGAAAACACGCTAAAACACTTCAATGTGATGCGCCAGATTCGGCCATAATGTCTAGGCAGGTTTGGGGTGTTACATTTAATGGTATCAGAGCCCGATTACAAAACACGAGCTGTGAATTGGGCCTTATTACTTGGTTTCTTTTTGTGTTTTAAATTTTTTTATTGAACCATAATGTTTTGTGAAAAGGGAAGTCTTGCTAAGCGGCACACCGAGTCTCCGACATCTAACCAAGTAAGTATTCTTATTCTTAAATTTATTTAAATTGTTAGACAGTAGTTATCTAGAGGGCTACTATAGGTGATCTTTTTAGAATGGAACCAAAGCCCGCAAGAACTTGAACCTGTAGAGGATTTTCGAAAATAATCTTCTCTTTAATAATTTCCATAAAACATTGGCTTAATTATTAAACTAACTAAAACTTCATAAAATTTTTAATCTATATAATACGCGAATCAACGATGAGTGCTAGAAGAGGCGTAAGAGGCCGTGGCCGAGGCCGCGGAAGTGTTAGGGCTGAATTGTCGGCATTGGGCCATATACCTGATGCTGGAGTAAAAGAGGCTCTGACCTCACTTGTGGCTGGGAATGGACCATATGATCGGGCCGTGGGAGAAGATGCATTGTCGCAGGCAATGCTGAGGATTTTGGAAACGGTCACCGGGCCCAACAATGGCACGGGAAATTGTGGGTCTATTCCGGAGCGACTTCAATCAAACGGGGCTGAGATCTTTAAGGGCATGGCTGGCGTGGCTCCTAACGTGGCAGAATATTGGTTGGAGGCCACTGAAAGGATAATGGAGGACCTAGACTATTCACTGGAACAAAAGTTAAAAGGAACCATGTCACTACTTAGGGAAGAAGCCTACTAGTGGTGGCTGACGGTGAAAGAGCGCACCCAATCAGAGCGGGTCACTTGGGAGTTTTTCAAAGCTACATTTCAAGGGAAGTATGTGGGTGCAAGCTATGTGGATGCTAGAAGGAAAGAGTTTCTAAACTTGACCCAAGAAAATAAATCGGTGGCGGAGTATGAGGCGGAGTTTCTACGCCTTAGTAGGTATGCAAGAGTTATGGCGGCAACGGACTATGAGCGTTGTGTTAAGTTTAAGGATGGACTTAGAGATAGGCTTAGAGTGTTGATAGCCCCGCAAAGGGAGCGAGTTTTCTCAGAGTTGGTACAGAAAGCAAAGATAGCGGAGGAGGTAAAGCGCACTGAACACCTAAATCGGGAGAAAGAAAGGGGTAAGAACAAGAGGGAGGTTGAGACTCCTGGTGTTGAATAGAGGCCTAAGGCTAGTGTAATGCCCCCACGCCCGAAACCGTCACCGGAGTCAAGCTTGAGGTGTTACTAAACTTATCTTACCTTTTAAACAACTCTAAACCACTTATTTTAATTTTCAGAATAAACTGTTTTTCTGCGTCATAGCTGCTTAAAACTTCATTTCTCGAGTTTCAAAACTCGAAATTAAGATCCGTAAATTTTTCCTGAAACTAGACTCATATATCTATCTACTAATTTTTTTTTAGAATTTTTGACTTAGCCAATTAGTACAGTTTATTAGTTAAAGTTACCCCTGTTTCAGAATTCGACTGCACTGACCTCTACTTACTACGAACCACTTTTCTCCCTATAAAAAATTAATATAACTATACCGTTTGTTTCTATTAAAACTAGATTCAATAAGTATTCTAACCATATAAATTAAACCACCTAATTTTTTTTTACAATTTATGGTGAATTTCCAAAGTTGAAACAGGGGATCTAGAATTTTCTCTGACCCTGTTTCACTAAAACTCAGATATCTCATAAAATATAATACCTTTACCTGTTTTGCTTATTCCATAAGAAAATAGACATAATAAGCTTTAATTTCATATATTATTCACCATCAAACCATGTCTCTACGATTTTTAGTGATTTTTCAAAATCACATTATTTCTGATACTTGAATCTGTTTTTAAGTTACTTTCACATTTTTCTTAGTTTTCATGTGATAGTTACTACTTATTCATACATACAATTAAACATGTATATCATCAGCCATTCTATTAACTAATCACTAGCAAGTATTTACACATCATTCATTGATCATATCATATCAAAAGAAACCAAGTTCCTATACATGCCATACACAAAACTAAACGTCTAACTATACCAATGTGATTTCTTCGATAGTGTGATCGGGTCTCCGACGTTTCCTTCGATCCCCGAGTGGCTTGATAAAAACTATAAGAAAAGAAAATAAAGAGAGTAAGCACTAGGCTTAGTAAGCTTACAAGCAAATAAATTACAACATTCAAAGATAATGAATGATTATACATAATGTCACCTAGCCTCATAAACTTTCTTTACTTCTCATTTTCTACCTTCTTCTTTACTTACTTACCTTCTTTCTTACCTGACCTTTCACTATTCATAAATATAATCTACCTTCCCTTTTGCTGATAATTCACTGTAATTTAACGTGTACAATGACCCATTGAACCACTCGGAATACTAAGGATACTTTGGGGTCGTTCTGCCTATCAATATCCGCCAATGCCATATCTTCGACATGGACTTACATGAATTATTCTGTCTCCAATGCCATATATATATATATCTAATATGGGCTTACATGGCTCATTCCTGTCTCCAAAGCCATATATCGACATGGACTTACATGGCTCATTTCTCTCTCCGTGTCTGTCAACCCCAATATCCTAACATTCCTAAGGTTCAAACGGGGCTTCTAATGCTTTTTCTCTGTCACTTTGCCTTTAATTCGACTTTAAATATCCTCATAAAATAAGTATATAAATTCTGAAATTAACAATAATAATGTAAAATAAAAGAACATTGTATTTATTTCATCAGAAACTTACCTCGTATGCAAAAATAGCTACTTTTACCATTTCGTCCACAACTTGGTATTTTCTCCATTTTAGCTTGAATTTCAGTTTTCCTTGCTCTATCATTTAAAATATAGTCTAATTAGGACTCACATTATTCAAATTGACTCAAAATCATATTTTGGCAAAATTACAATTTTGCCCTAAACTTTTGCATATTTACACTTTTGCCCCAAAGCTCGTAAATTAAACTTCAGCCTATTTTCTTATGTTTCATGACATGCTGGTCATTTTTCCTTCTATGGAAGCATCAAATTCATACTCTAACAAGCACTTATGACTATTAGGTATTTTTACCGATTAAGTCCTTTTACTCGCTTTTGCTTAAAACCGAGTAGTACAAGTTGTCTAACATAATTTAAAACCTCATATTCTATCATAAAACACCAAAATACACAAATTTCACCTATGGGTATTTTTCCAAATATGAACCCTAACTTAAATTATTGCTAGCATAAGCTTTATCGAGCTACTGGGACTCCGAAAACGTAAAGAACATTAAAAACGGGGCTTGGAATCACTTACCATGGAGCTTGAAAGCTTGAAACAAACCCTAGCTATGGAGAACCCTTGAAATTTCGTCCTAATGAAGAAGATGGACAAAAATTGGCTTTTAATTTTGTTTTTAATTCATTTTAATAACTAAATGACCAAAATGCCCTTACTACTAAACTTTCAAAAATTCCTTCCATGTCCTAATTTTGTCCACGAACTTAAAATTGGTAAAATTACTCTTTAAGGACCTCTAATTAATAATCCAATTCAATTTTATGCAAAATACTTCTAGAACACAAGTTTTGCAATTTATTCAATTTAGTCCCTAATTTCAAATTAAGTACTTTATGCATAGAATTTCTTCACGAACTTTTCACACAATCATGCAAACATATCATAGACCTCAAAATAATAATAAAATAAATTTTTCTACCTCAGTTTGTGGTTTCGCAACCACTATTCCGTTTAGGCCCTATTTCGGGATATTACATTTTTTCTCTCCCCTTTAGGGATTTTCGTCCCCAAAAATCTTACACGTGAAGAGAGATTTGGGTCTTGTTTTCACATAGCCTCTTCGAGTTCCCATGTAGCCTCGTCTACCCCATGTAGTCCGACTATCTCTCAAATATACAACTCGGCCAACTTGTCAAGTGAAAAATCCATACTGTTCGGGATAAAATGAGCCGACTTCGTTAACTTATCAATCACAACCCATACTGCATCTTTCTTTCTCGGTGTAACGGCAATCCCGCATCACAAAATCTATAATAACTCGATTCCATTTCCACTCGGGGACTAGCACAGTTGCAATAAACTCAAAGGTACCGATGTTCGGCCTTTACCTCTTGATGGATCAAACATCTAGAAACAAACTCTGAAATGTCCCTTTTTATTCCTACCCACCAAAAAGACATTTTCTTCAAATCATTATACATCTTTGTACTACCTGGATGAATAGACAAAAAAAACTACTATGTGCTTCCCTGTAAGATCTTTCGAATAAGCTCATCATTCTTCTGTACACATACCACCGGTGATAATCAATCACTAGCTCATAATCTTTAATCAACTCTAGCCATCTTCTTTGCTTCAATTTCAAACTTTTGTGATCGGTGAATATGTGGCACTTCTCACCGTACAAATGATGTCTCCAAATCTTCAACGCAAAAATAATGGCACTAGCTCTAAATCATGTATCGGATAGTTCTTCTCATGTGGCTTTAGCTATCTAGAGGCATAAGCAATTACCTTCCCTTCCCGCATAAGTACACAACCAAGTCCATTCATGGACGCATCATCTTTGTAAATCACAAACTCCTTACCTGTTCTGGTTTGTACTAAAACAGAGCTTTAGTCAATAATGCTTTTAACTTGTCAAAACTCATTGACACTTCTCAATCCATTCAAACTTGATATCCTTTCAGAAAATCTTGTCAACGGGTAGCTATCATGGAAAATCCTCTATAATATCCGGCAAGACCAAGAAAACTTCTAACTTCGATACATTTCTAGGAGGCTTCCAATCAACAATGGCTGAAATCTTGCTCGGATCAACCTTAATACCTTCACTGAAACAATATGTCCAAGAAAACCAACTTCTCGTAACTGAACTCACTTTTGCTAAACTTGGCATACAATCGATTATCTCTCGAGAATCAGAAACTGTTTCTCAAATGCTCTACATGCTCGGTCTTATCATGAGAATAAATCAAGATATCATCAATGAACACAACTACAAACTTATCCAAGTACGGTCTGAAAATTCGGTTCATTAAGTCCATGAAAATGGCAGGAGCATTAGTCAAGCCAAATGGCATCACAAGGAACTCATAATGACCATACCTAGTTCTGGAAGCGATCTTGAGGACATCTAACTCTTTAACTCATAACCGATAGTATCCGGATCTCAAATCTATCTTGGAGAACACAGTAGCTCCTTCAATTGATCAAACAGATCATCAATTCTAGGCAATGGATACTTGTTCTTTCATCATTACCTTGTTAAGTTGCTTTGATAATTTATGCACAATCTCATCGATTCGTCATATTACCTTGTTTCAATTCAGAATTCCTTTCTCTTACGTCAATAAACCCCGATGATGTACTTTTTACGAAATTCCTCCGAAAGAAATCCCAAGTGATCCTCTCCTTTGGTACAACTGATACAAGTGTCTTCTACTAGTAGTAGGTTTGAGTCTCTAAGAAGTGATATTACACATTTCATACATTCCTCGGGTGTACAAGATAATTCATCAAAGACTCGATAGTATTTTCTAACCAAAATTTTGCTCTTTCTCGCATCATCATGTTTTGTTGCTCGGAACTCTTACGCCCCTTGTTTCCGATTCTATCAACCGGTGGCTTTTCTCTTATCATTGTACTGTGATCGGGGAAGCTTGAGCTACATGGGTAGCTTTGAGAGTCATGAGGGGTGGAGGTCTAACTACCGGATTTGTACGAACGAACTCGGCAAACCAATTATTCAAAGCTTGGAAGAGAGCTTCTCGAGTCACTCCTCCTGATTAATCGTTTATTGGCCTATTCTCGGATGGCGCTACCCTTCCCATGGGAGCAGCGCATTACTTTCTACATCATCATCACCACGGCTCTTTCGGGATCCATTACAATAAAACAAAATATTTAAAAATCATCGTGAGTCGTCACACTATCAAAATACAGTATGGCATGTATAGCTAGACATTTACTCACACTAATCTGCTCCGAAACCGACTAAACTCGCTCTGATACCAATAAATGTAACGCCCCACGCCCAAAAACCGTCACGAGTCAAGCTTGAGGTGTTACTAAACTTATCTTACCTTTTAAACAACTCTAAACCACTTATTTTAATTTTCGAATAAATGTTTTTCTCGAGTCATAGCGGCTTAAAATTCATTTCTCGAGTTTCAAAACTCAAATTAAGATCCGTAAATTTTTCCCAAACTAGACTCATATATCTATCTACTAATTTGTTTTTAGAATTTTGACTTAGCCAATTAGTACAGTTTATTAGTTAAAGTTACCCCTATTTCGAGAATTCATTTGCATCTGACCTCTACTTACTACAAACCACTTTTCTCCCTATACAAAATTAATATAACTATACCGCTTGTTTCTATTAAAATATAAATTAAACCACCTAATTATTTTTGTACAATTTATGGTGAATTTCAAAGTTGAAACAGGGGATCTAGAATTTTCTCGACCTGTTTCACTAAAACTCGAGATATCTCATAAAATATAATACCTTTACTGCTTTGCTTATTCCATAAGAAAATAGACATAATAAGCTTTAATTTAATATATTATTCACCATCAAACCATGTCTCTACGATTTTTAGTGATTTTTCAAAATCACATTATTTCCGATACTTGAATCTGCTTTTAAGTTACTTTCACATTTTTTAGTTTTCATGTGATAGTTACTACTTATTCATACATACAATTAAACATGTATATCATCAGCCATTCTATTAACTAATCACTAGCAAGTATTTACACATCATTCATTGATCATATCATATCAAAAGAAACCAAGTTCCTATACATGCCATACACAAAACTAAACGTCTAACTATACCAATGTGATTTCTTCGATAGTGTGATCGGGTCTCCGACGTTTCCTTCGATCCCCGAGTGGCTTTGATAAAAACTATAAGAAAAAGAAAATAAAGAGAGTAAGCACTAGGCTTAGTAAACTTACAAGCAAATAAATTACAACATTCAAACATAATGAATGATTATACATAATGTCACCTAGCCTCATAAACTTTCTTTACTTCTCATTTTCTACCTTCTTCTTTACTTACTTACCTTCTTTCTTACGACCTTTCACTATTCATAAATATAATCTACCTTCCCTTTTTGCTGATAATTCACTGTAATTTAACGTGTACAATGACCCATTGAACCACTCGGAATACTAAGGATACCGGGTCGTTCTGCCTATCAATATCCTCGCCAATGCCATATCTTCGACATGGACTTACATGAATTATTCCTGTCTCCAATGCCATATATATATATATCTAATATAGGCTTACATGGCTCATTCCTGTCTCCAAAGCCATATATCTGACATGGACTTACATGGCTCATTTCTCTGCTGTCATCTGTCCACCAACCCCAATATCCTAACATTCCTAAGGTTCAAACGGGGCTTCCTAATGCTTTTTCTCTGTCACTTTGCCTTTAATTCGACTTTAAATATCCTCATAAAATAAGTATATAAATTCTGGAAATTAACAATAATAATGTAAAATAAAAGAACATTGTATTTATTTATCAGAACTTACCTCGTATGCAAAAATAGCTACTTTTACCATTTCGTCCACAACTTGGTATTTTCTCCATTTTAGCTTGAATTTTAGTTTTCCTTGCTCTATCATTTAAAATATAGTCTAATTAGGACTCACATTATTCAAATTGACTCAAAATCATATTTTGGCAAAATTACAATTTTGCCCCTAAACTTTTGCATATTTACACTTTTGCCCCAAAGCTCGTAAATTAAACTTCAGCCTATTTTCTTATGTTTCATGACATGCTGGTCATTTTTCCCTTCTATGGAAGCATCAAATTCATACTCTAACAAGCACTTATGACTATTAGGTATTTTTACCGATTAAGTCCTTTTACTCGTTTTTGCTTAAAACCGAGTAGTACAAGTTGTCTAACATAATTTAAAACCTCATATTCTATCATAAAACACCAAAATACACAAATTTCACCTATGGGTATTTTTCCAAATATGAACCCTAACTTAAATTATTGCTAGCATAAGCTTTATCGAGCTACCGGGACTCAGAAAACGTAAAGAACATTAAAAAAGTGGCTTGGAATCACTTACCATGGAGCTTGAAAGCTTGAAACAAACCCTAGCTATGGAGAACCCTTGAAATTTCGTCCTAATGAAGAAGATGGACAAAAATTGGCTTTTAATTTTGTTTTTAATTCATTTTAATAACTAAATGACCAAAATGCCCTTACTACTAAACTTTCAAAAATTCCTTCCATGTCCTAATCTTGTCCATGAACTTAAAATTGGTAAAATTACTCTTTAAGGACCTCTAATTAATAATCTAATTCAATTTTATGCAAAATACTTCTAGAACACAAGTTTTGCAATTTATTCAATTTAGTCCCTAATTTCAAATTAAGTACTTTATGCATAGAATTTCTTCACGAACTTTTCACACAATCATGCAAACATATCATAGACCTCAAAATAATAATAAAATAAATTTTTCTACCTCAGATTTGTGGTTTCGCAACCACTGTTCCGTTTAGGCCCTATTTCGGGATGTTACAGCTAGGGCCATAGTTAATGAGCCAATTAGAGCAGGGCCCCCTGCTATTAATCCAGGGGTGCCACCTTGTGCTGATTGTGGGAAAGGCCATGTAGGCGAGTGTTGAAAGAAGACGAGAGCTTGTTTAGCTTGTGGATCTAAGGAGCATAGGATCAGGAATTGTCCTAGAATGCCGAGACAAGTGCCAGACGTGGGCTGAGGTGGTGCTCAACCACTGAGGGGTGGTCAGCAACCACCGAGAGGCCATGATAAGGCCAGGGGTGGAAACAATTTGGGTCGTAGAGCACCGGGGAGAGGTGCTGGTCATTCTGAGGCGAGGTAGCCAACTTTGGTCTATGCAGCACGTCGTCAAGAGGATGGAGACGCTCCACAGGCGAATAATGGTACGTACTTACCATCGGGTGCTATTTATCTAAGTTGGAATTAGAGTGCGCAGCGGAAGTGTAGTGTGGTAGTCTGTGTTCGTAGTTGGGAATTTCGAGGACGAAAATTTTTTAGGGGGTAGAGTTTTAATGCCCTAAAAATTTTGAACCCCAAAGATCTCGAAACCTAAAAAACTCGAAATCGTGAATTTTTCTTTTTGTGCTTAGCAATTCCGATTAAGTGTTAATTACGCAAAGGTAGGTCTTGGACAAGGTTTGAGTTTGAATTAGGAGGTAGAAGAAATTATAATTTAATTATTAAAAGAATCAGGGTTGGCAAGTAGTTGGGGTTTTAAATAAAGATAGGGAAAATAACATCAAAAAGCATAATAGGCATAAAATTGAATATTGATGCTATGTGATGGGAATTTGTATGCGAGCATGAATATGAATGTAACTGGGCCTAATGGGCCATATAAAGGTGATTTGGGCCTAATGGGCCATATACATGTGATTTGGGCCTAACGGGCCATATGAATATGATTGGGCTTAGTGGGCCAGATACAGGTATGTGACTTTGTTTGGGCTTTGTAAGGGGTGTTGGGCCTAGCATATGATAACTACATAAGATTAATTAATATTTTGCGACCGTGGACAGGTCAAAGGGTTAAGGTGTAGCAACTGGTATATGCATGTCTAGGATTCGATCTAGGGAGAGCTTGGTACTTAAGCGGTCTTAATGACCTACCTCCTCTTCTCTGGAATCCTACTTGGTGCATAGTATTCGTTCACCTTAGCTCGCAGAACTTGTTAATGGGCCAAGGTAAGTGGAAACCATAATTAAGGGAAAATTACCAAAATGCCCCTAAAGGCAAAAATGACCAAAATACCCCTAGGTGTTGAATGTAAGTTTTATGGATGTGACATGCATACATATGATGTTCTGCTTAGGTTGCATATGGGGTGGGAACTATGGAACAGAGGAAGTATATGAGGATCGCATGGTTGCCTGACAATCGTGGATTCACTGACGGTATTAAGGCCCAATGTGTAAATGAGGGTAGTACCGCAACCGGGCTACCATTGGTGTGTGGGCTGGGTGGGTCGATATTTATATCCCCACATGGTGTGACGGGGGACGGAGCTGGTGTGTAGCAGATGGATAATTTGGATGGGATTGCATTGCATGTTTGATATATGATGATTTTTGAATGCTTATTTTCGTTGAGGGTTGTACACACTGAGTTTGCGAAAACTCACCCCCTCTTTTATTTTATTTTCAGGTGATGCTCAATAGAAGGTTCGATGTTTGGAGGGACTCTGGGTGGCCAGCTAGCAAGATAATTTGGACTTGTTTTTCTTTCTAAAGCTTATTTGTTTTTATGTTATTAAGTACTTTTCAAATCAGATTGTAATAGGGCTTCCACTTTATTGTTATTTGGATTATTTTTATGTGATGTAATTATAAGAAGTTGAACATGGTTTCTTAAACTATAGTATGACTCTTCTATGTTTCCGCAACTACATGTTTTCATAAAATCATATATTTGAAACAAGTGATTGAAAGGAGTTTTTTTTTAAGGATAGTTAAGGTTTCTTTTATTTTAAGAAGGGTTTTCAATAAAAACACGGTTTTAGCTAAAACACTTCAATATGATGCGCCAGATTCGGTAATAATGTCTAGGCCGAGTTGGAGGTGTTACATGCCTAGTGACACAAAAAATTCTCGGTCTAAAGGAAAAGAACAATGTAAGGCCATAACACTTCGGAGTGGCACTCAGCTGCCAGGAGTTGTAACTAATGCCTTTACTAAGGAGGAAATTTCAAAAGTTCCAAAAAGCACAACTTTCGAGTCAGTAGTGGAACCAAAAAAAAAAGATGGGAGTAAAAAGTAGCATACAGAAGCAAATTCATCTTGCAAAGCCAATATAAATTCCATTATAAAGTAACCTCAACAAATGGAAGGAAGGCCTCCGCCTCCTTTTTCCCAGTGTTTCCAAAAGTTGAAACAAGATGCTGAATTCAAGAAATTTTTGGAGGTCTTGAAGCAACTGCACATCAACATACCTTTGGTGGAAACATTAGAAAAAATGCCTAACTATGTGAAATTCATGAAAGATATCCTATCCAAGAAGAGAAGGTTAGAGAAATTCAAAACCGTTGCACTTATTGAAGTGTAACACCCCTAAACTGTATCCATCTCCAGAATAGAGTTACAGAGTATTACCGTATAATTATAACATAAGAACATGCATTTCATACATTAATATAAACACAACATAGACCATTCATTTAATGCATATTGTCCCTTAACCAAGCCCTCGAGGCCCTAGAAATACGATAGAAATAATTCGAGACTAAATTGGAAACATTTGAAAAGTTTAGGAAAAGTTGGAAAATTTGAAGTGCAAGGGTCACACGACCGTGTGGCCAGGCTGTGTGACTCACACGGTTGAGACACAAGCTTGTGTCTCAGGCTGTGTAACTTTTAAAATAGGGACACACGGTTGTATCCCAGCATATGCTCTTGTAACTCTCTGAGTTGGGTCACACAACCATGCCACACCCGTGTGCTGAGCCTTGTAACTCTCGAAATAGTCATACATGCCCGTGTACCAAGCTGTGTCCTAGGTCATGCAATAGCCTGACTTGCACGCCTTAAAACCTAAAGCGGACACATAGCCATGTTGCCTGGCCATGTGTCACACACGGCTAAGTCACACGCCCATGTCTCAGGCCATGTAGACATGAAATTGGCCAAAATCAAGCCATTTCCATCATCAAAACAAGCATGTACCTAAATGCATTTTGTACACATGATCACGGCATCATAACATGACCAAAATCAACATGATATGACTAATTCATTAATCTAAAACCATTCAACCAATATGTCATATAAGGCACCCCAAAAACAAACATACAAACTTACCTAAACATATGCATTACTACATTTGAAACATGCACATCCATAAGTAACTCAACATAAAGATACCATTTAAATTTCCTAACCAACCAACCAATGTGCCCTTCATAAACACCGTAATTGTGTCTATAACAGCCCGTTTTTAGTGAAATCCAAACAGTGCTTTTGGGACCACAAAATCCAAAGTCAGAAAATTCATTTTATTATTATTTTATTGTCTACAACATGATATAAATACTATATAGAAATTTCGTTAAGAAATTGTACCGTTTACATGTTCAATTTGATAAAAAGGACAAAATCGCGTAAAGTGCAAAAGTTGGGTTCTAATAGCTAAAGGTATTAAATAGCTATCGAACATTAATTTTGTGGCCGTTATATGGTAATTAGCCCATTAGTATGTTAGGGGATGATAATGGCTTGGCAATTTTGTAATTTGAATTAATTTTAAAGATTAATAAGTAAATAGTAAATAAGTGATAAATTAAAAGTAATAAAATAAAACTATCATCTTTAACTATCATCTTCCACCAATTTTAGAAGAAGAAAGGAAGCCATGGGAGACCTAGGTTCGGCCAACCTTGTTTTTTCCAATTAGGTATGGATTTTAATCCGTTTTTAGTGATTTCTATGTTTCTTAGATCATTGTAGATTAATCTAGCTAGCCTAGGGACTAATTTGTGAAACTGTTAAAGTATTTGAGTTTTTCCATTGATGAACATGTTAGGGTTTTGAATTTTAATGGTAGAAAATGAATGGTTGTTGTTAGATAAACAATTTTTTTAAAGGAATTTTTTATTAAATTATCAATTAAGGATTAAACTAAAAAATGTGATAAATTGTATGGTAAAATTGTACATTTTTGAAAAACGTGGGTTGTTATAAGCATGTATATAATTCGACTATGACAGGTTATGATGGGTTGTAATGAAATTGTGGAAATTTCCATTTTTATGAGATAAAGACTAAATTGCAAAGAATTAAAAGTATATGGGCAAAATGGTATTTTTTCCAAAAAGTGTGTTAGACTAAATTGAATATGAATTATATTGAATAGAGTTAAATTCATTCATTAGATCCTGCCAGACCTCGTACGGAGTTAGATCGAGGCAAAGAGAATCTCGGATTAGTCACCTCCGTATCTACGTACACTCGTCAAGGTAAGTTCATGTAATTAAATTGTAAATTTAAATGTTTTAAATTGAATTATATGTTTGTGAAATGTGTTGTAATGCCCCGAATTTTGGGCCTAGAAGTATTAGGTTTTAGGTAGGGGTACAGTTAGGAAGCTGTTAATAAATATTTAGTTGTGTAGGAAAGTGACACAAATGCATGTTTGTTTTAGTGGTTAAGTATTCTGGGAAGTGTCTAAGAAGTCTTGGGTTCAAGCCTTGGCATTTACAAAATTTTACTTTTTAAGGATAAAACCCTACTTTTTAAGGGTTATAAGTTTATTTTGGTAAAAACATGATAGAATGGCCCCCCTGGTCTAGTGGATAGTGGTGTGTGGAGTGTGCTAGTGGTCTGAGGTTCGAATCCCTACTTGCGCAAATGGAGATTATTTTTGCTGGTGGCCATGGAAGGAAGTTGTGTTTGACCGAAACACCAAGAGTTTGAACAGATTTTAATGGGGTTGTTGTTAGCCAAATTTGAAGAGATGGATGGGAGGAAATTAAGGAGAAAATCAAGCATGTTCGAATTTAGAGACGAGTCTTGCCGGGTTTGAACTCTTGCAGTTAGTATTTCGGTTGCGTAGGGATGTTGGGGGAGTTTTTTTAGTGTGTATAAGGCTGAACGAAAATGGGGAGTTCTTTTGGGGTAAAATTTGGTTATCTATTGGTAATTGGTCATTTCATTTTGGGATTTCGCCAAATTGTGGTTCTACTCACTTCTTGTTTTCTGAAGTTGATTTGTGCTAGGAAATCTTTCGATATCGATTTTTTTTAGCTAGTGCTCTCGGGTACTTTCATTTTGGGACTATCTCAGTTGCTATTCTTCTCCTTTTACTCTTTGACAACTGTTTTCCCTTGATACCTTTTGTAGCGGAATAACCTCTTTTCTTTTCTCTCTCCGACCCTTTCGGTTTTTAGCCTTAGTCTTGATAGATTCTCTCCTTCTTCTCCCTGACTCAATTGATTACCTCTTTGATCGATTACATTTTTTCTTCCCTCTCTACTTATTTGGATACTTTGGCCATATTTTGTATATCTCTGTTTTAGTTCAAATTTTACAAGTAGTCATTGGCAAATCGGTAAGCACTCGACTCCTTATTGATCTCTCTCAACATTTATCAAGGCTCCTCTCTTTTGCACTGTTAAAGCCAATTACTTCTTTTGTTATTGCCGAATCTCATTCCCCTTTTCTTCTGTGGTGTTCATTCGGTTCTAGATTCTCGAGGATTGTAGGAGTTGCAAGCGATACTAAAGCAGTCGAAACCTTTCCTTCATCACTTGATCAAAGGTAACCCTGTTTGTAGTTATTGTGATACTGGGTTGGTTGGCTTGCATCTTTTGAGGTTGGCCGAATGTTACTTTCCCTATGATGGGGTTTTATGTCTATTTATCTAGTATAGGTTATCCGATTCGTGAGTTTTAGCAATCGTAACTACTGGATTTCACTGGTAACGCAGATATTTGACAAGGAGCGTGTAGTTAATTTTAGTCAGTGGTATAATAGGACTAAGCCACTTTTGTTCAATCAAAGGCAGGTATTACGATAAGTTGGGATCGTATAAAGGGATGTAACACCCCAAACCCGACCTGGACGTTATGGTCGAATCTGGCGTGTTACATCAATGCGTCGTTCAAGAATCAAGTTGCCGTTAAAAGTTTATTTCTAAAATTAAAACCTTTTGTACGAGGTTAGCAAATCATCTTGTCACAAATGTTTGCCATAATATTTGTCTTTGGAATATTAATTTAACTTAAATCACGGAAGCATTTTGAAAACCGTGAATACTTTGAAAACCCAAGTTTTCCTAGACTAAAATCAGAAGCCCACGTAAAACTTAAACCCACTATGGCCTTATTACAGAATTAAAACCTCAAAATATAAAAATTTAAATAAAAAGCCTACGGCAGAGCATCAGCGGTCGTGTGGCCACCTTCGAGTCTCTCGCTACTCCAAATCGCCTAAGGCTGAGGATTACCTGTATAGTTAGACAGAAGGGTGAGTTCGCGAAAACTCGGTGTGTAATCCCTTATAATACAAACAGTCAGACATACACTGAGCCCATCATAGAAATAGTATCAGGTGGTGATTGTCACTCACGATAAGTTTTAAAATTTATAAATGATTGTACTCGAACTAACTATTATCACGATGAAGGCAAGCGCACCTATCGAACAGTAGTATAGTTTTAGCAAGACCGGATTTCAAACCCAAAGGAATTAAAAGTACTAGTATTAACTTTCTGTTTATTATCTAGCCTAATAATAGTGAAGGTTGTTTTAACTAACTAATTAACTAATCTAAGAATGCGCAAAAAATAGGTTGGGGAAAATACTTTTTGGAAAACTGATTGATTTAAGACAACACCCAAGAAAGAATCCACCTAGACTTCTCTTGTTAACTGACTCCGAACCAGACGATTTATTCACTTGACTTGATCCGTAAAAATCTCGAAGTTATGTTATTATCCCTATTTAAGACTAATAATGTCTAACCCTAGGTTGATTAACTGAAATCTCTTTCTAATTAAAACCCCTAGTTTTGCATTAACTCGATCTATGGATTCCCTTATTAGATTTGACTCTAATCCGGTAGATTTATGTCATCCTATCTCTAGGATTGCATGCAACTCTGCTTAATTATGAGTGATCTACTCTTAGACAGGGACTATTCATCCTCCGAATAAGCACATCAATACTTGAATCAATATCCTGTAATATTCAAACAAGAGTTAAATTCATAATTAAGAACAAATCAAGTATTTATCATACAGTTCAGAAAATATTAACAAGATTCGTCTTATGTTTCATCCTCCTTAGGTGTTTAGGGGATTTAGTTCATAACTAGAAAAGAAAACATCTCAGAAGAATGATAACAAAACATAAAGAAAACCCAAAAACCCTTGAAGGAAATTGAAGGGAGATCTTCAATCTTGGAGGTGAATCCAGCTTCCAAGATGGATCAATCGGCTTCCTTCGAGTAATTCCTTGGTTCCTACTCTGTGTGTCCTCTTTAATCCTCCTCTAGGGTGTTTAAATAGGCTAGGCTGTAGAATGCCTAAAAGCCCTCCAAATTGCCCTTTTCCGAATAGAACTTAACTTGGGCTCGACAAGGACACGCTCGTGTGACACGCCCATGTTGAGGTTGTTTTAAGCCGTGTTCGAGCCTTCTAGAATGGCACAGGTGTGTGTGCTACTCGTGTGAGGAAGTCCAGGCCGTGTTGATTTCTCACGTCGGCCTATTTTCTCCATTTTTGGGTTTTTTTGCTCTCTTATACTCACTTAAGTATAAAACATGAAATTAAAGGATTAGAAGCATCAAATTCACCAAATCTAAGGAGAAATCATTCATAAATGTGTTAAGCATGGGATAATAGTATGTTTAAATTACGGTTTATCAAATACCCCCACACTTAAGCGTTTGCTTATCCTCAAGCAAAATCCTCAGTTCACAATTAAGAATAACTTTTTCTCAACTTATAATTCCTATCAATAATATCTCAAACTAATCCATCAACAATCATACATTGAGAATTCAACTAGAAGAACATTAAAGTTTTAAACATTTCAAGTTGAGTATTTTATCACGAAAAACATCGGTATCTCCCCTCATCTAAGTAATCACCATTGATTCAAAATCTCACAGAGTTTAACATCCTCACTAAAGATTCACTCAAATCACTCGAAGTGTTTAAGGATAATGAATTTAGCACTCAACAGTCAACATGAAAAGTTATTACCATATGCTTGCATGAAAATCAAGTCTCCACCACTATAAATTGAGATGGTACATCAATCGAAAGGTTTTTAGAGTGTTGTAACGAGGCTTTGGTTAGAGGGTGTGGTCACAAGCTGAAACAGAAGGTTAGAATTGAGATTGGATTGAAAAATTACTTAACTAGAAAAGTATTTAATCATCAATTGCGTACAAAAGAGCTTCTTCTCAGAATATGGAATTAAACACTCAAGCTTCAAAAATACGACTTATTGCTAATAAATAGATATGTATGTATTTTTTTTAAGAACAAATCAAGTAGCTAATTATCAAGAATAAGACATAGCTAAGCAATTTATTCAAATCAAATCTCGACAAAAATAGGGATAAAATTAATTGAGGGGATTTCAACAATAATGAGTCATGGGTTAATATAGGGGGTAAATCAATGAATAAGACGTTAGGCTCAAAGGGGTTCACTAGGGGTTAATTGTAAAGGTAGGCTTTTATGGAGTGAGTGGGTTAAACCTAAGTGCCTTTATCATCTTGACATATCAAATCAAATGTTGTGGTCTTGACATGCATAACCAAGCAAGTTCTAGAATAACAATTCGATATTGACGCACTCAAAGCAACAATAAAAGTGAGCATAAAAGAAATAATAGATGCTCTAAATGCTCAAAATCTCACAAAAATTATGGATTTTTTATGTTTAAACTTGTGGATTTCAATTCAAGATAATACCTAAACTTGGGGAAAACAACCTAAAACTTTAAATTCTCAAAAATCAACTTATCATGCTTAATTCTATAATGTCTTAAAGTTTAAATAGTCAATGCATGAATGCCTATGTTTTAATTCAAGATACATCAATAAAAATTATAAATTAATCAAAATTCATTCTAATAATGATATGAGGGATTTACGAGAGAACCAAGACCAAATTCAAGGATTGTTCTGATAGTGATATAATTGACCCCCCCACACTTAAGATGTACATTGCCCTCAATGTACAAAGATAAAGTTAGTGGAAATTATAGATATAAGATCATATGATAGGGAGAGAAGTGAAACTTCCTGAATGTTAAATAAATGAACTCCTTAGGTTAGAGTTAAGTAGAGTAGAGGAGAATACTCCGGTGGTGGTAGAGGTTGGGTTCCACAAGTGTTGCACCAAAGAATATTAAATCTCGTGGTGGCTATGGTCGTGGTCGAGCAGGGCATGGCAGTCATGGAGAACCTTTTCATGTGGAGTCTGAAGTTCCTAAGTGATAGTGAGCTTTGGAGCTCTTTATAACTGTGATGAAATCAGGAACTCTTTAGGGAATATAAAAAAGAATAATTACTCGTAATGAAATAGCTGAAATTAAAATTTGTTTATAAAACCTAAAAATAGTATCAAAAGGAAATGATAATAATAACAAAGATAAGAAATAAAAATGAAAATGAAAATAAAAAATAACAAAGAAAATCTTTAAACATCATCATCGCCGGATGGTTCGTGAGGTAGGGGTGGCGATGAAATGTAGAGGTGCTGACAAATCTGCTGTAAAGTAGCATCAATGTTATCAAGGCGTTGAAAACACTACTGCTCAAATCAAGTGAGGCGCTCAAAGATGTCAGAATATGAAGCCACCGCATGAACTAGACGATGGGTGGGTGGTGGCTGAGACGGTGGGTCCTCGTGTCGTGGAGGGACATCATAAGTAATGTCCTCAGGGGCCTCCTCCTCAGTTGATTGGGCGAGATGATACTGAGGAAGGTAGGTTCCACGTCGTTTTTTGATCATCCTCATACTTAGCATGTTCGAGATGCCTTGTGGAGACATCTGGCCAATAAGGGTAAGGGAAGATGCTTGTGCCCCTGTGTGGAGGAGCCCGAAGTGCCGAGCCAGTCGGGTCACATAGGGGCCAATGGAGATGACCCCCTTTCGATGCCACTCCGTCTAATGGTGAATGGTGAGGTCGATGAAATAGGCGAGGTCGAAGACGTGTCCATTCGACATACACTGTAGTAGCCCATTTCAGCCCGGGCTTTAAAACCATAAATGAAAAAATAATAATAAATGAATATTATTATTTTAAACAGTCCATTTACAAGCCCAATTACAGTTTATAGACCCATTTAGCCTAAGACCCTATGCCTGGTTACAACTCAATAAACTCACAACCCAAATCAGGCCCAAAATACCCTTTTGACCCAACAAACAAACACAACCCAGCTAGCCTAATTGACTTAAGGAGTTTCAGCTTCTGGGAAACCCTAGCTAGGGTTCGCGCATCAAGCTCCCTCGTGATCGTGGCTGACATCAGCCTCATTTTGCGCCGCAATCAATGAGTCAGTTCGTCTCGCGTCGTTCCAGCTACCCACCATCAATGCCATGATTCTAGGCTTTGAATCATGCCGTGATTGACGCCCGAATCAACGCTGGTGCCGTCGTCAGTGCCGTTCATTACTGGCCTCCTCGCTGGTATTTGCAAAAGAAGAAGAAACCACAGCAGAAAATAGGAGCAAAATATGGAAAGAAATCAAAGATTTCTTTCCCAGATTGTAAATCATGTACAAAATGCTATAAAAGCCTTTCTTTTTAATTTGAAAAGGCGGAGTTTTTTTTTACACAAGCAATCAAATACAGGTAGTTATAATAAACATAAAATATCAACAGACTATCGAGAACAACAGAGGTGAATAGTTTTTATATTTTTTATTTTCGTTACAATCAAAAACGAATATCGAAAAAAAGAAAAGGAATTTACCGTGACATTTGCACTAGAAAATGGAAACTTTTCAGCTTTTGGCCGTCGTATTCGGTGGAGTCGACGACGCGTGGACGCATGAGTCCGATGACCAGGGCCTGGCCCGACAAAGGCCGAAGCCCGGAGGACTACCCTCTCCTCTCTTTCAGAGAGTTTTTAAAATTTTTTTGTAAAAAAAAGTTTCTAAAATGAATTTTTAGGCTGAAAACTAGCTTAAATAGTGTAATTAGAACGGTGTCGTTTTACTTAATCTGATAAGTACCAAAACGACACCGTATGGGCTAGGATCCGCGTGTTGACCCGTGACCCGGGGAGGATCCACGTGTTTTTGGAAAACGGGCAAATTGCCCAATGGATCCTTCCGTGTTTTCAGTATTTCCAATTTCATTTTATCTTATTTTTAATTTAGCCCTCATATTTTAATTTTGTTTCAATTTGGTCCTCATAGTGACTTAAAACTATATTTGGGGAAACGGTGTCGTTTTGGGATGAGGGCAAATTGCCCAGTGAGTCCCACAACTTTTAACGCGCGTTCCAAAAGGCCCAAATTTTTTTTATTTTTAAATTAGCCCTAAAACTTTAGTTTTATTTCATTGTAATCCTTTTAAATATTTTTTTAAAATTTATTAAATACTTTATATATTTATAAATATTAATTATAAAAAATAGTATATATTATTTCTGTATATTATTCATTATATTTTTTATATTATTATCCACTTTAATTATAAATTTAGTATATATTTTACTATATATACATTATTCCTTGTATTTTCATTCTATTATAAATTATGTATTATTTTATTATTCATTAATTGTTTAGAATTTTTAATTTTTTTATATATTATTAAATTATAGTATATGTATTATCCTTATATGATATTTTATCACATCATTTATATTTCATTATATTTTATTTTATTACATATCATATATTATTATATATTATTCTCTATATTATTCTTCTTTTATTATATATTATTTCATTATTTATTATTAAATTTGTAAATTTGTAAATTTTTATAAACTAACATATATATATTGCTATTATATTTAATGTCTATATTTAAAATCTATTACGAAATTTTGTTCCAATTTAACACGTTATTTTTTTTATATATCAAGCTACTATGTTTTTATTCTTTTTAATTTTTTTTATTTATTTACTTATAGATTGCTTAAGATATTTCATTTTTTATTTTTTTATTTATTTCTATCTCTTTTTTATATTTATTAGATATTGTTTTAATATGCTAATCTCATAAATTATTTTGTTATTTTTATGGTATTTATTCATTGTTATATATTTGCATGAAAATTGATCATTTTATATTGTTATTTTAAGAATATCTACATGAAACATTATTATGTATGTTTAATTTGTATTGATATATTTTGTCATTTTTGTATTTTGCATGTAGCGATAATGCATGTATATTTATGTTATCTATGACCATACATAAAATGATAATGTATATTGTGTAATTTGTGCCATTATTTATTATTTTCTATATCATATTTGCATAAAATGATAAAGCATGTATATTGTAGCTAGGTTTATTTAATTTCTTGTAATATGTAAAACACATAATTATTTTTAAAACAAAAAATCTCATTTGATTAAAGAGCAATTTTAAAAAGAGGCAATGTTTTTGGTATTTAGGAACTCGAGAAGTAGTGCCCTAACATGCTGGGTTGCGATTTCTCGTTTGATTGAATGTCCAAAATATCCTTTTAAACAAGTTTCATAAATTACAAGATGATTTTAGTTACGAAAGTTTAAAGATATCGTGTCCAATCATGCTGGATATGATATTTGTATTCTTTTGAAGTGAAAGAATCTTGATTCTTTTTAACTTAAAATATTACGGTTTTAAAGGAAACCTCATTTCTAAATTATTACAAACTTCTGACATCAAGACAAGATTATTCAATTTGGTACCAATTTTGGGCGTTACGAGGGTGCTAATCCTTCCTCCTATGTAACTGATTCCCGAACCTATTTTCTTGTAATTTCGTAGACCAAAATATTTTGTAAAGTGATCCAATCACACTTTAAAAGGTTGGTGGCGACTCCCGTTTTTAAAATACCCTCCCCTATTTAAAGAGAGGAATTGACATGCACCATAGAAAGTAGACGTCATGAGTCAGTATGTATGCTCTATTTTGCCACGGCCTAGACATACGGGTGTGTCTAATGCTATGTGAGGCACACGGCCTACTCACACAGGCGTGTGACCTTTATAACTTTGAGAAATGTTTAAAGTTTTGAAAAATTTTGTATGAGCTTGGTTTAGTCCCGACACCTTTCTTATGCATGTTTAAGGTCTCGATGACCTATATAAGGGACTCTATGATAATGTTTGACTATGATTGTGAATGATGTATATGAATAGTGTGTAATATGTTCCTGGTTGTCTAGTAACGCCTTTAACCCTAGTCCGGTGACGGATACGGGTTAGGGGTGTTACAGTTGGCTTATGTGTGATGTTGTGGTTATGGTCATGTGTTTTGGCTTGTACTTTGGTATATTTTGCTATGTATATATAAATGTCCTTATCATGTTTGATGTGTGGTTTGGTATAGATAATATGTGAATTGATTTATGCTTGATGGATGAAAATTTAAATGGTATTTGAATATGCATTTGGATATGTATTATAATTTGGAGTGATTTAGTGCTTATTATGGAAAGAACATATGTATAATGAGGTTAGTTTTTGAATGGTTTGTATTTGTATTTTTAGTGCACAAATTACAATTGACTTACATGACCATATGATGCTAGAGATCAAGTACATTAACGATACTAAATGGTATGTTTTGATTAATGATCTACATGGTAAGTTTTAGTACAAATATGCGTATGAGTTAATTAAACAATTGGATATATTGAATGTTTAGATTTAAATGTTATAAGTTATCATTTGAGGTGCCTAAGGGTAGATTGGTTGTATGTGATGATTTTACATGTTTAAGGCTTGATTTTGGTTTGTTTTTTATGCCTATTTATGATTTGTGTATATGCAAAATGTTGAGTGTGGGTATACCAGATTGGGTGAGAAATTTGGTTTGTAAAATGACCTATTGTCATCCACACAAGCGTATGTCTCAGCCGTGTGTGACACACAGCCAAGTGACATGACTATGTGTCCCCGATATCTTTTAAAGAGTGCAAGTTAGTATGCTCACACGACCTAGAAGATAGGCGTGTGGCTTGACCGTGTGGCATAAGTCAGCGAGTTACACGGGCATGGACATGGTTGTGTCCCAATGTCAAATGCCCACACGGCCTAAGACACCGGCATGTCTCTTGGCCTGTGATTCACACGGCCTAACCACACAGCCATGTGATCCCTACAGCTTTGAAAATTTTAAATGCTTCAAAAATATTTTTTGAGTTTCCAATTTAGTCTCGATTTGTTTCTAAGGTGTATTTTGGGCCTCGAGGGCTCGTATTAGGAACAATATGCATGATTATGATTGGTTTCTGGCATGAATGCTATATGTTATGAAATGTTTGAATTTTTTGTCTATTTAAATTTTAAACTTTGGTAATACTTTGTAACCCTGTTTCGGTGACAGATTCGAGTTAGAGGTGTTACAATGTCCAAACATCAATAACTAAAGCATGTCAATATTGATACATTCCTAGTAAAGCAACTTAATTCAATCATAAACCAAAACAAACCACAAGTGTTCACTTTCATACCATTCTAATTATACCAAGAAGATACCTATGTACAATCTTGATAAAATACCTAACAACTTAGTTTAGTATATTGTCATATTGTACCAAAACAACCTATATAGCCACATATACATGCCACTACCCTAAGAGACACAAGACCTACTGGCATCGATGGATAGTGTAAGCCGAAAGTTTGATTAGTCCAAATGTCAGCAACAACAATCTACAAAACAATCCACAAGAATGAATAAGCTTATAAAGCTTAGTAAAGACATAGTATATCATTGAACCTAACAACAACTGAATACAACACATAGATTACTCAATCCATAGTTACCGGAGCGTAAACAGGGGCACGTATGTGCAATTGAGGGGTACCGGAGTACAAATAGGGGCACGTATATGCAATTTAGGGAATAATTAACTATAAGAATTTAATAACTAGCTATAATGTGAAAAATACAAGTAGAATTTCAATTACATATTGAAATACTATGAACTTACCTTGACGACTAGAGCGTAGAAATATGATCGAGCTAATCTGTGATTTTCGCCTTTCATCGATTTAGATCCTGTTAAGATTTATCGTGATCTAACTAAATAATTAAATTCAATTAAGTGTTTCAATCAATATTAAACATTAAATTCAACCTAAAATTCACATTTATGCATATTTACCCTTTGGCCCTAAACATTTTAACTTTTCACAATTTATTCCTTAAGCTCATAAATTGAAATTTATGTATCTTAATCCTCATCTCATGCTAGTTGAATTCACAAGGGACCTATATCATATCATACAAACCATCATTTCACAATTTCACCATGAACTTTTATCATTTTTACAAATAAGTCTATAAATGTTATTTTCATCAAAAATCATTTTACAAAACTTGTTTATTTATTACCAAGGACTTATAATCTACCATCAAACATCAAGAATCATGCAAGAGCATTCATGGCAAAACCCTAAACCTCTAACAATTTTACAATTTGATCCTCGGGCTAGCTAGGTTAAGCTACAACAATCCCAAAAACATAAAAATTATTAAAAACGAAACAAAATTTCACTTACATGCTAAAGGAAAGCTTGTACGAATGAAGAACCTTAAAATAACTTGAGAAAGATGAATGAATTTTTGGTTTTGTTCATTTTAACCTTTATTTACCTAATTACCAAAATAACCTTTAAAAACTTTAATAATTTCCACAAAACCAATCCAAGAATATCCACTAACCACTCAAATGGTCTAATTACCATTTAAGTCCACTCACTTTAGAATTTCATAACTATTTGATACCTTTAACTAATAGCACTCTACTTTTGCACCTTTTACGATTTAATCTGTTTTACATAATTAAACATGCAAATGTCAAAATTTATTAACAAAAATTTTATATGACCTTACTAGCACTCTGCATACACTAAAATAATAATGAAATAATAGTTTACTCATCAAATTTGTGGTCTTGAAACCATTGCTCTAATTTCACTAAAAATAGGCTGTTACATGAAGGGTGCACAACAATACTGAAGAATAGAATGCCACCAAAATTAAAAGATCTAGGGAGTTTGTAACACCCCTCACCCGTATTCAAATTGGAATAGGGTTACGACGCATTACTAGACTTACAAAACATATAAACATTCTTTTCTCATACATTCAATGATTTCATACAATCTGTAACACCCCAAACCCGGCCTGGAAGTTTGGCTCGAATCTAGTGTGTTACATTGAAGTGTTTTTCAAAAACCATGTTTCCATTAGAAACCCTTCTTAATAATTAAAAACTTATACCCTTTTTAAACCTTGTTAGAAAACCTCAGCTGAATAACATTCTTAACAACTTTGTAAAAATCTTGGCAGTTGCAGAAGCTTAATTTAAAAACAATTGCGGATACGTGATGTTTTGAAAAACAGTAGTTGCTTTGGAAACCGTGTTCTAATACTAGCAATTAGAAGAATCAACAAATAAAATTCCAAATTTGAAATCTAGAAAATTACAACAGCTTTACTACAACCCACATAAAAAAATTTAAAAGTAATAATCAAAACTGTAACATAAACAGTGTGTGCGGCTTCCTCCGAGCCCCTCGCAGCTCCGATCTGTCTAAGGTTGGAAATTACCTAAAAGGTTAATAAACGTGGTGAGTTTACGAAAACTCAGTGTGAAATCCCCTACTATATAAAAGGAACAGTCAGTCATATAAAAGAATTAAAAGTCTGGCCCTAGCCCTACTTACAGTTTCAGTAACAATTGGGCCTTAGCCCATTATAACAGAGAGTACCAGATGGGCCTTAGCCCATATTTAGTCTCGACATATACTGGGCCAAAGCCTTTCGTTTAACGGTTAATGGGCTGAAGCCTTTCAATAAATCATATCACTGGGCCGAAGCCTTTTCATAAATCATATCACTGGGCCGAAGCCTTTACTGAAAACAGTATGGCCCATAGGCCCATTTCAATTTCACATGTAATATCAATGAATGTATGCAAACCCATTTGGGGAGACTACTCAACCCACCATCCGCTACTCTCCACCCGTACCAACCAACACACCATGTGGGGAATAACTCAACCCACTCAACCAAACTCTCCACTGGCAGCATAGCTGCTTTATCATATAACTGGAGGCCTAGCCTCTTTTAATAACTGGGGCAAAGTCCTTTTTGGTAAACTGGGGAAAAGCCCTTTTGCACTTCCTCCATTTATATAAAATCCAACCCATGCACATAATGAGTATATCATAGCATATCATGTGCATCTCATAACATATCATGTGCATATCATGTCATATCATGTATATCAATATCTCAAGCAACAGATATACATGTCATGGCGTACAACATATAGAATTAGAATACCATGCCCATATTAGAATCAAACAGTCACAGTCAAGCCATCCATGTATTCACAATCAAATCCATCAACCACACAGTCCAAGTCAGTCACTTGCCCTGTAATATCCCGAATAAGGGCCTAATCGAAATAGTAGTTTCGTGAACACAAATCTAAGAAATAAATAATTATTTTATGATTATTTTGAGGTCTATGACATGATTGCATGATTGTGTGAAAATTTCGTGAAGAAATTTTATGCATAAAGTGCTTAAATTGAAATTAGGGACTAAATTAAATAATTTGCAAAACTAGCATTCTAAAAGTTTTTAGTATGAAATTGCTTTGGAATATTAATGAGGAGGTCTTAAATAGAAATTTTACCAATTTCTAAGTCTATGGACAAAAATTGGACATGGATGGAATTTTTGGAAAGTTTAGTAGTAAGGGCATTTTAGTCAATTGGTAATTAAAAGAAATAAAAAGGGAAAACAAAGCCAAAATTGACTCATCTTTTTCATGGAGGCTGAAATTAGCATGGGGAAAGCCATGGCTAGGGTTTTCAAGCTTTCCAAGCTCAATAGTAAGTCCGTTCTAACCCTATTTTTCAAGTTCTTTACGTTTTTAGAATCCCGGTAACTTGATTAAGCTTATGCTAGCAATAATTCAACCTAGGGTTCGTATTTGGAAAAATACCCATAGGTGAAATTTGTGTATTTTGGTGTTTTATGATAGAATATGAGGTTTTAAATTATGTTAAACAACTTGTGCTACTCGGTTTTAAGTGAAAACGAGTAAAGGGCTTAATCTCCAAAAAATACCTAATAGTCATAAGTACATGTTAGAGTGAGAATTTGATGTTTCCATATAAGGGAAAAATGGTCAGCATGTCATAAAACATAAGAAAATAGGATGAATTTTAATTTTTGAACCTTGGGGCAAAAGTGCAAAAATGCAAAAGTTTAGGGGTCAAAATGAAAATTTGTAAAAATATGATTTTTGGAGCCGTATGAATAATGTGACTAATTATTAGGCTAAATGTGATATTATAGATGAAGGAAATCGAGATTCGGGCTTAAATTGAGAAAATAGAAGGTTATGGACTAAAATAGTAAATTACCGTTTCTGGATCGAGGTAAGTTGGTATGATAATAATACTGCAATAATGTTGTAATTCATATTTGAAAGTTAAATTTAGTGAATTAATTGAATTATGTTAAATTAAATGTTATGGTGCTAAGTTTATGAATTGATTTAAAAATATGTCTATGGTGCATGAAGTGCATTGAATTATCATACATAAATGTGATTTCTATGATTATGGATATTATGAGCAATTGTAAGTTCATATGATTTTTAATAATGCAATGTGTAATTTAATGTTATTGCCTTGATATTAAATGAGATGTAAGTAATATATCAATTTTACTTGTATTATGATATTTTATAATTATATTGGAAATATGTTTGTTGATAATTACTTGATTGGTGAAATTGTTGGAAAAGAGAGAAATCCCGGTTGAACCTTTGGAAAGATTGGATGATACAGATGGTATGTAGCTAGGTCACATGTATGGTGCTAAGTGCACATCATGTGTACAAGAGAGCTACGAGACATTATGATGTAGCTAGGTCGCATGGGTGATACTATGTGTACACCATGTAGACAAAAGAGCTACGGGATATATGTAGCTAGGTCGCATGCGTGGTTCCAGGTGATGGACACCATGTAGACAAGAGAGGTACGAGATAAACTGGCTAGGTCACATGGGTGATACTAAGTGTTCACCATGTGTACAAGAGAGCCAAACTTTATGATGGGTGAAGCTATGTTCTAAAACCACCAAGTATCGAGGATTGATCCGAAGTGTTCAACGGGAGACTTATTATGTATTGCTTTGTGAGTTTTGTGATGAATAAGTGCAGGAATTTGCTTATGTGAATGATGTGTTCATTAAGTGACCGGGATGTGGTAAGGTTATAAACGAGTAAGTTATACATGAGGATGATTTTATGGTGACCTTGTAATCATGGGCCTATACTTGTGATGTGTGAAATGTGGTGAAAATGATTTGTGATATGTATGTTAAAATGAGGTTAATACAAAGAAAGCGTGAAAGAGTGAATTAGCAATAAAATTATTTTGGACAGCAGCAGTGACGTGACTTTGAAAATTCACTAAACATTGTGGAAGTTGAATAAAAATGCAGATGATATATGAAAATAAATCTTAATGAGTCTATTTTCACATGAAAGAAACAGGATAAGCAAAAGAATTCTATATTGTGTGATATTTGAATTATTGTGAAATAGGGTTTGAATGAATTTGAGATCCCCTGTTCTGATTTTAGAAATTCACCATAAATCGTACAAAAATTATTAATAGTCATATTTTACATTAATGGATTCCTTATTGAGTATATTTTTAAGGGAAACAAACGACATGGTCGTTGGAATTCTGTACAGGGAGAAATTTGGTTCGTAGTGCACAGAGGACAGAGTGGTCGTACTCTGAAACAGGGGAGAATTTAACTAATAAACTGTACTAATTGGGTAAACAACAAATTCTAGAAATTTTATGGGAGAAAGATATATGAATCTAGTTTCAAGGAAAATTAACGAAACTAAATTTGGACAGATATGAATGATTTAGTAACTATAACTCGATAACACAGCTTAACCTGAATATGTGTAATTGTACAATTATAGTGTTTTATCTTGAAAAGCATGGTAGTAATTGGTTATTACTTTCATATGAACTTACTAAGCGTAAAGCTTACCCATCCTCTCCATTTCTTTAGTATTGGCAGGTCGGCTCGGGGTTAGAGATTGTCGAAGGCAAAATCACAGTATCAAACTATTATTTTTGGGAGAATTAATTCAAATATTAGAAATATCAAGTGAGTGGCATGTATAGGAAGTTGGTTTGTGATATGTATTTTTATTATGATTTTGACCATACGTATCAATCTGCATTGAGTTATCGTATATGATTATGAGATGTGGTCCTTATCCATTATGGTTTATAAGTTTCATTCATCGTGCTATGTCCTATCTTTTGATGTAATGATATATTTAATTTTGTTTGTTATGCATATGTTCGAAAAATTTCGAATTAAATGAAATTTTATGGCCCGATTTTCGTCTATGTGTATTGTTAAGTCTGGTAATGCCTCGTACTCTGTTTCAGCCTTAGATACGGGTAAGGGGTGTTACATTTAGTGGTATCAGAGCTATGGTTTAGTCAGTTCTCGGACTAACCTAGCATGTGTAAAAGTCCAACTATACATGCCACTGATCCGTGATAGTGTGATGTCTCCCAACGCATATGAACACCGTCTTGTTTAGACAAAGGTACTCTCCAACCGAGCTGCACTGACCATATTCAATGTGATGCGAAGGTGTTTGAATAAAATTATGATTATGATGAGTCTTGATTTAGAAAAGTATGAATAAAAATTTATGATATATATATATAAGTGATAACACGTGAGATGAAAGGTCATGTTGTAATAAATATCCATACATGCTTGATGCTCATATGATGTAGTGTATTTGATTTACTTGATAAGATGAATGGGATAAATAGAAATTCGTAGAGGTATGATTAAAGGTTCCCAATATTATGATATGAATAAAAATGTCATTGCATTGATTGAATATTGAATGTTGATGAATGTCAATGATATTTTTTATGAGATAAATAATTATAATGAAACGAATTTATCTATGTTAAATTGTTTAGACTGAATTATGTGATTGTAATGATATGTATATAATGATGCACGAAATGAAGGTTACGATTGTGATGCAAATATATATGTTTATTTAACCCTTATATGATGTCATGAGCATGATTTGTTCGAGTAGATGAATGGATAAGTCAAGCTATCCAAAAAAACATAGGATGCATGCATAATTATACTTGACTAAATGAGATAACTGGAAAGTGGGCATTAAACCAATATGAATGTTAGTTACTCGAAATGAATGACATGATTAAGATATGATTGCTATGATGAAAACTGTGTTACATTTAGTGGAGTTCAGTGCTAGAATAATAATAAATATGATTAGAGATTGAAGAATGAGTTGATAAGTAAAGTCAAAGATAGAAAAGTATCAGATTGGCATAAGGATTATTAGAGTTATGCACTATTCCAGTTAGAGAAGAAATTTATTTTGATAAATCAAATTACTAAGGTACAAGGTTGAGAAAAGTGCAAATCAAAATTTATTCAGAACTAGTCTTCTTTAGTGAAAAGTAATATGAAATTTGTAATGACAGAAATAGTTGGGGAAATGATATCTGAAATGTGTAATATCTGAGTGTGACAGTTACGGCTGGACAGATTTTATCAGTTTCTTCTAAGTTGTTCTATGTGTTTATCCGTTCCCAGATATATTTCTATGGTTATTGATCTTTTGAAGAAATTCTTGTTATATGGGGATGTTTTCTAATCCTGATGTTAGATGAAAGCATTGGTAGCCTGACTGGTTTATAATTTGTATTGCTCTATTCCTTTGGGCATTCTATTATATTCTGCCTGATAAAAAAAAGATAAGAGAATATGCATGATACTATGATTTTGTTTCTTCTACTTGATGCTCCATTTTATATGTATATATGAGAAGATACATTGTTCTTGTTGCATTTGATTCCAGTGAGATTAAATGATGTTTTCTACTGGATTTCTTTTCTCTAAGGAGTTACCGAGATCTTCTATATTTTCCTATGAGTTTGGTTTTTGATTTTCCGGCATACTATCGTATCTTGGATTTTTTTATTCTGGATTTCTTTATTCTGGGTTTCTCTATCTTGGATTTCTTTATTTGGTTTTCTTGTTATCTTTATTCCGTAATATGTCAATTATGACTCATGTTTGGAGTGCATTCTTTAGCTCGTGATAATCATGTCAAGTATGACTATACTTCTGATTTGATTTGGGTAATGTGGTGATCTCAGTATTGGGATTTTTCTAATTTTTGTGTAAGGTTTGACAATAGTAAAGGCATAAGCGATAAAAGTGCGAGTTTCAATCGGTATGGTAGATTACTTCTCTCAAGTAAGTCAATTATAGTTAATGTCTTCAATTGAGATATTTTGGTTACTTGAGCTAATGCAATTGAGACAGTTTTGATTAATGTAAGGAATGAATAGTAAAGGATGGCATGATGAATTGTTTTGTAACTAGAAGAAAGGATTATTTTCGAGGCTATATCAAAATTATTTCCGTAGCGGAAAGAGGAAAATGTGATAGTGAGTAGTAAACTAAAAGAGTACAGTGAGGATCGACTTCTGATTTTGAATTTCAGATTGGATTTGATTCATGGTATTATTATTCCGAGGCTTATACAGAAAGAATTGTATGAAGCTCACAGTGTAAATTTGCCTATTCATTCAGAGAGTAATGACGTGTACTGTATTTTGATTCAGATGTTATTGGATTGTGATTTATTGATGATGAAAATCTGTATGATTATTTCGGAAGAGCGCTGGGCGCTTTGATTGTTGGATTTCTTGGAATTCTAGTCTCCATTAACCAAATTGAGATCTGGTTTTATGTCAAATGACAATGGAAACGGAGAAGGGTTGAAAATTTAAGAACAATTGAGAGATGAGTCCGTAAGCTTTCAGAATATATGAGAAAATTAAAGAGATATATTGGAGGCACTACCTGAGTGAAAGTTCTTCAGCACCAAAAGTCAAATTTAGGAATCTAAGTGAAGACCACTTTTCCGGTAAGATTTTCGGGGACGAAAATCCCTAAAGGGGGAAGAGTTGTAATATCCCGAATAAGGGCCTAATCGGAATAGTGGTTTCGTGACCGCAAATCTAAGATAGAAATAATTATTTTATGATTATTTTGAGGTCTATGACATGATTGCATGATTGTGTGAAAATTTCGTGAAGAAATTTTATGCATAAAGTGCTTAAATTGAAATTAGGGACTAAATCGAATAATTTGTAAAACTTGCATTCTAGAAGTTTTTAGTATGAAATTGCTTTGGAATATTAATGAGGAGGTCGTAAATAGCAATTTGACCAATTTCTAAGTCTATGGACAAAAATTGGACATGGATGAAATTTTTGGAAAGTTTAGTAGTAAGAGCATTTTAGTCATTTGGTAATTAAAAGAAATAAAAAGGGAAAATAAAGCCAAAATTGACTCATCTTTTTCATGGAGGCCGAAATTAGCATGGGGGAAGCCATGGCTACGGTTTTCAAGCTTTCCAAGCTCAATAGTAAGTCCGTTCTAACCCTGTTTTTCAAGTTCTTTACGTTTTTGGAATCCCGGTAACTTGATTAAGCTTATGGTACCAATAATTCAACCTAGGGCTCGTATTTGGAAAAATACCCATAGGTGAAATTTGTGTATTTTTGTGTTTTATGATAGAATATGAGGTTTTAAATTATGTTAAACAACTTGTGCTACTCAGTTTTAAGTGAAAACAAGTAAAAGGGCTTAATCGGTAAAAATACCTAATAGTCATAAGTACACGTTAGAGTGAGAATTTGATGTTGCCATAGAAGGGAAAAATGATCAGAATGTCATAAAAAATAAGAAAATAGGATAAAGTTTAATTTCTGAACCTTGGGGAAAAAGTGCAAATATGCAAAAGTTTAGGGGTCAAAATGGAAATTTGTAAAAATATGATTTTTGGAGCCGTATGAATAATGTGACTAATTATTGGGGTAAATGTGATATTATAGATGAAGTAAATCGATATTCGAGCTTAAATCAGGAAAATATAAGGTTATGGACTAAAATAGTAAATTGTCGTTTCTGGATCGAGGTAAGTTGGTATGATAATAATACTGTAATAATGTTGTAATTTATATTTGAAAGTTAAATTTAGTGAATTAATTGAATTATTTTAAATTAAATGTTATGGTGCTAAGTTTATGAATTGATTTAAAAATATGTCTATGGTGCATGAAGTGCATTGAATTATCATACAAAAATGTGATTTCTATGATTTTGGATATTATGAGCAATTGTAAGTTCATATGATTTTTAATAATGAAATGTGTAATTTAATGTCATTGCCTTGATATTAAATGAGATGTAAGTAATATATCAATTTTACTTGTATTATGATATTTTATAATAATATTAGAAATATGTTTGTTGATAATTACTTGATTGGTGAAATTGTTGGAAAAGAGAGAAATCCCGGTTGAACCTTCGGAAAGATTGGATGATACAGATGGTATGTAGCTAGGTCACATGTATGGTGCTGAGTGCACATCATGTGTACAAGAGAGCTACGAGACATTATGATGTAGCTAGGTCGCATGGGTGATACTATGTGTACACCATGTAGACAAGAGAGCCACGGGATATATGTAGCTAGGTCGCATGCGTGGTTCGAGGTGAAGGACACCATGTAGACAAGAGAGCTACGAGATAAACTGGCTAGGTCACATGGGTGATACTAAGTGTTCACCATGTGTACAAGAGAGCCGAACTTTATGATGGGTGGAGCTATGTTCTGAAACCACCAAGTATCGAGGATTGATCCAAAGTGTTCAACGGGAGACTTATTATGTATTGCTTTGTGAGTTTTGTGATGAATAAGTGCAGGAATTTGCTTATGTGAATGATGTGTTCATTAAGTGACCGGGATGTGGTAAGGTTATAAACAAGTAAGTTATACATGAGGATGATTTTATGGTGACCTTGTAATCATGGGCCTATACTTATGATGTATGAAATGTGGTGAAAATGATTTGTGACATGTATGTTAAAATGAGGTTAATACAAAGAAAGTGTGAAAGAGTGAATTAGCAATAAAATTGTTTTAGATGGCAGCATTGACGTGACTTTGAAAATTCATTCAACATTGTGGAAGTTGAATAATAATGCAAATTATATATGAAAATAAAGCTTAATGAATCTATTTTCACATGAAAGAAATAGGGGAAGCAAAAGAATTCTATATTGTGTGATATTTGAATTCTTGTGAAATAGGGTCTGAATGAATTCGAGATCCCCTGTTCTGACTTTATAAATTCACCATAAATTGTAAAAAAATTATTAAGAGCCATATTTTACATTAATGGATTCCTAATTGAGTCTATTTTTAAGGAAACAAACGGCATGGTCGTTGGAATTCTGTACGGGGAGAAATTTGGTTCGTAATGCACAGAGGTCAGAGTAGTCATACTCTGAAACAGGGGAGAATTTAACTCATAAATTGTAGTAATTGGCTAAACAAAAAATTCTTGAAATTTTATGGGAGAAATATATATGAATCTAGTTTCATGGAAAATTAACAAAACTAAAGTTGGAGTTTTGTAGCTTCAGATATGAATGATTTAGTAACTGTAACTCGATAAAGAGATTAACCTGAATATGTGTAATTGTACAATTATAGTGTTTTATCTTGAAAAGCATGGTAGTAATTGCTTATTATTTTCATATGAACTTACTAAGCGTAAAGCTTACCCATCCTCTCCATTTCTTTAGTATTGACAGGTCGGCTCGAGGTTAGAGATCGTTGGAGGCAAAATCACAGTACCAAACTATCATTTTTGGGAGAATTAATTCAAATATTAGAAATATCAAGTGAGTGGCATGTATAGGAAGTTGGTTTGTGATATGTATTTTTATTATGATTTTGACCATACGTATCAGTCTGCATTAAGTTATCGTATATGATTATGAGATGTGGTCCTTATCCATTATGGTTTATAAGTTTAATTCATCGTGCTATGTCCTATCTTTTGATGTAATGATATAGTTAATTTTGTTTGTTATGCATATGTTCGAAAAATTTTGAATTAAATGAAATTTTACGTCTCGATTTTCGTCTATGTGTATTGTTAAGTCTGGTAATGCCTCGTACTCTGTTTCGGCCTTAGATAAGGGTAAGGGGTGTTGCATTTAGTGGTATCAGAGCTATGATTTAGTCAGTTCTCGAACTAACCTAGCATGTGTAAAAGTCCAGCTATACATGCCACTGATCCGTGATAGTGTGATGTCTCCCGACGCGTATGAACACCGTCTTGTTTAGACAGAGGTACTCTCCAACCGAGCTGCACTGACCATATTCAATGTGATGAGAAGGTGTTTGAATAAAATTACGATTATGATGAGTCTTGATTTAGAAAAGTATGAATAAAAATTTATGATATATATATATATAAGTGATAACATGTGAGATGAAAGGTCATGTTGGAATAAATATCCATACATGCTTGATGCTCATATGATGTAGTGTATTTGATTTACGTGATAAGATGAATGGGATAAATAGAAATTCGTAGAGGTATGAGTAAAAGTTTCTATTATTATGATATGAATAAAAATGTCATTGCCTTGATTGAACATTGAATGTTGATGAATGTCAATGATATTTTTTATGAGATAAATGATTATAATGAAATGAATTTATCTATGTTAAATTGTTTGGACTGAATTATGTGATTGTAATGATATGTATATAATGATGCACGAAATGAAGGTTGCGATTGTGATGCAAATATTTCTGTTTATTTAACCCTTATATGATGTCATGAGTATGATTTGTTCGAGTAGATGAATGGATAAGTCAAGCTATCCAAAAAAACATAGGATGCATGCATAATTATACTTGACTAAATGAGATAACTGGAAAGTGGGCATTAAACCAATATGAATGTTAGTTACTCGAAATGAATGACATGATTAAGATATGATTGCTATGATGAAAACTGTGTTACATTTAGTGGAGTTCAGTGCTAGAAAAATTATAAATATGATTAGAGATTGAAGAATGAGTTGATAAGTAAAGTCAAAGCTAGAAAAGTATCAGGTTGGCATAAGGATTATTGGAGTTATGTACTGTTCCAGTTAGAGAAGAAATTTATTTTGATAAATCGAATTACTAAGGTACAAGGTTGAGAAAAGTGCAAATCAAAATTTATTCAGAACTAGTCTTCTTTAGTGAAAAGTAATATGAAATTTGTGATGACAGAAATAGTTGGGGAAACGATATCTGAAATGTGTAATATCTAAGTGTGACAGTTACGGCTGGACAGATTTTAACAGTTTCTTCTAAGTTGTTCTATGTGTTTATCCGTTCCCAGAAATATTTCTATGGTTATTGATCTTTTGAAGAAATTCTTATTATATGGGGATGTCTTCTAATCCTGATGTTAGACGAAAGCATTGGTAGCCTGACTGGTTTATAATTTGTATTGCTCTATTCCTTCAGGCATTCTATTATATTCTGCCTGATAAAAAAAAATTAAGAGAACATGTATGATACTATGATTTTGTTTCTTCTACTTGATGCTCCATTTGATATGTATATATGATAAGATACATTGTTCTTGTTGCATTTGATTCCAGTGAGATTAAATGATGTTTTCTACTGGATTTCTTTTCTCTAAGGAATTACCGGGATCTTTTATATTTTCCTATGAGTTTGGTTTTTGATTTTTCGGCATAGTATCGTATCTTGGGTTTCTTTATTCTGGGTTTCTCTATCTTGGATTTCTTTATTTGGCTTTCTTGTTGTCTTTATTCTGTAATTTGTCAATTATGACTCATGTTTGGAGTGCATTCTTCAGCTCGTGATAATCATGTCAAGTATGACTATACTTCTGATTTGATTTGGGTAATGTGGTGATTTCAGTATTGGAATTTTTCTAATTTTCGTGTAAGGTTTGACAACAGTAAAGGCATAAGTGATAAAAGTGCGAGTTTCAATCGGTATGGTAGATTACTTCTCTCAAGTAAGTCAATTATAGTTAATGTCTTCAATTGAGATATTTTGATTACTTGAGCTAATGCAATTGAGATAGTTTTGATTCACGTAAGGAATGAATAGTAAAGGATGGCATGATGAATTGTTTTGTAACTAGAGGAAAGGATTATTTTTGAGGCTATATCAAAATTATTTCCGTAGCGGAAAGAGGAAAATGTGATAGTGAGTAGTAAACTAAAATAGTACAGTGAGGATCGACTTCTGATTTTGAATTTCAGAATGGATTTGATTCATGGTATTATTATTCCAAGGCTTATACAGAAAGAATTGTATGAAGCTCACAGTGTAAATTTGCCTATTCATTCAGAGAGTAATGACGTGTACTGTATTTTGATTCAGATGTTATTGGATTGTGATTTATTGATGATGAAAATCTGTATGATTATTTCAGAAGACCGCAGGTCCCTTTGATTGTTGGATTTCTTGGAATTCTAGTCTCCATTAACCAAATTGAGATATGGTTTTATGTCAAGATGACAAGGGAAACGGAGAAGGGTTGAAAATTTAAGAACAACTGAGGGATGAGTCCGTAAGCTTTCAGAATATATGAGAAAATTAAAGAGATATATTGGAGGCACTGCCTGAGTGAAAGTTCTTCAGCACCAAAAGTCAAATTTAGGAATCTAAGTGAATACCACTTTTCCGGTAAGATTTTCGGGGACGAAAATCCCTAAAGGGCGGAAGAGTTGTAATATCCCGAATAAGGGCCTAATCGGAATAGTGGTTTCGTGACCACAAATCTAAGAAAGAAATAATTATTTTATGATTATTTTGAGGTCTATGACATGATTGCATGATTGTGTGAAAATTTCGTGAAGAAATTTTATGCATAAAGTGCTTAAATTGAAACTAGGGACTAAATTGAATAATTTGCAAAACTTGCATTCTAGAAGTTTTTAGTATGAAATTGCTTTGGAATATTAATGAGGAGGTCTTAAATAGCAATTTGACCAATTTCTAAGTCTATGGACAAAAATTGGACGTGGATGAAATTTTTGGAAAGTTTAGTAGTAAGAGCATTTTAGTCATTTGGTAATTAAAAGACATAAAAAGGGAAAATAAAGCCAAAATTGACTCATCTTTTTCATGGAGGCCGAAATTAGCATGGGGGAAGCCATGGCTAGGGGTTTCAAGCTTTCCAAGCTCAATAGTAAGTCCGTTCTAACCCTGTTTTTCAAGTTCTTTACGTTTTTAGAATCCCGGTAACTTAATTAAGCTTATGCTAGCAATAATTCAACCTAGGGTTCGTATTTGGAAAAATACCCATAGGTGAAATTTGTGTATTTTTGTGTTTTATGATAGAATATGAGGTTTTAAATTATGTTAAACAACTTGTGCTACTCGGTTTTAAGTGAAAACGAGTAAAAGGGCTTAATCGGTAAAAATACCTAATAGTCATAAGTACATGTTAGAGTGAGAATTTGATATTGCCATAGAAGGGAAAAATGATCAGCATGTCATAAAACATAAGAAAATAGGATGAAGTTTAATTTCCGAACCTTGGGGCAAAAGTGCAAATATGCAAAAGTTTAGGGGTCAAAATAAAAATTTGTAAAAATATGATTTTTGGAGCCGTATGAATAATATGACTAATTATTAGGCTAAATGTGATATTATAGATGAAGGAACTCAAGATTCGGGCTTAAATCGAGAAAATAGAAGGTTATGGACTAAAATAGTAAATTGTCGTTTCTGGATCGAGGTAAGTTGGTATGATAATAATACTGCAATAATGTTGTAATTTATATTTGAAAGTTAAATTTAGTGAATTAATTGAATTATGTTAAATTAAATGTTATGGTGCTAAGTTTATGAATTGATTTAAAAATATGTCTATGGTGCATGAAGTGCATTGAATTATCATACATAAATGTGATTTCTATGATTATGGATATTATGAGCAATTGTAAGTTCATATGATTTTTAATAATACAATGTGTAATTTAATGTTATTACCTTGATGTTAAATGAGATGTAAGTAATATATCAATTTTACTTGTATTATGATATTTTATAATAATATTGGAAATATGTTTGTTGATAATTACTTGATTGGTGAATTGTTGGAAAAGGGAGAAATCCCGGTTGAACCTTCGGAAAGATTGGATGATACAGATGGTATGTAGCTAGGTCACATGTATGGTGCTGAGTGCACATCATGTGTACAAGAGAGCTACGAGACATTATGATGTAGCTAGGTCGCATGGGTGATACTATGTGTAAACCATATAGACAAGAGAGCTACGGGATATATATAGCTAGGTCGCATGCGTGGTTCGAGGTGAAGGATGCCATGTAGACAAGAGAGCTACGAGATAAACTGGCTAGGTCACATGGGTGATACTAAGTGTTCACCATGTGTACAAGAGAGCCGAACTTTATGATGCGTGGAGCTATGTTTTGAAACCACCAAGTACCGAGGATTGATCCGAAGTGTTCAACGGGAGACTTATTATGTATTTCTTTGTGAGTTTTGTGATGAATAAGTGCAAGAATTTGCTTATGTGAATGATGAGTTAATTAAGTGACCGGGATGTGGTAAGGTTATGAACAAGTAAGTTATACATGAGGATGATTTTATGGTGACCTTGTAATCATGGGCCTATACTTGTGACGTATGAAATGTGGTGAAAATGATTTGTGATATGTATGTTTAAATGAGGTTAATACAAAGAAAGTGTGAAAGAGTGAATTAGCAATAAAATTGTTTTGGACAGCAACAGTGACGTGACTTTGAAAATTCACTAAACATTGTGGAAGTTGAATAAAAATTAAAATGATATATGAAAATAAAGCTTAATGAGTCTATTTTCACAGGAAACAAACAGGGGAAGCAAAAGAATTCTATATTGTGTGATATTTGAATTCTTGTGAAATAGGGTCTGAATGAATTCGAGATCCCCTGTTCTGAATTTAGAAATTCACCATAAATTGTACAAAACTTATTAAGAGTCATATTTTACATTAAGGATTCCTTATTGAGTCTATTTTTAAGGTAAACAAACGGCATGGTCGTTGGAATTCTGTACAGGGAGAAATTTGGTTCGTAGTGAACATAGGTCAGAGTAGTCATACTCTGAAACAAGGATATTTTAACTAATAAACTGTACTAATTGGCTAAACCAAAAATTCTGGAAATTTTATGGGAGAAATATATATGAATCTAGTTTCATGGAAAGTTAACAAAACTAAATTGGAGTTTTTTAGCTTTAGATATGAATGATTTAGTAATCAGAACTCGATAACACAAATTTTAACTCGAATATGTGTAATTGTACAATTATAGTGTTTTATCTTGAAAAGCATGGTAATAATTGCTTATTATTTTCATATGAACTTACTAAGCGTAAAGCTTACCCATCCTCTCCATTTCTTTAGTATTGGCAGGTTGGCTCGGGGTTAGAGATCGTCGGAGGCAAAATCACAGTATCAAACTATCATTTTTGGGAGAATTAATTCAAATATTAGAAATATCAAGTGAGTGGCATGTATAGGAAGTTGGTTTGTGATATGTATTTTTATTATGATTTTGACCATACGTATCAGTCTGCATTGAGTTATCGTATATGATTATGAGATGTGATCCTTATCCATTATGGTTTATAAGTTCAATTCATCGTGCTATGTCCTATCTTTTGATGTAATGATATAGTTAATTTTGTTTGTTATGCATATGTTCGAAAAGTTTTGAATTAAATGAAATTTTATGGCCCAATTTTCGTCTATGTATTGTTAAGTCTGGTAATGCCTCGTACTCTATTTCGGCCTTAGATACGGGTAAGGGGTGTTACATGCCCACAAGGGCAAAACAGTCATTTAACACCCTTGGGGCAAAATGGTAATTTTACCCCACAAGGGTATCTCGATAATTCTACCCTACAGGGGTATTTTAGTAACTTTATAAACCAGGGGTATTTCGATAATTTTACAAACCAGGGGTATTTAAGAAATTTTGCAAATAGAGGGTAAAACAGTAATTCTATAAATTGGGGGTACTTTGGTAGTTTTACAAGTCAAGGGTATTTCAGTAATTTGGTGAACTAAAGTATTCTAAACAGGGATAGCAATATGAATGGGCCTAAAGGCCATCCTCGGCCCAAATAGGTCCACACGCTCGTGTGGCCCTTTTAGCCCAAATCTAGCCACAGATATGAGATTTACCTAGCCTAATCCAATATTTACTACACAATCTAACAACTTATCCAATTGGGCCCGTGGCCCATTGGGCCCAAATGGCCCCTTTCGGCCCATCGCAACCCGAAGTAGCCATCCTACAGCCAGAGTAGTGAGAAATACACACCTGATAGGAGACTGGAGTTAATCCGCGCTCCGAGCACTCTTAGCCGATGCCCAACCCAAACGAGCACGCCATAAAGCGAAAGGGATCAGCCAAGAAAGGTACATTTACTCTCCTCATGGTTCTCTCTATTTAAAGCCAGCTTTGCATCCACTCCTATGCTAGCTTCCCGATGCGGGATCCCTCCATCATCAGAGTTTAAATTCAACACCAACTCTTGCCGCCCCCTGTTAGCAAAATAAATGCTCTTTGTTTGCCATGAGTTTCAAACCCTGGACCTCCTTGCCAACTCTATAATGCTACCTTTCTGCCTCTTATGTGGCGCAACTTTGCCATTATACCACAAGGCTTTTTGTGTCACAATTTCTCCAACAATATTCTTAAGGCCTACCTACTACACCTAGGGTTTGATTCACCTTAAACCAAAAATTTTACTAGAGTCCAGGTTTGAACCCAAGACTTCTCCAACACTTCTCAGCACACTTAACCACTAAAACAAGCCTTCATTAACGAAATTTACATGCACAACAAAATATTATAAGCTGCCTTCAACCGCTCCCATGCTTAAGGCCCAAAACTTATAGGCCCAAATTCAGGGTGTTACACAATCATCATTCAAATTCAGTCTATTTATCCCTTATACGAGCCTATGAGGCCCTAAACATGATTTGGGAGCGATTCGGGACTAAATCAATAACTTATGAAATTTTAATGAAACTTTGAAAATAACACATGCCCGTGTGGATAGACACATGGCCAGCAGACACGCCCGTGTCACAAGCCGTGTGTACATTCAAAATGGAAGCACATGGCTATGTCCCAGCCCGTGTCTGACCCTGTGTAACTCTTTAACTTGGGCACACGGCCAACACACACACCCGTGTGGCTAGCCCGTGTGCCCTAAAATTTGCCACACATGCCCATGTGCCAGATCGTGTGTTAAGCGTGCCAATCTTGTAGGGTAGACTGACTTATGCCACATGGCCAAGTCACACGCCTGTGTGTGAGGCCATGTGGAGCATACTGACTTGTTTTCAAGTTCAACACTAGGGGACACACGACCATGTAATATGACCGTGTGTCACATATGGCTGAGACACACGCCCGTGTCTCTGCCCGTGTAGACAAAAATAGGCTATTTACCAAGTCATCTTGCCACCCATTTTGCACATACCTAACCAAGTTCAAATAGTTCCATTTCAAGACACAAATAAGCAGCCAAAAGTCATCAACCAAAGTTCAAATCAAACCAATTCTTTACCATTAAGACAAATCACAAATATACCACAATTTGCAATATAATTGCATACCTAATTCACATATAGCATTCAATTAACTAAACCATTCCAAACATGAATTATTCATTCAACCTTAATTACTCATTATAGGTCAATTACGAAACTCAAATTAGAACCATTTGCACATATATAAACATCATCAAGTTCATTATCTTATGCCAACTCAAATGGCCAAAATACATATCCATCAAGCATACCAAAATGACACAAGCCTATACATGCCATATACCATATATACACACTTCAAAAGTACCAAAATAAATGTCTGATAGTACGATGAAGTCTCTAAAAATCTATAGATCCGAGCTAGCTTCGTAAAACTATAAAACATTGAGAAATAAACAAAGTAACCTATAAAGCTTAGTAAGTTCGTATGTAAATATGAAATAATTACAACATTCATTAACATTTCAAAATGGATAACATAATTAACATTTAAAGTATCAATCAATGAGCTAACATAAAGTTTAACCATATTGTAATTCATAAGTCCTCAACTCCTTCTAACTCGTTCAATTATAGTTTTTAGTACATACCTGTACTGATACATATCTATTTATCGTCAACTCTCTTGCCAAATCACTTCGAATTTGCAAATACTTACGATACAAATACTTCGAACTTTTTGATGCCATAGTCCAACTGTGGTTTTACACATACGTTGCCAAGGCCCTGCCATGGTCTTACATTCATATGCCATAACCCAATTATGGTCTTATTATCCGATTTGCCATAGCCCAGCTATGGTCTTTTTCAACATTTCGTTTACTCTAACCGTACATTAAATTTAATATCTGCACATTTATCTACTATAATAAATACTATCTCAATTTCATTCATCAAATAAATAGATACACATTTAACAAACTTACCTCGTGTACGGAAATAACGGAACAGACCGACTTTTCAATTACTTTGCTTTTTCCCCGATCTAAGTTCAAATTCCTCTTTTCTTGATCTATAAGTAATCAAAATCAACTTATTTATTCTTCTATTTATTCAATTCAATCCAAAATACATATTAGGACTATTTTACACATTTGGCCCTAAACTTTCACATTTTTACAATTTAGTCCTTATTACATAAAATCACAAATTCATGCAAATTCACAATAAACCCATGCTAGCCGAATTACCATAATACCCCTAGCAGCCCATAATTCTCATTTATTTCACATTTCAACCACACATTTTCAACATTTCTTAATTTAGCCCCTAATTTGCATTTTCACCAAAAATTACTTAACAAAACTTGTTTAACTAACATCAAATATTCATAATTTATCATTAAACATCAAAAATCATACATATTCACCAATGGAAACTTTCAAAATCTTTAACATTTTTGCAAAATAGTCCCTGGGCCAGCTAGTACTAATTGCAACGATCTCAAAAACATAAAAATCATTAAAAACCGAGTCAAAATACATACTAATGCAAGGTAAAAACTTGGCCGAATGCCCTAGCAAGCTTCCATGGCTTTTTTTCTTAAAAATTCGGTGGAAGAGATGATAAAAGATGATAAAAATGGTTTTTGTTTTAATTTAATTTAACTATATTTACTAAATACCAAAGTTACCCTTATTACTAATTCAAATTTTCAATAATACCAAACCATTACCATCCACTAACACATTAATGGGCTATTTACCACATAAGGACCTTTAATTTAAGGTTCTATAGCTATTTGACACCTTTAGCTAATAGAACACTACTTTTACTCTTTACGAGATTTAGTCATTTTTATCAAATTGACTAACCATACAATAAAATTTCTTAACCAAACTTTCACACAATCATTCAATAATACTGTAAACATTAAAATATTAATAAAATAAATATTTTACTTTAGATTTGTGGTCCCAAACCACTATTTTGATTTGACTAAAAATGGGCTATTACAGAGTTCCATTATACCCCACCCGATTGGAAACCATTATGTAGGTAAAGAATTATGCGATTTACGTGCAAGTATCAATCTAATACCTATGTCTATTTTCATGAAACTTGGGATAGGAAAGGCAAGACCTACTACAGTCACACTACAACTAGCTGATAGATCATATGTCTATCTAGAAGGTAAAATTGAAGATATACTGGTAAGAATTGACAAGTTCATCTTTCCAAAAGTTTTCATTATTCTGGAATGTGAAGCAGATAAAGAGGTACCTATAATACTTGGATGACCTTTCTTCGCAATTGGTAGAACATTGATTGATGTACAGAAAGGTAAGTTAACCATGAGAATTAATGACCGGTAGTTGACATTTAATGTTTTTGACGCTTTAAAGTGTGTAGACCTAGATGAAGAATGTCATGCTATTGGATTTGTTGATGTTGTAATTTAAGAAGAATTTGTATGACATATGCACCATAATTCTAATGTAGACACTGTTGAATTAGCTAAAATTTTAACAGCCCGTTTTTAGTCAAATCGGAACAGTGGTTTCAAGACCACAAATTCGAAGTCAAAATATTTATTTGTAACGCCCTAGATTTTGGGCCTAGAGGAATTGGGCTTTGAGCTTTAAGTCTCATAAAATTTTTAAGTGAGCAAGAAAATGACAAATCATATGTTGGCTTTAAGGGTTTAATGAATTTGGAGTGTCTAGGTGTGTTGGAGAAGTTCTGGGTTCGAGTTTTGTGGTGGAGGAATTTTAATTTAATTATTAAAAGAACCAGGGTTGTGAGTAGTTGGGCTTTTAAATAAAAATAGGGGAAAATGGCATCAAAAAGCCTTATGGTGGAGTGGCTAAGTGACGCCACTTAGGGTGTGGGGAGGTGGCGTTAGTGGCTAGCAAGGAGATCTTAGGTTCGAATCCTAACTTAGTATTTTTAGGAGTTTAATTTTTGCCTTCTAGAAGGTTGGAAGTGGCGTAAAGATGGACTCTAAGGGGAGTGTTCAGGAGAGAAAGTTTAGGAAATAGATTGGGGAGTTATCAGGGAGAAAAATGAGGAGATGGGAAGGGGGAAGTGATGGAGTTGAATTGGGAATTGAGGGTCAGGCAATTTGGCTATAGGCTATAAATATGTGCTGAGTTTGGGATCCTAGGCTAATGCCAAATTCTTCATTTTTTTAAGTGCCGATTGGCTTTTCCATCTTTGCTAGCTGATTGTTTTTCCATTCTTTCTCTCCCTAATTCTCTTTTGATTTACCCTTTAGGTTAGCCGATACCTTCTTCTACTCTTCTTCTTTAATTTGTGCCAAATAAACCTTATTCACTATATTAGTTTAAAAGCCGAAAAGTCGAATCTCCCTTGGGCCAATTGCTCTTTTGGTGTAAGTACCTTATCTCTTTTTCGGCTAGTATTTTTAATACCGATTACTCCTCTCCCTCACTCTTTCTAATCGACTTTGGTAGGGAATTAGTATTGGATCTCAGATTTTAGCTCTCTGTCGAATTGCTCCTTAGGTGTTTTGCGGTTTTGATCTACGGAATACGTGATCAAGGAAAAGCTATTAGGGATTGGTGTTCAAGGTTTGTGACTAAGGGAATCGTAGCACGCTCGATTGCCAGGTGTGTACACACACTTCGCATACACAATCGATCAGCAAATTCCAAAATGCCAAAAAGCTGAAATGCCAAAATTTTGAAAAGCCGAAAGTTTGGATACGGTAGTATTGCGAGTGCGCAAACATTCGTAAGAGGGTATTCAATATGATACCAGAGACCCCATGAGAGATCTCATGGACTTGGGTCACTTTTTGGCCAACTGGGCCAGAATGGGTCAAATGGGCCCGATGGGCCCGTGAGCCCAAATAAGCAAAAGTTGATAATTTGGTAATATGTGATAAGCTGATTAAGTTTGTTGAATGGTTTGGATTGGATTCGGGCCTGATGGGTCATATAAGTGTGATTGAGCCTAATAGGCTGTATAAATGTGATTAGGCCTGATGGGCCATATGAATGTATGGAAACCTATAGACTTGCTAGGGTTTTGTGATGGACTTGTAGGCCTAGTTTCTAATAAATCCCTAAGCAGCATAAAACTTAACTAATTTATCAAATTCGTCTGTGGACAAGTCATAAGGGTAAAATGTGGCAATGGGCATATGCATGTCTAGGATTGGATCTAGGGAGAGCTTGGTACTTAAGCGGTCTTAATGACCCACCTCCTCTTCTCTGGAATCCTACCTGGTGCATAGTGTCTGTTCACTTTGGCCAACAAGAACTTGTTGACGGCCTAAAGTTCGTAATTAAGAGCCATACTGCTAAGAAATTACCAAAATACCCTGTAGGGTAGAAATTACTGAAATACCCCTATGTGTTATGAGTATGGTCTATGTATGATATATGCTGCATCCATACATTATTATGTTGCATATGGGTTGGGTTTATGATTGGAGGAAGTGTATAAGGATCGCATGGTTGCTCGAGAACTGTAGATCCATCGAAGGCTTTTTAGCCACCGAGCAGCTTTGCTGCACCGTTAAGTAGTGTCGTAACTGGTGCTACACCATTTATAAGCAGCTATACTACACCGTTAAGTGGGGCCGCACTGGTTTCACACCGGGTTGTAATAAGGATGGGTGGGTCGAGTATCTCCCCACAGTAAGTGTTGGTTGGAAAGGGGGTGTACAGGTTGGATGAGGATATAAGCATTTGCATACATACATCATGATTGAATTATGAAAAGGGCTTGGCCCAGTTAAATGAGATATGTGGAAATTGACATGGGTTCAGGCCCTACTGAGGCCAAAATGGGCTAAGGCCCAAAGGCCACCGTATTTGAATTAGGCTTAGGCCCAAAATGATTTGCCTGTTGCATGTTTATTTGATGAGGGTTGCACACATTGAGTTTTCAAAAACTCACCTCCTCTTTTATTTTCTCAGGTGATGCTCAATAGGAGGTTCGATGTTTGGAGGAACTCAGGGTGGCTAGCTAGCAGGACAACTTGAATTTGTTTAAAAAGCATTTAAGTTACTAGTTTATTAAGTAATTTCCTTTTCTTTAGACTGGATTGTAATAAGGCCTCCCCTCTTTGCCATTATTTGGTTTATTATTTTTATGTGATGTAACCATGGAAAGTTGAACACAGTTTCCTAAATCATAGAATGTTTTCCACATTTCCGCAACAAAATTCTAAAATGACAGTTTTTTTCCTATATCAAATGTTTCGAACAAGCTTTCGCAACTGAAAAGAGATTTTACGAAGTAATTGAGATGTATTGTTCTAAGGAAGAGTTTTCAATGAAAATAAGGTTTTCACTAAAACACTTCAATGTGACATGCCAGATTTGGCCATAACATCTGGGCTGGGTTTGGGGTGTTACATTATTTTATTATTTTAATGTTTATAACATGATATGATGATTGTGTGAAAATTTCATTAAGAAATTTTATCATTTGATAGTCAATTTGATAAAAACACTAAATTGCGTAAAGCATAAAACTTGAGTTCTAATAGAAAGGTGCCTAATAGCTATAGAACCTTAAAGTAAAAGTTCTTATGTTGTAATTAGACCATTTTAATTGTGAGTGGAAAAACATAGGCACGTATTATATGTTTTTAATGAATTATAACTAAGGTTAATTTAGTAAATTGGTTCATTATTAAGTAAATAATAAAACCACAAAGCTATCATCTTTTAATTTATCATCTTTCACTAAATTTTCAAAAAGAAAAAGGCCATGGGAATGAGCTAGGGTTTGACCATTTCAAGCTTTAATTGGTGAGTGATTTTTGTCTCGCTTTTACTGATTTCTATGTTTTTGTGATCGTTGCAACTAGTACTAGCTAGCCTAGAGACTATTTTGCAAAATTGTTAAAGATTTTGCATGATGCCATTGATGAATAAGCATGTGTTTTGAAGTTTCTTTATAGATTACGAATGCTTGTTACTAGATATACAAGTTTTGTTAAGTGATTTTCTAGTGAAAATGCAAAATAGGGATTAAATGGAAAATATGGGCTACAAGGGGCATATTGTAATTCGGATAAGCATGGGTGTCTTGAAATTTAGATGAATTTCTGATTTTGTGTAATAAGGAATAAATTGTAAAAAATGTGAAAGTTTAGGGGCAAATGTGTAAAATAGCCCCAATGTGTGTGTTGGATTAGATTGAATAGAGAGATGATTACATAAGTTAATTTTTAATATATTTAGATTAAGAAAAGCGTAATTCGGACCTGTATCGAGGAAAAATGAAAGATATTAACTAAATGACTTATTTCGTCGTTTCCACATTTGAGGTAAGTTCGTATGTGATAAATTTCATTAAAATTGTATTTTAAATGCTTTGATATATTATAAATTGTGAACACGAGACTTCAGATAAGTTCGATATCGACTTGACCATAATTCGGCATTCGGAATCCCGGTTGAACCTTAGGAATAGTTTAGGATGCTAGTGACAAGTCATTACGGAATACATTGAGTTGGCTTCGGGCCATGATATAGCACTTCGGGTACGAGTTATACCGATTTGGCTTCGGGCCATGCATATCGGTTGGTTTGGCTTCGGGCTATGATATTAGTACTTCAGAGATAAGTTGCTTTGATTTGGCTATGGGCCATGGTATAGGTACTTATCGTGTTAAACCTTTGAATATTTGACTTCTATTCTAAATGGTTCAACGGGTAAATGAAAGACAAGAATGTGTATGAGATTGATACGAGATAGTATAGGTATGTCCATAAACTATTTTAGCGTTGAATCAAAGAAATGATGATGAAAGTATATAATTTAGTGAATGAGCATTTAAAAGGTTTGTTAGCTAATGTAAGCTACATATTGGTGTATTCAAATTATTGAATTATGTTTATGTGATTGCATTAAGTTTATTTCATACGAGCTTACTAAGCTTTATAGCTTACGTCGTTTATTTTTCTATGTTTTATAGTGTATACAAAGCTAGCTTGGCTTTGGGGATCATCGGAGATTGCTTCACACTATCTCCCTATCTCTTAGTACCTATGAACTTGGTATTTTAAGTATATGGATGTATAAGGACTTTAGGCCATTTTGGTTATGTTGGGTACTGATTTTGGCCATTTGAATTGGCTTGTAAATGTATATGTTTTGGTTTGTATATATATAGTCATGTGAGTTGGCTTAGGATGATGAATTTGATGATGCATATAAATCTGTAAATGGCTTTTGTTTTGAGTTGGTAATTGACCTATGTTGTGTGATTTAGGTTGGATTCATGATGCTTATTGATATTAGTTAATTTAAACGTCAATAGGCGATGATTTGTGAGTTGGTATGTTTGTGGAATTGAGCATATTAATGCATATTTGTAAATGGTCATTTTAATGTTTTAAGAAGACAAGGATTAGCATGAATTTAGATGGCAATATGTGGTATTTATGTTTTGTATTGGTTGGTGTTGGAAATTGGTATAAGTCATGCCTGATTGGAATTGAAATATATGCCTATTGATGCTATATTGTGTGCTATTCGAGAGGTGTAGATATGCCTAAATTTGGGTGGCAAATTGGCTTGGTAAATAGCCTATTTTTGTCCACACGGGCGTGTGTCTCGGCCATGTGTGACACACGATTAAGTACACGGTCGTGTGTCCCTTGGTGTTGATTTTGAAATAAAGTCAGTATGCTCCACACGGCCTCACACACGGGCGTGTGACTTGGCCGTGTGGCATAAGTCAGTATACCCTACAGGTTTGCCACGGCCTAGAACACGGCCTAGCACACAGGTGTGTATGGCTATTTTTATGGCACACGGGCGTGTGTGCTGGTCGTGTGACCCAACTAAAAGAGTTACACGGGGTCAGGCACAGGCTGGGACACTGCCGTGTGCTCCCATTTTGAATGTCCACACAGCCTGTGACACAGGCGTGTGTCCCTTGTTTTGAGAAAAGTTTTCATAGTTGTGAAAGTTTCTTAAGTTATTGGTTTAGTTCTGAACCACTCCCAATATATGTCTAGGGCCTCATAGGCTTGTATTAGGGACAATTTGGTTGAGATTATTTGATGATTGTATAATTATATTAAATTTATGCAAAAAGTATGTTCTAAATGTGTTGTGAGTCTGGTAATGCTTCGTAGCCCTATTTTGGCATTGAATATGGGTGAGGGGTGTTACATTTATTAGTATCAGAGCTACGGTTTAGTCGATTCTAGGACTAACGTAACGTATGTGAGAGTCTAGCTATACATGCCATATATAAACTATGATAGTGTGATGACTCCTAACATTTTAAAATGTGTTTTTATATAGTAAATTGATCTCAATCGAACTATAGCCGATGAGGATGAAAGTAATGTGCCAACTCCCGCTCAAGGGACAATGCCTTTTGATTTTAGACCCCTATCGGGTAGCCAAGGGGGAGAGGCTAGGGAGGCCTTCTTCCAAATGATGAAGGAATGGTTCACGCAATATATTCGGACGAATTCGGCTGCTCAACAACCTCCAGCCCCTCCTAATCCTCAATCGGTTCCCCTAACTTCTCAAGGATTCAAACTTTTAGGATTGAATAAGCCTCCAGTTGATAAGATCCATAAACACGAGGCTGAAGATTTCAGAGCTAATATTGACGATGACCCTAAAAAAGCTGAGTTTTGGCTTGAAAATACGATTCGAGTGTTTGATAAACTTTCTTGTACACCGACTGAATGTTTAAAATGTGCTATATCACTTCTGAGGGACACTGCATATCAGTGGTGGAATACAATAGCATCAGTGGTGCCGAGAGAGAGAGTCACCTAGGAGTTCTTTTAGATTGAGTTTAGGAAGAAATATATAAGCCAACGGTTTCTGGATCAAAAGCATAAAGAAGTTTTAGAACTAAAACAAGGTCGTATGACTGTAATCGAATAGAAGAGAGAATTTGTGTGGTTGAGTAAATATGCTCGAGAGTATGTTTCTATCGAAGAGATCATGTGCAAGCGGTTTGTCGATGGACTGAATGAAGACATTAAACTTTTGGTCAAGATTTTAGATTTGAATGAACTTGTTGTATTGGTTGGTCGGGCTTGTAAAGCCAAAGATTTTAGCCGAGAAAAGAGGAAAGCTGATTCAGAGCTAAAGATTCGAGGAAAAGACCGATGAATAAACCTTATCATTCTTCATCAAATAAATCCCAAGATTCAATTAGTCGATCGAATGCATCAGTGGGATACCAGAATAGAGATCATGGAAATCAATATGTGAGTTCTAAAGCTCAAGCTACTTCAGTCTCGAGCGTTGGTAGCGTGAGAAATAACAAACCCAAGTGTCAATAGTGTGGGAGGAAACATTTTGGAGAGTGCTGGAACAAGAGTGTTAAAGCTTGTTTCAAATGTGGCTCACCAGATCACTTTATTCGAGATTGCCCAAAGTCATCCGATAAAGATAAATTTCAGAATGCAAGACTGAGTAATACGATTATGATAGGGAGACCACCAAGAAATACAAGGAATGTGTCCAGTGTTAGAGGTGTGACTAGGGATTCAGCTGTGAGATCATAATATAGATTATGAATGTTTGTTAATAGATATACAAGTTTTGTTGAGTGATTTTTTAGTGAAAATGCAAAATAGGGGTTAAATTGAGAAATGTTGAAACTTTGTGGTTGAAATGTGAAATAAATGGAAATTATGGGCTGCTAGGGGCATATTGGTTTTTCCGCTAAGCATGGGTGTCTTGAAATTTGGATGAATTTGTGATTTTGTGTAATAAGGACTAAATTGTAAAAATGTGAAAGTTTAGGGGCAAATGTGTAAAATAGCCCTAATATGTGTGTTGGATTAAATTGAATAGAGAGATGGTTACATAAGTTAATTTTGAATATATTTAGATCAAGAAAGTGGAATTTGGACCTGGATCGGGAAAAAATGAAAGATATTGGCTAAACGACTTATTCGTCATTTCCACATTCGAGATAAGTTTGTATGTGATAAATTTAATTATAATTATATTTTAAATGCTTTGATATATTATAAATTGTGAATACGAGACTTCGGATAAGTTCGATTTTGACTCGACGATAATTCGGCATTCAGAATCCTGGTTGAACCTTAGGAATAGTTTAAGATGCTAGTGACAAGTCATTAGGGAATACATTGAGTTGGCTTCGGGCCATGATATGGCACTTCTGGTACGAGTTATACCTATTTGGCTTCGAGCCATGCATATTGGCTGATTTGGCTGCGGGCTATGATGTCAGTACTTCGGAGATAAGTTACCTTGATTTGGCTACGGGCCATGGTATAGGTACTTATCGTGTGAGACCTTTAAGTATCCGACTTCTATTTTGAATGGTTCAATTGGTAAATGAAAGACGAGAATGTGTATGAGATTTATATGAGATAGTATAGGTATGTGCATAAACTATTTTAGCGTTGAACCAAAAAAATGATGATGAAAGTATATAATTTAGTGAATGAGTATTTGAAAGGTTTGTTAGCTAATGTAAGCTGCATATTGGTGTATTCAAATTATTGAATTATGTTTATGTGATTGCATTAAGTTTATTTCATATGAGCTTACTAAGCTTTATAGCTTACATCATTTATTTTTCTATGTTTTATAGTGTACACAAAGCTAGCTCAAATTTGGGGATCGTCAGAGATTGCTTCATACTATCTACCTATCTCTTGGTACCTATGAACTTTGTATTTTAAGTATATGGCATGTATAGGGACTTTAAGTCATTTTGGTTATGTTTGGTAATGATTTTGGCCATTTGAATTGGCTTATAAATGTGTATGTTTTGGTTTGTATATGTATATAGTCACGTGAGTTGGCTTAGGATGATGAATTTGATGATGGATATAAATGTGCAAATGGCTTTTGTTTTGAGTTTATAATTGACCTATGTTGTGTGATTGAGGTTGAATTCATGATGCTTATTGATATCAGGTAATTTGAATGTCAATAGGTCATGATTTGTGAATTGGTATGTTTGTGGAATTGAGCATATTAATGCATATTTGTAAATGGTCATTTTGATGTTTTGAGAAGAAAAGGATTGGCATGAATTTAGATGGCAATATATGGTATTTATGTTTTGCATTGGTTGATGTTGGAAATTGGTATAAGTCATGCCTGATTGGAATTAAAATATATACATATTGATGCTACATTGTGTGCTATTTGAGAGGTGTAGGTATGCCTAAATTTGGGTGGCAAATTGGCTTGGTAAATAGCCTATTTTTTTCCACACAGGCAGAGACATAGGCGTGTGTCTTGGCCGTGCGTGACACACAGTTAAGTAGACGGTCGTGTGTCCCCTAGTATTGATTTCAAAATTAAGTCAGTATGCTCCACTTTGCCTCACACATGGGCGTGTGACTTGGCCGTGTGGCATAAGTCAGTATACCCTATAGGTTTGGCACGGCCTAGAACATGACTTGGCACACGGGCATGTATGGCCATTTTTAGGGCACATGGGCTAGCCACACGGGCGTGTGTGTTGGCCGTGTGACCCAAGTCCGAGAGTTACATGGGGTCGGACATGGCAATGTGCTCCCATTTTCAATGTCCACATAGCCTGTGACACGGGCGTGTCTGGTGGCTGTGTGAGACACACGGGCGTGTGTCCCCTGTTTTGAGAAAAATTTTCAAAGTTTGTGAAAGTTTCTTAAGTTATCAGTTTAGTCCCGAACCATTCCCAATGTATGTTTAGGGCCTTGTAGGCTCGTATTAGGGACATTTTGATTGAGATTAATTGATGATTGTATGGTTTTATTAAATGTATGCGAAAAGTATGTTTTAAATATGTTTTGAGTCTGGTAATGCTCCGTAACCCTATTCTGGCATTAAATACGGGTGAGGGGTGTTACAAAAATAGAATTGACTGAAGAATCTAGAGAACTAATGGAAATTCAACAATCTAGAGATTGATTCAGGAGGACCTTTGAATCATTAGAGTTATCAGATTGATCTTTCAACCCTATTAGCTCATCAATAAAAGATCCACTTGTGCTAGAATTGAAGCCATTACAGTGCATCTGAAGTACACTTACTTGCGAGATAATGAGACACTATCTGTAGTTATCTCTACCAAGCTTACAACATACCAAGAGATGCAATTACTGGAAGCCTTAAAAAAATCCAAGAAAGCTTTAGGATGGTCAATTGCGGATATCAAAGGAATTAGCCCTGCAATTTGCATACACAAAATAATACTTGAATATTGCCATGGCAAATCTATTGAACATCAAAGGAGACTAAATCTTGTCATGAAGAAAGTAGTTAAGAAGGAGGTTATCAAATGGTTGGATGCTAGAATTATATATTCGATTTCTAATAGTTCTTGGGTGAACCCTGTTTAGTATGTACCCAAGAAAGGAGGAGCCATAGTATTCAACAACGATAACAACGAACTCATTCCCACACGTATTGTCACAGGTTGGAGAGTTTGTATGGATTATCAAAAACTCAACAAAGTAACAAAGAAGGACCATTTCTGTATGTCTTTTATAAATCAAATGCTGGACAGACTAGCAGGGATAGCTTTCTACTATTCTTTAGATGGCTACTCACGGTACAATCAAATTTCCATATTTACTACTGATCAAGAAAAGACTACATTCACCTAGCCTTACGGAACATTTGCTTTCAGGAGAAAGCCATTTGGGTTATGTAATGCCCCAACAACCTTCCAGCATTGCATGATGGCAATACTTTCCGACATAGTGGAGAAGTTCCTTGAAGTATTCATGGATGATTCCTTGGTGTTTGGCGAAACTTTTCAAGATTGCTTAAAAAATTTGGAGTTAGTACTTTGCCGATGTCAAAAAACAAATCTGGTGTTGAATTGGGAAAAATGTCACTTCATGGTTTGTGAAGGCATAGTTTTGGGTCACAAGCTTTCATAGCAAGGAATTGTCATTGACAAAGGAAAAATAGAAGTCATTGAAAATTTTCACCACCCACTTTAGCGAAATGAATTAGAAGCCTCCTGGGTCATGTTGAATTTTACCGTCGCTTCATCATAGATTTTTCTAAGATATCCAAGCCTTTCTATCAACTGTTAGAGCAAAATAGACTATTTCATTTTGATGAGTTAACCTCAAAGGCGTTCAATGAGTTGAAAGAGCGATTGATTATAACACCTATAGTCACTGCACCAGACTAGACTCTATCATATGAACTAATGTGCGATGTAAGTGACTTTGCTATCGAAGCAGTGCTGGGGCAAATAAAAGTCAAGATGTTTCATGCTATATATTACGTAACACCCCTTACCCGTGTCCAATGCCGGGATAGGGTACGAGGCATTACCAAACTAAATCGTTCACAAGCATGCAAAAATCGGGCTACAAAATTTCCTTTAACTGAAAAATTTTCACATACTTGCATAATGTGCCATATACGGGCCTACGAAGTCCCAAATATGCATTAAAGGAAATTTGGGACTAAACCAAGAACTTTGGAAAGTTTTGGAAAAACATAGAAAATTTTTCCATGACAGAAGGTCACACGCCCGTGTGCCTTCGACACGCCCATGTCCTCAGGCCGTGTAACTCTCTGACTATGACGTCAGTGAATATTTTGAACCACACGGCCAAGCCACACGCCCGTGGGCTAAGGCCGTGTCCCCCACACGGTTGAGACACACGACCGTGTCTCGGTGTAACACCCCTTACCCGAGACTGTTGCCAAAATCGAGCACGAGGCATTATTAAACTTAATCTATCACTTAAATAGTTTTAAAATTGTTTATTTAAACTTTTCGGAATGTGCTGTCATTCTGCGTTGTAGTCGCCTAAAAATTCATATCTTGAGTTCCGAAACTCAAAATTTAGATCCGTAATTTTTTTCTGAAACTAGACTCATATATCTATCCACTAATTTTTTTCTAGAATTTTTGACTTAGCCAATTAGTACAGTTTATTAGTTAAAGTTACCCCTATTTCAGAATTCGACTGCACTGACATCTACTTACTACGAACCACTTTTCTCCCTATACAAAATTAATATAACTATACCGTTTGTTTCTATTAAAACTAGATTCAATAAGAATTCTAACCATATAAATTACACCACCTGATTATTTTTTTACAATTTATGGTGAATTTCCAAAGTTGAAACAGGGGATCTAGAAATTTCTCTGACCCTGTTTGACTAAAACTCAGATATCTCATAAAATATAATACCTTTACCTGTTTTTCTTATTCCATAAGAAATAGACATAATAAGATTTAATTTCATATATTATTCACCATCAAACCATGTCTCTACGATTTTTAGTGATTTTTAAAAGTCATGCTATTTCTGATACTTAAATCTGTTTTTAAGTTACTTTCACATTTTTCTTAGTTTTCATGTGATAGTTACTACTTATTCATACATACTATTAAACATGTATATCATCAGCCCTTCTATTAGTTAATCACTAGCAAGTATTTACACATCATTCATTGATCATATTTCCTATACATGCCATACACAAAACGAAACGTCTAACTATACCAATGTGATTCCTTCGATAGTGTGATCGGGTCTCCGACATTTCCTTCGATCCCCTAGTGGCTTGATAAAAACTATAAGAAAAAGAAAATAAAGAGAGTAAGCACTAGGCTTAGTAAGCTTATAAGCAAATAAATTACAACATTCAGCATAATGAATAATTATACATAATGTCACCTAGCCTCATAAACTTTATTTACTTCTCATTTTCTACCTTCTTCTTTACTCACTTAACTTCTTTCTTACCTGACCTTTCACTATTCATAAATATAATCTACCTTCCCTTTTGCTGATAATTCACTGTAATTTAACGTGTACAATGACCCATTGAACCACTCGGAATACTAAGGATATTGGGGTCGTTCCTGTCTATCAATATCCTGCCAATGCCATGTCTTCGACATGGACTTACATGAATTATTCCTGTCTCCAATGCCATATATATATCTAATATGGGCTTACATGGCTCATTCCTGTCTCCAAAGCCATATATCTGATATGGACTTACATGGCTCATTTCTGTTTCATCTGTCTGTCAACCCCAATATCCTAACATTCCTAAGGTTCAAACGGGGCTTCCTAATGCTTTTTCTCTGTCACTTCGCTTTAATTCGACTTTAAATATTCTCATGAAATAAGTATATAAATGCTTGAAATTGACAATAATAATGTAAAATAAAAGAATATTGCATTTATTTATTCAGAAACTTACCTCGTATGCAAAAAAATAGCTACTTTTACCATTTCGTCCACAACTTGGTATTTTCTCCATTTTAGCCCGAATTTCAGTTTTCCTTGCTCTATCATTTAAAATATAGTCTAATTAGGACTCACATTATTCAAATTGACCCAAAATCATATTTTGGCAAAATTACTGATTTGCCCTAAACTTTCGCATATTTACACTTTTGCCCCAAAGCTCGTAAATTTAACTTCATCCTATTTTCTTATGTTTTATGACATGCTGGTCATTTTTCCTTCTATGGCAGCATCAAATTCATACTCTAACATGCACTTATGACTATTAGGTATTTTTACCGAGATTAAGTCGTTTTACTGCTTTTTGCTTAAAACCGAGTAGTACAAATTGTCTAACATAATTTAAAAGCTCATATTCTATCATAAAACATCAAAATACACAAATTTCACCTATGGGTATTTTTCCAAATATGAACCCTAACTTAAATTATTGCTAGCATAAGCTTTATCGAGCTCACGGGACTCAAAACGTAAAGAACATTAAAAACGGGCTTGGAATCACTTACTATGGAGCTTGAAAGCTTGAAACAAACCCTAGCTATGGAGAACCCTTGAAATTTCGTCCTAATGAAGAAGATGGACAAAAATTGGCTTTTAATTTTGTTTTTAATTCATTTTAATAACTAAATGACCAAAATGCCCTTACTACTAAACTTTCCAAAAATTCCTTCCATGTCCTAATTTTTTCCATGAACTTAAAATTGGTCAAATTGATATTTAAGACCTCCTAATTAATATTTCAAAGCAATTTCATACTAAAAACTTCTAGAATGCAAGTTTTGCAAATTATTCGATTTAGTCCCTAATCTCAACTTAAGCACTTTATGCATAGAATTTCATCACGAAATTTTCACACAATCATGTAATCATATCATGACCCTCAAAATAATAATAAAATAAATTTTTCTACCTTGAATTTGTGGTTTCGCAACCACTATTCCGTTTAGGCCCTATTTCGGGATGTTACATTTCTCCCCTTTTTGGATTTTCGTCCCCAAAATCTTACAATGAAAAAGATTTGGGTCTTGTTTTTGCATAGCCTCTTCGGGTTCCCATGTAGCCTCGTCTACCCCATGCCTATTCCATAGTACTTTCACAAGTACAATACTTTTGTTCCTTAATTGCTTTACCTCTCGAGCTAGAATCTTTCTTCGTTCTTCACCATAAGTCATGTCATTGAATCTCAACCTCTGTCTGAGAAATTACATGTGATGATCCGAACAATAACGACGTAGCATAGACACATGAAATACATTATGAATCTTCTCTAACTCAATCGACAAAGCTAACCGATATGCTAATGGTCCGACTCTCTCAATCACTTCAAACGGTCCAATAAAACGTGGACTTAGTTTGCCTTTCTTGCCAAATCTGAGAACTTTCTTCCACGGGGATACTTTCAAAAAAAAAACTTTGTCACCAACTTGATACTCAATCTCTTTTCTCTTCAAATCTGCATACGACTTTTGTCCGCATGCGAAATTTGCTTTTAAGCAATCTCGATGATTTTTACTTTCTCTTACTGTTTCTTTAACTAGATCAACTCAGTAAATCGATTTCCTTTAAGCTCTGTCCAATACAAAGGTGTGCGACATTTACGTCCATACAAAGCTTCATAAGGTGCCATCTTCAAACTCGACTGATAACTATTATTGTAGGCAAATTCTACTAATGGTAAATATTTTTTCCCAACTGCCTTGAAATTCCAATACACAGCATCTAAGCATATCTTCAAGTACCTGAATAACTCTCTCTGACCGACTGACCGTCGGTTTGAGGATGGAAAGCTGTACTAAAACTCAACTTTGTGCCCAAAGCCTTCGTAATTTCTTCCAAAACCGTGAAGTAAATCTTGGATCTCTCATGCAAAATAATCGATAATGGCACTCCATGTAGTCTAACTATCTCTGAAATGTATAACTCAGCCAACTTGTCAAGTGAGTAATCCATACGGATTGGGATAAAATGAGCCGACTTAGTTAACTTATCAATCACAACCCATATTGCATCTTTCTTTCTCGATGTAAATGGCAATCCTGTCACAAAATCTATAGTAACTCGATCCCATTTCCACTCAGGGACTAGCACAGGCTGCAATAAACCTGAAGGTACCTGATGTTCGGCCTTTACTGGCGTGACATCATCATCATCTAGAAATAAACTCAAAAATGCCCCTTCTCATTCCTACCCACACGGATCGGATATCATCATTTAACCCATCCTCAAACCTTTTACACATGATAGCCTCTGTGGACACACATTCTTGAGCATATTTAATGAGCACGACAAATTCACGCTCATAATCGGTCACCGCATATTGCCTTGTTTCAATTCCAGAATTCTTTTCTCTTACGGTCAATAAACCTCTGATCGATGTACTTTTTACGAAATTCCTCCCGAAAGAAATCCCAAGTGACCCTCTCCTTTGGTACAACCGATATAAGTGTCTTCCACCAGTAGTAGGTTTGAGTCTCCAAAAAGTGATACTACACATTTCATGCATTCCTCGGTGTACAAGATAATTCACAAAGACTCGATAGTATTTTCTAACCAAAATTCTGCTCTTTTCTCGCATCATCATCTTTTGTTGCTCAAATTCTTCGCCGCTTTGTTTCTGATTCTATCAATGGTGGCTTTTCTCTTATCACTGCACTGTGATCGGGGAGCTTGAGCTACATGGGTAGCCCGAGAATCATGAGGGGTGGAGGTCTAACTACCGGATTCGTGCACGAACGAACTCGGCAAACCAATCATTCAAAGCTTGGAAGAGAGCTTCTCGAGTCACTCCTCCTCGATTAATCATTCTCGCCTATTCTCATATGGCGCTACCCCTTCCACGGGAGCGGGCGCATTACTTCCTACATCATCATCACCAGCTCACTCGGGATCCATTACAATAAAACAAAATATTTAAAAATCGTCAGAGTCATCACACTATCAAAATACGGTATGGCATGTATAGCCGACTTTTACTCACACTAACTATTCCGAGAACCGACTAAACCTGCTCTGATACCAATAAATGTAACACCCTTTACCCGAGATCAAGTTTCCAAAATCGAGCACGAGGCATTACTAAACTTAATCTATCACTTAAATAGTTTTAAAATTGTTTATTTAAACTTTTCGGAATGTGCTGTCATTCTGTGTTGTAGTCGCCTAAAAATTCATATCTTGAGTTCCGAAACTCAAAATTTAGATCCGTAATTTTTTTCTGAAACTAGACTCATATATCTATCCACTAATTTTTTTCTAGAATTTTTGACTTAGCCAATTAGTACAGTTTATTAGTTAAAGTTACCCCTGTTTCAGAATTTGACTGCACTGACCTCTACTTACTACGAACAACTTTTCTCCCTATACAAAATTAATATAACTATACCGTTTGTTTCTATTAAAACTAGATTCAATAAGAATTCTAACCATATAAATTACACCACCTAATTATTTTTTTACAATTTATGGTGAATTTCAAAAGTTGAAACAGGGGATCTAGAAATTTCTCTGACCCTGTTTGACTAAAACTCAGATATCTCATAAAATATAATACCTTTACCTGTTTTTCTTATTCCATAAGAAAATAGACATAATAAGCTTTAATTTAATATATTATTCACCATCAAACCATGTCTCTATGATTTTTAGTAATTTTTAAAAATCATGCTATTTCTGATACTTAAATCTATTTTTAAGTTACTTTCACATTTTTCTTAGTTTTCATGTGATAGTTACTACTTATTCATACATACTATTAAACATGTATATCATCAGCCCTTCTAATAGTTATTCACTAGCAAGTATTTACACATCATTCATTGATCATATCATATCAAAAGAAACCAAGTTCCTATACATGCCATACACAAAACGAAACGTCTAACTATACCAATGTGATTCCTTCGATAGTGTGATCGGGTCTCCGACGTTTCCTTCGATCCCCGAGTGGCTTGATAAAAACTATAAGAAAAAGAAAATAAAGAGAGTAAGCACTAGGCTTAGTAAGCTTACAAGAAAATAAATTACAACATTCAAAGATAATGAATAATTATACATAATGTCACCTAGCCTCATAAACTTTATTTACTTCTCATTTTCTACCTTCTTCTTTACTCACTTAACTTCTTTCTTACCTGACCTTTCACTATTCATAAATATAATCTACCTTCCCTTTTGCTGATAATTCACTGTAATTTAACGTGTACAATGACCCATTGAACCACTCGGAATACTAAGGATATTGGGGTCGTTCTGCCTATCAATATCTCGCCAATGCCATGTCTTCGACATGGACTTACATGAATTATTCTGTCTCCAATGCCATATATATATCTAATATGGGCTTACATGGCTCATTCCTGTCTCCAAAGCCATATATCTCGATATTGACTTACATGGCTCATTTCTGCATTACATCATCTGTCTGTCAACCCCAATATCCTAACATTCCTAAGGTTCAAACGGGGCTTCCTAATGCTTTTTCTCTGTCACTTAGCTTTTAATTCGACTTTAAATATTCTCATGAAATAAGTATATAAATGCTGGAAATTGACAATAATAATGTAAAATAAAAGAATATTGCATTTATTTATCAGAACTTACCTCGCATGCAAAAAAAATAGCTACTTTTACCATTTCGTCCCACAACTTGGTATTTTCTCCATTTTAGCCCGAATTTCAGTTTTTCCTTGCTCTATCATTTAAAATATAGTCTAATTAGGACTCACATTATTCAAATTGACCTAAATCATATTTTGGCAAAATTACGATTTTGCCCCTAAACTTTCGTATATTTACACTTTTGCCCCAAAGCTCGTAAATTTAACTTCATCCTATTTTCTTATGTTTTATGACATGCTGGTCATTTTTCCCTTCTATGGCAGCATCAAATTCATACTCTAACATGCACTTATGACTATTAGGTATTTTTACCGATTAAGTCGCTTTTACTCGTTTTGCTTAAAACCGAGTAGTACAAATTGTCTAACATAATTTAAAAGGTCATATTCTATCATAAAACATCAAAATACACAAATTTCACCTATGGGTATTTTTCCAAATATGAACCCTAACTTAAATTATTGCTAGCATAAGCTTTATCGAGCTCAATGGACTCCGAAAACGTAAAGAACATTAAAAACGAGGCTTGGAATCACTTACTATGGAGCTTGAAAGCTTGAAACAAACCCTAGCTATGGAGAACCCTTGAAATTTCGTCCTAATGAAGAAGATGGACAAAAATTGACTTTTAATTTTGTTTTTAATTCATTTTAATAACTAAATGACCAAAATGCCCTTACTACTAAACTTTCCAAAAATTCCTTCCATATCCTAATTTTGTCCATGAACTTAAAATTGGTCAAATTGCTATTGGAGACCTCCTAATTAATATTTCAAAGCAATTTCATACTAAAAACTTCTAGAATGCAAGTTTTGCAAATTATTCGATTTAGTCCCTAATCTCAACTTAAGCACTTTATGCATAGAATTTAATCACGAAATTTTCACACAATCATGTAATCATATCATGAACCTCAAAATAATAATAAAATAAATTTTTCTACCTTGAATTTGTGGTTTCGCAACCACTATTCCATTTAGGCCCTATTTCGAGATGTTACACTCGGCCCGTGTAATCAATAATGAGGCTATTTTCCAAGCCTTCATGTTACCCATAAACCCTTACAACCTTATACATATTAGTGATTAAAACACTATTTACTAAGATATATTTATAACATTAACATGCTATCATTCACACATTTTGTATACTCATATAATATCAAGTCGAGACACAACGATACCTATTCATTATCCTTGTCATTTAATGACCACCATTACCAAATTTTCATAATCATCATCTTATTTCCATATTACACATCTAATTCATGGCCATGACCATTTAGATTTGGTCATAAAACATTCATCATACACATATGTCTTAATACCAATCATGCATGCCTTACAAGCATAATCACATCACAAGCATTAGAACACATCATAGATAAATAGATTTACAAATCATAGTTACTATGAGCCATACCTCATGGCCATATGTAAGTAACTCAAGGTAAGCCAATACCTTTGGCTAATCATAAAAACGGCTAACATAAAAACTAAATCCTTATACATGCCACTCACACGAAAACGGTTAACATATATTGGTCGATACTTCAAAGGCGATGGCTTGATAGTGTGATGTGCCTCCAACGATCTCCAATCTCGAGCTAACCTGACAACACTAAAGAAAATGAAAGGAAGGGAGTAAGATTTATAGCTTAGTAAAACCGTATGAAAAATAATAAGCAATTATCAACTTGCTCCTCAAGGTAATACAACCGTATTGCACTTTTACTTATGCTCAGGTCAAGCTGTTTTCTCGAGTGATGGTCACTAAATTATCTATATCTGGAGCTATGAAACTCCAAATTAAGATCCATTAATTTTCCCTGAAACTAGACTCACATATCTTATTATCACCAAAATTTTTAGAATTTTTTGTCTAGCCAATAAGTACAGTTTATTTTTTAAATTTACCCCTTTTACGCTATTTGACAGTTTCGACCCTTCTTCACTAAAAATTAATTTTCTCATAATACTGGACACGGATGATGTTCTCGTCTATTTCTATTGTAAATAGACTCATTAAAAATTCTAAGAATATAAATTATAACCCATAAATATTTTTTTAAAACTTTCAATGATTTTCTCAAATCAGAATAGGGGATTTCGAAATAATTCTGACTCTATCTCACAACAATTTAAATATTTCATGATATGAAATTCTTTTGCTTACACCGTTTCATCTATGTGAAACTAGACTCATTAATATTTAATGTCATATTTTATTCAACCTCTAATTCAATTTTCACAATTTTTGGTGGATTTTCAAAATTGGACTATTGTTGCTGTCCAAAACTATTTTTGTGTAAATTAATGATATTAAATTTATCACACCTTATTAATTTATTTTCACCACATTGGTAAAGATACATATTTATACATCATAAGTATAGACCTATAATCACAAGGTCATCACAAAATCATTCTCATAGGCATGAATTACCTATTTACATCTTAACCAAATGTGCATCATGAACCGAAATCATTTCTTAGGAGCTTGGCATACATACCTGTGTTACTCAACATGCTCATATTCATTCCTTACTAGTCATACAACATGAGTTCAATTCACATTTCATCAGTTTAATGTAAGTACCTGTACCACACACATTATAGCCATAAGCTCTATCATTTCAATTTAAACCTTAAATTTCCCATTGATCCATTTGGAATACCATAGGATAACCACTAAGCCTCAAACATAAGGGTACGATGCCGATGCCATGTTCCAAACATGGTCCTACACTGGCTCACATATCTAAGTCGATGCCATGTCCCAGACAGGTCTTAATCTGGCTCTCATCTATCGGTGTTGATGCCATGTCCCAAACAGGTCTTATACTGACACATGTCAAGCCGATGCCATGTCCCAGACAGGTCTTACACTAGCTTGCATATCTCAAGGCCGATGCATGTCCCAGACATGTCTTACACTAGCTCTCTCTTAATGCCAATGCCATGTCCCAGACATGGTCTTACACTAGCTCTCATAATGTGGCTGATGCATGTCCCAGACATGTCTTACACTAACACACATCCATATCACCCAAATGTCATGGCAAGGATATCCGATCTATTCCTAAGCTTCAACCGGGAGTTTTTACCGCATTAAATCTCACCATATATTACTCATAGATACGTTCAAGCATTATATACATAATCAAATATTCAATGCATAAATACGACTAAGTTGCATTATTTACATACAACTTACTTGTTTCTATGGGATATCATATTCCATCAAACTTCTATTGTATTCTATCATCACATGAATATTATTAACGTTTGACATCACTTTCATCATACTCAATATCATCAACATATAATTCAATATAACCAAAGCAAGATAGATTTCAAGTATATTAACAATAACATGGATAACATGCTTATTTAGTCACACGGACTTACCTCGAATGCAATTTTGGCTAATTATTCAATTTTAGTCCATAACCTTATACTTTTCGATTTAAACCCAAATCTCAATATTCTTGATCTAACATGATGAAATTCACTCATTTAATCATTACATTAATTAAAACATTCTATAATTCACAATTATGCAAAATGGCCATTTTGCCCTTAGACTTTACAAAAATTATAATTTTTCCCTTAGGCTCATAAATCGATTGTTATCAAATTTCCTCCTTTACCAAGTGTAGCCGAATTCTTTTTTATAACTATAGCAACTCACAATTTCAATTATTTCACACATTTACAACTTATTTTACAACTTTACAAAATAGCCCTTTCTAGGTTTTCATGCAAACCTCTTTCACAAAAGTTGTTTATTACACAACCAAGATTCATTTTCTTCCATAAAATTTCAGCTAACAACATAAATGCTCTCATGGCAGAACCCTAGACTTTCATCCATTTTGCAAAATAGTCCCCTCATTAGCTAGATTATGCTACAAGGGTCCCAAAAGTACAAAAATTATCAAGAAAGACCATTAAAATCTCTTACTTGTAAGGGATATAAGGGGCTGAAAGTTTAGGCTCTTAAAACCCCCTTGTTTGCTGCCATTTTCGATGGAAGAAGAAGAAGGATGAAAAAAAATGACAACTTTTTTTCCTTATTTTATTTTATGACCAAATAAGTCACCAACACCACAAAACTTTGACTATTCTCTATTTCTTGTCCCCTATGGCCGGCCATCCCATTTATAAGGGTCTAATTGCTCTTTAAAGACCCCTAATTATGGTTCTCTAGCTATTTAACACATTTGGGTAGTAAAACAAAACTTTTGCCCTTTATGCGATTTAGTCCTTTTTCTCAATTAAGCTCACAAACACTAAAATTAATTTGCCAAAATTTTCATGCTCTTATATAAATATGCTATAACACATAAAATAATATAAAAATAATTTATCTGACCTGGGTTAGTGGTTCTGAAACCACTGTTCCTACTAGGCCCAAAATCGGGCTGTTACAATTCTCCCCCTTAGGGATTTCCATCCCCAAAAATCTTACCAGGAAAGTGGTTTGGTTTTTCACATAAACTTCTCTTTCTCACAATCATTGCTAGAGAACTTTCACTTGTCTGTGCCTTAAATACTTACCTCGTTATTTTCTCATATTCGAATCATGAGTGCTTCTTGGTTATACAACGCTTTCACTGAACCTTAATCTCTATCAGAGAGTTCATGCACTCAAAAGTCTAATCCATACCATCATGCTACATATACACTCTTACTTGAATCTTTTCAAATTCAAATAGTGAAACTAGTCAATTCATCCTGGTCTTATGCTCTCTATAATTTCACACAGTCCAATTGTTTACCAATTCAACTTTCAGTTGCCTCTAAATTTCAAAGCCTCCTTTAGCTTTCCCAAGAAATCATGATATAAAACTCGAATCTTAATCCGATTAGTTGAGACTATAATTCCAAGAAATCCAACAATTATAAAGACACAAAATACCATGAATCAGATTAGCGAAAATTTACTATATACTGGCATGATGTACATATCTCGTCAAACATTTAACAACAAGTCACATAACATTGTTCTCTTTCAGAGACAGGAATAATCCAAACATGAAATTCATATCAACTTTTTCTCATTTCCATTCTAGTGTCAACACAGGTGAAAATAACTCTGATGACACTTGATATACATCCTTAAACTTTGCAATATTTCTAGAATTCGTGTACAAAGATCAACAATATCAAGTTCCAAATTCGATCACTAAAAGGTTTCCTCGCAAAATTTCTATATAAGTTTTGGGTTTTTCTATCCAAGTACTTGTAACCACAATTTACTTTCTCAAATATCATATAATTGCATTAGCCCAAGTAACACACATATCTCGATTGAAGGTATTAATTTCAATTAACTTACTTGAGAAAAGAATTTCCACTATACAAATTGAAATTCGTATTTTCATCATTTATGCTTTCACTGATGTCAAATCCTTACACGAAAATTAGAGGAATCCAATTACTAAAATCACCACATCGCCATGATCAAATCAGGAGCATAGTCATACTTGACATATTTATTACAAGCTGAAGGACACATTTTTTTTTTTGGACATGAGCTGTAATTTACAATTTATGGAATAAAAATGAGAAGAAAACCAAGATAAAGGAACCCACAATAGAGAAATCTAGAAAAACATCATTCCAACCCACTAGAAACAATTACAACAAGAATGATAAACTTCTCGTATGCATATATATATCAGGCAGAGTAATAATTGGAAGGGACAAAATCATAGCATCATACGCATTTTCTCTTCAGTTCCCAATAGACGGAATGTAACAGTATACCAGAAAGAAATAGGACCATGCGGATCATAAACCAATCAGACTGACAATGTCTTTGTCTAACATTAAAATTAGATAACACTCCTATATAACAAGAATTTCATCAAAAGATAGATAGCTGCTATAGCACTTCTGAGAACAATGATCTTTTAGAATATGTCAAGAAAGGCAGTCATCATCTGTTCACTGTAATTACCATACTCAAACATCTCATATTAAAAATATCATTCTTTTCACTAAAGAAGATCAGTTCTGAGAAGATCTCTATCATTACATTTTCTCAACCTCATATCTTAGTAATTTGATCTACCAAAGTAAATTTCTTCTCTAACTGTGACAGTGCAATACTCGAATAATCTTTATGTCAACCCAATACTTTTCTAGCTGTGGCTTACTTATCAACTCATTCTCAATCTCTACTCATGTTTATACTTATTCCTCCACTGAACTCTTTGGTTTCACACTTGTGAGTTTATTCAGTGCAAGTTTCATGAAATTCCATTACAAAAGACTACTCTGGTAAGGGGGGTGAGGTCGTAGGGCCTCTAACTCGACTCTCATAAATATATGCACATGACACAACTTTCATCGTCATTGCGAGACTATCACAATCATGTCATTCATTTCAGGGAAATCATCACTCATATTTGTATTTCACAATTTTTCGATTATCTTATTCACTTAAGTTCACTTATGCAACATTCTATGAATTATGGATAACTTTTCTCGTCACATTCACTTAATTAAACATATCAAGCACATCATATCATATGAGGGCCAACAAATATGAATAAATGTACATTATAATCGAAACTTTGATTTCACACATCATCATATGCATGTCATTACGATCATATAAATCTATCCAATAATTTAACACATTTACTCAAGCTATACAAGCTTGCCAATCAAAATCATTCGAATAACTATACATGAACATTTTTTATCTATATCTTTAGTAAGTTACCTAAACACATGCATTCACTCGAACAATTCAATCATATACACCATGGGATTATCAACCAATCACAGATAAGCTCATTATGCCATGTACACTTTCTATTTCATGTTTCTCATATCACAAATATGTATATATACATTTCATGAATTCTTATTCGTACCTTTCTGAGTTTCAACTCATCATAATTGCACTTTATTTAAATACCTTAGTATATTTATCTATGTGATCGGGTGTAGCTCGGTTGGAGAGTACCTTGTCTACAAAAGATGGTTCTCATTCACGTCAGGAGACATCACACTATCACAAATTTGTGGCATGTATGGCTAGACTCTTACACGTGCTAGGTTAGTCTGAGAACCAACTAAACCATAGCTCTGACACCACTAAATGTAACACCCCTTACTCGTGTCCGATGTCGAGATAGGGTACGAGGCATTACCGGACTAAATCGTTCACAAACATACAAAAAACGAGCTACAAAATTTCCTTTAATTCAAAACTTTTCACACAGTTGCATAATGTTCCATATACGGGCCTACAAAGCCCTAAACATGCATTAAAGGCAGTTTGGAACTAAACCGAGAACTTTGGAAAGTTTTTGAAAAACTTAGAAAAAATTTTCCATGACACAAGGTCACACACCCGTGTACCTTCGAGTCCTCAGGCCATGTAACTCTCTGGCTATGACGTTAGTGAATATTTTGAACCACACGGCCAAGCCACACGCCCGTGGGCTAAGGTCGTGTCCCCCATACGGTTGAGACACATGACTGTGTCTCGACCCGTGTAATCAACACTTAGGCTATTTTCCAAGCCTTCATGTTACCCATAAACCCTTACAACCTTATACATATTTAAACCATAAATCATGGCATCATTTTAGTGATTAAACACTCTTTATTAAGATATATTTATAACATTAACATGTTATCATTCACACATTTCGTATACTCATATAATATCAAGTCGAGACACAACAATACCTATTCATTAGCCTTGTCATTTAATGATCACCATTACCAAATTTTCATAATCATCACCTTATTTACATATTACACATCTAATTCATGGCCATGACCATTTAGATTTGGTCATAAAACATTCAACATACACATATGTCTTAATACCAATCATGCATGCCTTATAAGCATAATCACATCACAAGCATTAGAACACAACATAGATAGATAGATTTACAAACCATAATTACTATGAGCCATACCTCATGGCCATATGTAAGTAACTCAAGGTAAGCTAATACCTTTGTCTAATCATAAAAATGGCTAACATAAAAACTAAATCCCTATACATGCCACTCACAAGAAAACGCTTAACATATATGGGTCGATACTTCAAAGGCGATGGCTTGATAGTGTGATGCTGCCTCCGACGATCTCCAACCCCGAGCTAACCTGACAACACTAAAGAAAAGAAACAAAAGGGAGTAAGCTTTATAGCTGAGTAAGACCGTATGAAAAATAATAAGCAATTATCAACTTGCTCATTAAGGTAATACAACCATATTGCACTTTTACTTATGCTCAGGTCAAGCTATTTTCTCGAGCCATAGTCACTAAATTATCTATATCTGAAGCTACGAATCTAAATTAAGATCCACTAATTTTCCCTGAAACTAGACTCACATATCTTCTTACCATAAAATTTTTAGAATTTTTGGTCTAGCCAATAAGTACAGTTTATTCTTTAAAGTTACCCTTTTTACGCTGTTTGACAGTTCCGACCCTTCTTCACTAAAAATTAATTTTCTCATAATACTAGACTAGGATGATGTTCCTGTCTATTTCTCTTGAAAATAGACTCATTAATAATTCTAATAATATAAATTATAACTCATAAATATTTTTGTAAAATGTTCAATGATTTTCTCAAATCAGAATAGGGGATTTCAAAATCATTCTGACTTTGTCTTACAACAATTTAAATATTTCATGATATGAAACTATTTTGCTTACACCGTTTCTTCTATGTGTAACTAGACTCATTAATATTTAATTTCATATTTTATTTAGCTTCTAATTCAATTTCCACAATTTTTGGTGGATTTTCAAAATCAAACTACGGTTGCTATCCAAAACTGCTTTAGTGTAAATTAATGATACTAAGTTTATCACACCTTATTAATTTATTTTCACCACATTGGTAAAGATGCATAGTTATACATCATAAGTATAGACCTATAATCACAAGGTCATCACAAAATCATTCTCATAGGTATGAATTACCCATTTACATCTTCACCAAATGTGCATCATGAACCGAAATCATTTCTCAGGAGCTTGGCATACATACCAGTGTTACTCAGCATGCTCATATTCATTCCTTACTAATTATACAACATGAGTTGAATTCACATTTCATCAATTTCATGTAAGTACCTGTACCACTCACAACATAGCCATAAGCTCTATCATTTCAACTAAAACCCTAAATTTCCCGTTGAACCATTTGAAATACCACAGGATAATCACGAAGCCACAAACATAAGGTTACGATGTTGATGCCATGTTCCAAACATGGTCCTACTGTAACACCCCAAACTCAGCCTAGACGTTATGACCGGATCCGACATGCCACATCAAAACGTTCAAAACATTTTATGTTTTTAATCCAAAAACTTACTTAGTGCTTAGAGGATGATTTCATTATAGGTTAAAGTGAATGGAAGCTGCGCACCAGGTAGGAAACCGGAAAAGAGGAGGTGAGTCCATCGGACTGCTTAAGTACCAAGCTTCCTTTGGATCCAATCCTAGACATGCACACCACCATTGCCACACCTTAACTTAGGGTATATTATTAAGAACCAATTCGATTACGTTCATTTTAAGAAAAGTGATTAATTTTGGAAAACGTTTTCATAGCGGAAGCTTTGCTTATTATCGTGTTATTTGGAAATCAATGATCATTCTTTTTTAACGCGCCTAAAGCTAACTTGGTTTCAATAGTTAAAAATAAAACAGACCTACTCTAACAAAACATATCCAAACCTTTAAAAATAATTAAAAGCGGCCTTATTACAACTTAAAACCCCAAATCATAAAAGTAAATAAATAAAAAGTCCAATTCACCAGAAGAAAACCAAAATTTGCAAAACGTGTGGTCACTCCGAATCCCTCTCAGCTCCAAGCCTACTATGGTTGGGGATTACCTGCGTTGATGAAAATAAATAAGTGAGTTTGGGGAAACTTAGTGTGTAAATTAACCCAACCATAGCCTATATCAGTCAACCCACAGAAACAGATCAAGTTGGCCTTAGCCCGCAATGTATCTGAATAAAGCCCATAGGCCCATAACAGAACAGAACAGATATCACATGTATATGCAGAAACCCAACCCAAATCCAGCCCTATGCACCCCCGTCCAACCTTACACCATGTGAGGAGACTACTCGACCCACCCAACCGCTACACGCCACAGAAATTTGCAGCATGGTTTCCAAATACAGATAATGTGACAGAGTCACCATATACAGATATTTGTGGCAGTGCCACCAGAACAGATAAATGTGGCGGAGCCACCAGATCAGATAATTGTAGCATAGCCACCAGGACGCTTCCTTCATAAATATAACCCATGTCCCCATGCAACAAATATACAATCATGGCATACATCACACAGAATCAGATCATCATGCTTTTCAGTCAAAATTAACCCTAGGGGTATAATGGTCATTTTGTACCTAGGGGTATAATAGTAATTTTACATACATAGGGGTATTTCAGTAATTTAACTATTCTTAAGGTTTTAATGCATATCATAACCATTTACGTACTAACAGGAACACTTACCGAGCATACCTACCGTGTTGGGCCCGTTGGCCCATTAACCCGATTTTGGCCCATTAAGCCAAAAAAATTGAAATGTACGAAATTGCGCGTACTGCAGTCTTATCACTTCAGATTACCGAATATGTTAATCCACTTATCTTACAAGCATTCGCACACTCGCAAGTTCACGAAATACTGATTTTTTGGCATTTTAGCTTTTCAGCTTTTGCCGATCTAGTCTATGAGAGTGATGCGATCCGGCCCGGGAAGTTGAGTCAAATTCACGTAGTTGCCCAATCGTAGACGAGAGAATTGTTCGTGCCTCGAATTTTAGTAATAGAAGTAAAAGAATAAGTTAGGATAAGCGGAAGGTTTCAAGAAGTGTAGAAGTAGCAATAGGTTCGGCTAAGGGTAGCAAAGATGGATGATGGATAAATGGCTCGGTTTGGGTAACAAAAAGAAATTTGAAAGATGGGGATGGAAATCGAACTTAACGCCAGGAATGATTCAACACTAAAAAGTGTCACCCCGATTCCTATATTGTTAAGGTGGAAAGATGGATAGAAGGATAGGTGAACGCCACACCAAGATTGGTGATAAGTTCAAACAAGATCGGTAGACGCCACTAGCACAAACTAGATAAGTCTTCGAAACTTGTACGAGAGATGAGAGGAAGCAACCTCACAAGAACAATGTTCATTCAATAATTTGGCAAAAAAGTCCCCTTACAAAGAAATGAACAAACTATTTATAGGCTATCATGCAGTAGCCAAATGGACAAACTAGTAGCTTAAAGACTAAGTAAATTCAGCTAAGAATGCACTAGAATATTCTAGAATAAATCATTAAAGGGTTAAGTCCACATTCGGCTGATTGGAACTTCAATGGGCAGCTTCATGGTTAAGCAAAATTGACTTGGATGAATGTGAATGGATGGCAGCCCATTAGCTTGTCTAAATTCGTCCATGGATTGATTGGTGCATTAAAGAAGTGTCTTTTGGCCGAATAGTCACCTAGGGAAGTCATTTGGGCAGCAAATGATTCATGTATCTAGAACTAGATGCATTCTCCCATTCGTTGTAGCTTGCTATCCATGCATCTTCTCTTAATCTTCATTCATGAATTGAATTTGGAAATTAATTATGCAGCTACCCCTTGGCCGAATAAGTACTTAGGAAACCCAATAAATCTCCCACATACATTCGGTCATGCATGGAACTGAAAGGGGTCTTGAATCTAGCCATTCATGAACAACCATTAATTACTCTTTATACATGCATGTGTACCATCCAAAGAGAATGGATCTTTATGGATTCATTGTACCGTCCAAATGGGGAATGTAAGATATTAATCCTTATGCATGTACACAAGCAGTCCATGTACATGTACATAATTCTTCCCAAGCATTGAACCAAGCTATGCATGTATCTTCTCATCCATTGAATTAAACCCGTGCATGCACCTAGCCTTAAATGCGCTTCCAATATTCGGCTGAACCTACAAGTGAAATGAACAGATTTAATTATGATATTTAGACATAATTAAACAGCAAATAATAAGTTAACTAATTAGGACAAATTAAATTAAAATTAAATAGATTATTAATTCATCTAGCTCAAACTAAATGAAAATATTTAATGAACTAATTTGAGCTAGGGAAATTGACATGAGCTATAGGAAATTAAATTATAAACAAAGTTAAAACTTGATTTATTGAAATAAAAAAGAAATGAGCTGAAACGAGCTAAGATCAAGCTCAAACGAGCTCAAGTGAGCTGATTTGAGCTGAATGGTGCATGGGGAGCTGGAGAGGAGCTGAGATCGGATTGCAAAAGAATGCATTGACTCTTCAAGGAGTTGTCCTTAGCTCCTCCAACGTCATGGACCTTGTTATCATCCCAAATGCGCAACACCAATGCCGATAAAGCATCTTGAATCTACTTAGCTTGAGATCGAGTCATGGGGCCTTTTTGGAAGCTCGATTAAATCATGATTTGCATTCGAGGATGCCCCGGGCGTGCTCACATCAGAGAGGGTGTCAATTACACACCTGATTTATAACGGTACGTTGGCGAGATCCACACACGAACTGCCTACAATTGGATTATTAACACGTTAATCTAAATATCAAAATCCAACTACGTATTTAACCCCTTACCATATTCGGCCAATACAGCCTTAGATCCCAGAGTTCTTTGCCTTCTTGCCGAAATATGGGTTAGATCCAAAGATCCAACCGAGATAGTCTTCAAGCCCTTTTTGCTGTACGCCCTCTTGTCCTCTTGTCTACGCTAACTCTTACACAATCAAAAAGAAAGGCACAAAACCCTTAGTCCAAAACGCTAGCCACCCTTAGGGGTTTCGGTTTTTCTTAATTCCTGAAATAAGGAAATAGATTTGAAAACTTACCACCGGTTCCTTTAGTCAACGATTCTACTTTAGTACTTATTTAATTCTGATGTAGATCAAACTCTCCAACCCGAGCAGAAGTCGATCCTTTACTTGTCTAATGATTCGGCTATACCCCTAAGACTATAGGGTTTTTTTAGCTTTTTGAAACAGTGAAGAAAAGATGAGGATTTTGTAGTGGCTTTGTTGACAGAGGTTTAGGGTTTAAAATAAGAAAGAATTGATCAAAAAAGGATGAAGAAAAATTAGTAGGTTTTGCTAGGAGAATTCGGCACAGAGAATATAGGCTTTCGGGATTTCGACTTTTGTGATATTCGGCTGTAAGGCTTAAATATAATGGTAAGAAAGTGGTGTTGAGTAGAATGGTAGAAGGATTCGGTCTATGAAGGAAAAGAAGAGGAGCAAGTAGATGAAGAGAAAAAGAAAAGAAAAGAAGAGGAGGAAGGATGGTCAGAAAAAGGCACAACTTACCCCAAATGCCGAATTTATACTTGGCATTTAACCTAGCCAAAGTTTACCCCCTAAAGAAACCCTTGGCTGGCCAACTCTTGCTCCTTAAGAGTCCACCAATCAGCTAATACTGCTCTCCCTCATCAGCTCCTAAATCCTCTCCCTTATCCCCTCTTTACTCAATCTCCTAAGCAACTCAACCTCCTCCGGACAGACTTTTACTTGAGTTCCATTACTTACCATTCCTAAGCATAAAAATAATTCCCTTAATATACTGTCATCGTAACTTGAACCTCAGTTCTCCCTAGCCATCCACACGCCACTTTTATAGCCTTCCCAGTGGCGTCACATGCCACTTTGCCACATGCTTCCTTGTGGCTTGTTTTACCAATTAATTTCTTAAAAGCCCAATATACTAAAATCCCTTTTTCTTGTAAAATTAAAATTAGTTAATTCTACCGGTTTTTAACTTAGACTTGGGCCTTCTAAAGGCCCACTATCATACTTAGACTTACATCAAGCAGTCAAAACACAAAATCCTAAAATTTGCTGGAAATCACAGAAATCCTGAAAATCCTAAAAATTGGGGCATTGCAACTCTACCCTCCTTAACGAAATTTCGCCTCGAAATTTACCTGATCCGAGCAGATGAGGGTATTGTTGACGCATTCCCTCTTCTGGCTCCCAAGTAGCTTCCTCTCTGCCATGATTACGCCAAAGCACCTTCACTAATGGGATGGATTTCCTTTTCAGAATCTTAACCTCACAGTCCAATATCTGCACAGGCTCTTCCTCGAAAGTCAAGTCAGGCTACACCTCAATCTCTGCAACCGGCACGACATGAGTAGGGTCAGAACGATAACGCCTTAACATGGAGACGTGGAAAACATCATGAATCCTGTCTAACTCTGGAGGTAACTCCAATTGGTATGCCACTGGTCCTACTCGCTTCAAAACCCGATAAGGCCCAGTGAACCGCGGACTCAACTTGCCCTTCTTACCAAACCTTAATATCTTCTTCCAAGGAGAAACCTTCAAGAAGACCATATCACCTACTGAGTACTCAATCTTTTTACACATTAAATCCGTATACGACTTTTTCCTATCAGATGCTTCCTTCAGCCGATCTCTGATTACTTTGACCTTATCTTCGATGACGACTACCAACTCGGTCCAAGAACCCGCCGTTCTCCTAATTCGATCTAACGACTAGGAGCACGACATCTATGTCCATCTGATTAGGTTCATATGGCGCCATTCGAATACTCGCCTGATAACTATTGTTATACGCAAACTCTGCCAATGGCAAGTAATCCTCCCAACTACCTCGGAAGTCAATAACGCATCCCCTTAACATGTCCTATAGAATCTGAATAACCCTTTCCGACTGACCATCAGTCTGAGGATGGAAAGCCATACAAAAGTTCAATCGCGTCCCCAACGCCTCATGCAACTTCTGCCAAAATTGAGATGTGAATCTAGGATCCCGGTCAGAGATAATTGAAACTAGGGCACCATGAAGTCACGCAATCTCTGTCACATACAACTTGGCTAATTTCTAAAGTGAAAAGTCAGTATGGACAGGTATGAAATGGGCTGATTTGGTCAACCTATCCACAATCACCTAAACCGAGTCTTTCTTTGATGGCGTCAAGGGTAACCCACTCACAAAGTCCATGGTTACCCTCTCTCACTTCCAAAGTGGTATCTTTACTGGCTGCAAAAGTCCAGAAGGTAGTTGATGCTCAGCTTTCACTTGCTGGCATGTCAAACATTTTCCCACAAACTCCGTTACTTCCCGTTTCAACCCAGGCCACCAATACAATTCACGCAAGTCGTGATACAACTTATTCCCTCCAGGATGCATGGCACAAAGTCCCCCATGAGCCTTAAGTATTGACTGCCTTAAGTCAGAGTCCTTCGAAACGCAAATTCTTACTCGAAAACACATAACTCCTTCACCATTCAACCCAAACTCAGAAGTTTCCCCTTCATTAACTTGTTGGAAACGAGGAACCAAAGACTCATCTCTCAACTGCTTTTCCTTAATCTGATCCACCCAGGTTGGCCTTCCTTGCAACTCAACCAACAGACTCCCATCATCATACAGACTCAGACGAGCAAACATTACTCTCAAATCAGATACAGCTCTACGACTTAGAGCATCGGCTACCACATTAGCCTTGCCTGGGTGATACTCAATCGAACAATCATAATCCTTAAGCAACTCTATCCATCTCCTTTGCCTAAGGTTCAGCTCCTTCTGAGTCAGCAAATACTTAAGACTCTTATGGTCCGTGTATATAACACACTTTTCTCCCTATAAGTAGTGTCTCCAAATCTTAAGTGCAAAGATCACTGCTGCCAACTCCAAATCATGAGAAGGATAGTTCCCCTCGTGAGGCTTAAGCTGTTGTGATGCATAAGCAACCACCTTACCCTCTTGCATCAACACATAGCCCAATGCACAGTAAAATCCTTCCCAGACTCCGGCTGAATTAACACAGGTGCTTCAGTCAGAACTTTCTTCAACTTCTCAAAAGCTTCCTGCTGCTTCTCTATCCACACAAACGGTACCCCTTTCCTTATGAGTTTTGTCAAAGGTGCTGCCATCACAGAAAATCCTTCCACAAACCTTCTGTAGTAACCTGCGAACCCTAGGAAACTCTAAATTTCTGACACCAGCCTAGGTGGCTTCCATTCTAGAATCGCTTCAATCTTTCGAGGGTCTACTTTAATCTCTTCAGCAGAGACAACATGTCCTAAGAAGGTCACCTCCTTCAACCAAAATTCACACTTGCTGAACTTCACATAAAGTTCCTTCTCTCTTAACACTTGCAGCACAATGCGGAGGTGCTCATCAGGTTTTGCTTCAGTTTCAGAATATACCAGAATATCATCAATAAAGATGACTACGAGTCGATCCAAAAATGGTTGGAATACCCAATTCATCAGATCCATAAACGCTGCAGGAGCGTTCTTCAGTCTAAATGGCATAACCAGAAACTTGTAATGACCATACCGAGTCCTGAATGCTGTCTTATGGATATCTGCCTCCTTGACCCTTAACTGATGATATCCAGATTGAAGATCGATCTTGGAAAATACAGAAGCTCCTCTAAGTTTGTCAAACAGATCGTCAATCCTCAGTAGTGGGTACTTATTCTTAATCATCAGTTTGTTCAACTGGCGATAATCAATGCACATTCGTATCGTCCCATCCTTCTTCTTCACGAATAGCACTGGTGCTCCCCATGGAGACACACTTGGCCTAATAAAGCCCCTATCCAACAACTTTTGAATTTGCGCCTTTAACTCCACTAACTCCTTCGGTGGCATCCTATATGGTGCGATGGACACTGGTGCCTTTCCAGGCAACAAGTCGATTCCAAACTCGACTTCTCGGTTTGGAGGCAAACCCGGAAGCTCTTCTGAAAAAACATCTCGGAACTTCTTCACGGTTCTAACCTTATCCACTGTTAGTCCCTCATCTTCTGACTGACTTACAAATGCCAAATAGGCCTCACAACCTTTACGAATCCACTTTTTAGCCCTCAATACTGACACCACATTGGACAAATAATCCCTTCGCTCACGTATCACCATAACCTCTTCTCCCTCCATGGTCCTTAACACCATTCGCTTAATAGCACAATCCAAAGTCGCCCTATGCTTAACAAGCCAGTCCATTCCAAAAATGAGATCAAATTCTCTGAACGGTAACTCCATCAGGTCTCCAGAGAAAATGTTACCTTGCGTTTCTAATGGCACATCCCTATACAGTTTATCTACCTTAACCAAGTGACCCAAAGGACTTATTACAAATACCCCACTCACAATCTTTTCAGAGTGCACACCCAATGACCCAGATATGGCACATGCAACATAAGAATGAGTAGATCCAATATCCACCAAAGTAGTATACGGCATGCTAGAAACCAAAAACGTACTAGTTATGACGTCGGGTGCATCGCCCTCCTCCCGACGACGAGCTGCATACACCAATGCTGGCTGTCAAGCCTCAGCATTTCTGACACACCTACCAGGTGCCCCTCGACCTCGTCCATTCCCATTTCTGCCGCTACCTTGTCCACGTCCTCTCGGTGGTTGTGGTCCACCTCTCACGGGTTGAGCAACCCTCTATTCAGCAACTGGAACCTGATCTGCTCTCTGAGGACAGTCTTTAACTCTATGCTCCATAGATCCACACTGGAAACAAGCATCGGAACGTTTCCTACATTCACCCAGATGTACCTTACCACAGTCTCCACAGATTAGTGGTCTGACAATGTTCATCGGAACTGCTCGAACTGGCTCATCCACTCTTGCCCTCTTGACATTCTTATTTGCTCCGCCCGAAGGTCTGGAATCCTTCCGGAATCAGTTTCGATCCTTCTCACAATTCTGCCTCTCAGTACGCTTCACTTCCTCAGCTATCTTAGCTTTTTCCACCAAAACCGTGAAGTCACGCTCCCTCTGCGGAGCAATAAGCACCTTAAGTTCATCCCTTAGACCATCCTCGAAGCGCACACAACGCTCATACTTTGTGGCGACTATCCCCACAACATACCGGCTCAGCCTCAGAAACTCAACCTCGTATTCCGTAACCGTCTTACCTCCTTGAACTAGATTTAAGAATTCCTTCCCGTGGGCGTCCACATAACTCGCCCCATCATATTTCCCTTTAAAGGCCGTCTTAAACAGCTCCCAAGTTACCCTATCAGCTGGGGTCCCATCTCTCACAGTGAGCCACCACTGATAAGCCTCATCTCACAGCAACGATAGGGCTCCCTTCAGCTTCTGCTCCGCAGAGCAGTCCAAGTCGTCCATAATTCGTTCCGTGGCCTCCAACCAATATTCTACCACATTCGGGACTACAGCAGATACGCCTCTGAAGATCTCTACTCCGTTAGCCCGGAGTCGCTCAGAAATGGATCCTCGAATTTTGTTGCCCGTACTTGCCCTGGCAACTCATTCCAGAACACGAAGCATTGCCTGCGACAGGGCGTCATCCCCGGCACCACGATTATGAGACTCCACTTCTATTGCCGGTGGTACCGGTGCCTCTACCGTCGGCATATGCCCAGAAGATGCAGTTCCTGCTTTAGCACTACCGCGACCACGTCCACGACCTCTTCCACGAGCTGCTCTCGTACTCATATCGTTTTATCTGATTACGAATTTTATGTATCAATTAAATATTCCAGTGTTTTTTCAGGTGTTTTATGAATAGATAGTGATTCAAAGTTTGTTTCCGCAGAATCGCAGTCTAGCTACAGTCTCAATCAAATTTTTCTACAGTTTTCAGTATCACCCTAACTAGAGTATCCTAGCAGAGTATAAATAGATAATTCAGAAAATATTCAGAAAAGCTCAGAATAATACTTACGGGCTTGGGTCGGAGATTCGGAATGCCACCTTCTAAAGATCCAGATTTTAAAAACTGAGTTTTTGCAATATAAAATTTTTATTTTCAAAAATCTTTATTTTTGTAAACCCATTCCACAACCGAGTTGTTGTAACTTGGCTCTGATACCACTGAATGTAACACCCCAAACCTGGCCTAGACGTTATGACCGGATCTGACGTGCCACATCGAAGCGTTCAAAACATTTTATGTTTTTAATCCAAAAACTTACTTAGTGCTTAGAGGATGATTTCATTATAGGTTAAAGTGAATAGAAGCTGCGCACTAGGTAGGAAACTGGAAAAGAGGAGGTGAGCCCATCAGACTGCTTAAGTACCAAGCTCCCTTCGGATCCAATCCTAGACATGCACACCACCATTGCTACACCTTAACTTAGGGTATATTATTAAGAACCAATTACAGAACGTAACACCCAAACCTGGCTTAGACATTATGACCGGATCCGACGTGCCACATCGAAACGTTCAATACATTTTATGTTTTTAATCCAAAAACTTACTTAGTGCTTAGAGGATGATTTCATTATAGGTTAAAGTGAATGGAAGCTGCGCACTAGGTAGGAAACCGAAAAAAAAGGAGGTGAGTCCATCGGACTGCTTAAGTACCAAGCTCCCTTCGGATCCAATCCTAGACATGCACACCACCATTGCCACACCTTAACTTAGGGTATATTATTAAGAACCAATTCGATTACGTTCATTTTAAGAAAAGTGCTTAATTTTGGAAAATGTTTTCATAGCGGACGCTTTACTTATTATCGTGTTATTTGGAAATCAATGACTGTTCTTTTTAAAACGTGCCCTGAAGCTAATCAATTTCAATAGTTAAAAATAAAACAGACCTACTCACAGAACATATCCAAACCTCTAAAAATAATTAAAAGCAGTCTTATTACAACTTAAAACCCCAAATCATAAAAGTAAATAAATAAAAAGTCTAATTCACCGGAAGAAAACTGAAATTTGCAGAACATGTGGCCACTCTGAATCCCTCTCAGCTCCAAGCCCACTATGGTTGGGGATTACCTGCGTGGATGAAAATAAAGGGGTGAGTTTGGGGAAACTTAGTGTGTAAATTAACCCAACCATAGCCTATATCAGTCAACCCACAGAAACAGATCAAGTTGGCCTTAGCCTAGAACAGAATTCAGAATAAAGCCCATAGGCCCATAACAGAACAGAACAGATATCACATGTATATGCAGAAACCCAACCAAATCCAACCATATGCACCCCCATCCAACCTTACACCATGTGGGGAGACTACTCGACCCACCCAACCACTACATGTAATATCCCGAATTAGGGCCTAATCGGAATAGTGGTTTTGTGACCACAAATCAGAGATAGAATAATTATTTTATAATTATTTTGAGGTTTATGATATGATTACATGATTGTGTGAAAATTTCGTGAAGAAATTCTATGCCTAAAGTGTTTAAATTGAAAGTAGGGACTAAATCGAATAAGTTGCAAAATTTGCATTCTAGAAGTTTTTAGTATGAAATTGCATTGAAATATTAATTAGGAGGTCTTAAATAGAAATTTGACTAATTTAAGTTCATGGACAAAATTAGGACATGGAAGGAATTTTTGGAAAGTTTAGTAGTAAGGGCATTTTGGTCATTTAGTTATTAAAATGAATTAAAAACAAAATTAAAAGCCAATTTTTGTCCATCTTCTTCATTAGGCCGAAATTTCAAGGGTTCTCCATAGCTAGGGTTTGTTTCAAGCTTCCAAGCTCCATAGTAAGTGATTCCAAGCCCCGTTTTTAATGTTCTTTACGTTTTTGAGATCCCGATAACTCGATTAAGCTTATGTTAGCAATAATTTAACCTAGGGTTTATATTTGAAAAAATACCCATAGGTGAAATTTGTGTATTTTGATGTTTTATGATAGAATATGAAGTTTTAAATTATGTTAGACAACTTGTACTACTCGATTTTAAGCAAAAAGCGAGTAAAGGGGCTTAATCGGTAAAAATACCTAATAGTCACAAGTACATGTTAGAGTGAGAATTTGATGTTGCCATAGAAGAGAAAAGTGATCAGAATGTTGTAAAACATAAGAATAAGGAATAAAGTTTAATCCCGAGCCTAGGGGAAAAAATGTAAATATGTAAAAGTTTAGGGGTAAAATTGTAATTTTTCCAAAATTTGAGTTAAGGATTAATTTGATAATGTGAGTATTAAACAAGCTAAATGTGTTATTTTAGGTCAAGAAAGACGTGGAATCGACCTCAATCGAGGAAAAGAAAAGATTGTGGACTAAATTGCAAAATCTTTGTATTTTGCTACCAAGGTAAGTTCATGTGTAAATAATGTAGTATAATTGTTTTTTTTAAATTATTGATGTTAATTATATGATATGCTGATTTTATCATGAAATATATGCTTTGTGGTTATTTTCGAATAAAATGCAAATTATTTGTATTATTTGTTAAATATAAAGTGTTACCGAGTATTGATTTCGGTATTTTACGGAAGATGGAAAGGATATGTGTTCGAGGAAGATCCCGTTTGAACCTTAGGAATAGATTAGGATACAAGTGACATGTCACTAGGATGGTTGAGCATCCGAACTCGTTGAGTTGAGTCCGAGTTCACTTATGGATGCGAATGTCTGAACTCGTTGAGTTGAGTCCGAGTTCGTGAGACGTAACTAGGCATCCGAGCTCGTTGAGTTGTGTCTGAGTTCACTTATGGATGCGAACGCTCGAGCTCGTTGAGTTGAGTCCAAGTTCGCTTATGGGCGGGTTACATGATTGCTGGATTCCATATATGGCACTTATGTGCAAGTTATCCATGTATCCGAATTATATTCCGATGTGTTCAACGGGTAAAGTTATACTCAAATGGAGGAATATTCGAGATGTAAAGAGACGTATTGGTAAGTGATGTGAAATGGATATTTTGGATAGGTATGTATTTAACCCTCGAGTTGAGTATTGATACAATCACGATAAGGTAATAAGATGATGAAAAATGATTAGAAATGTGATATGTGTTTTAGTGATGCATGCTAATGTTGATTGGTATGACCGTTTGTTATGTTACTTATTATTTGCATATGAACTTACTAAGCATTTATGCTTACTCCCTCCTTCTTACTCATTGTAGTTTTGGACAAGCCACTCAGGGAATCGGGATAGGTCGAAGGCTCAATCACACTATCCTAAGACTTTTGGTAAATGGCTTGTAAATTTAAGTATGGCATGTATAGCAATATACCTATTTTGTGTAAATGATCTTATGATATGGTGATGGAATGGTTGAGAAAATGTTTGATAATGATAAATTATGAAAATGGTTAGTTTAGATTATGTTTGATGTTAAGGAAAATTATTAAGATACTTAGTGCATAAAAACTCATAAAAGGGTTGAAATTTGCCATAAATGTAATCTCGCAAAGAACACTCGACACGAGTTTGAAAATTTACTAAAAATCATAGAAATTGAATTTAGTGATGGAATACATATAAAATTGAAGCTTATTATGTCTAGTTTTACATGAAACAAATGAAACAGTAAAGGAATTATATGTTAAAAGATATTTTAATTTTAGTGAAACAGGGGTCATAGCAGTTTCTGAATCTGCATTCCAAATTTATAAATTCACCATAAATTGTAAAGATATAATTAGGTGGTTTATTTTATATCCTAAAAATCCTTATTGAGTCTAGTTTTAGTAGAAATAAACCTCATAGTCATATGAATTTTTTACAGAGGGTAAATTTAACTAATAAACTGTACTAATTGGCTCAACCAAAAATTCTAGAAAAAATTAGTAGATAGGTATATAAGTCTAGATTCAAGGAAAATTTATGGATCTTGATTTGAGTTTCAGTAACTCGAGATATGATTTTTCTTGTGATCATGACGCAAGTAGCTTAAAAGTCATGTGAATGTAGAAACAAATAATCCAAAGTTCTAAAATGTTAAATTAAGCTTAGTAACACCTCATACTCGACTCGCGACGGTCTCTCGGGCGTGGGGCGTTACATTAAGTGGTATCGAGCCAGTGTTTAGTCGGTTCTCGGACTACGTGTTGTATGTACGGATTTTGCTATACATGCCATATGTATAAATTGTGATAGTGTGACGACTTCCGACCATTTAAATGATTTTTTTATAGTAAATGGATCCCGATCCAAATGTGGCGTATGAAGTAGAGAGTAATGCGCCACTCAGTGAAGGAGCAAAGACTGATCGAAAAATCCACCTCCTCATGTTGGTCGGGAGGAGGAGAAAGGGGTCGGGAAGACTTTCTCCAAATGATGAGTGCATGGTACACTGAGTTCGTTCGTACGAACCCAAATGTACAACCTCCCCCACCTCCCCCAATTCCTCAACCTGTACCCCTAATGCCTCAAGGTATGCATCTGATGAAATTTCACAGAACTCCAGTTGATAGAATTCGCAAGCAAGGGGCCGAAAAATTTAAAGCAAATATTGATGATGATGCCGAGAAAGCAGAGTTCTGGCTTGAAAATTCTATCCGGGTATTTGACGAATTATCTTGTACACCTGAAGAATGTTTGAAATGTGCTATATCTTTGTTGAGGGATTCAGCTTATAATTGGTGGAAGACTTTGATTTCGATGGTACCGAAAGAGAAAATAACTTGGGAATTCTTTCAAGAAGAGTTTCGGAAGAAATATATTAGTGAAAGATTTATTAATCAGAAGCGTAAAGAATTTCTTGAGCTGAAGCAAGGTAATATGACATTCTGAGAATATGAAAGAGAGTTTGTTCGATTAAGTAAGTATGCTGTAGAGTATGTTCCTCTGAGGCCAAGATGTGCCGACGATTTGAAGATGGGCTCAATGAAGACATCAAGGTATTTGTTGGAATTCTTGAATTAAAAGAAATGGTAGTATTGGTTGATCGAGCTTGTAAGGCCGAAGAATTACTTAAAGAAAAGAAAAAGGTAGAGGCTGAGACTAGAAATTGGAAGAAAGACCGATGAGCAGTTCATTTTCACAGCAACTTGGAAAGTCAAGGAATATGAATCCTCCTTCCCAAGCTTCACTGGGCAATCATATGGGAATTATAAGAAGCAAAATGTGGGTCCTAAATCCCGGACTACTTGGCAGACCAGTGTGTAGGGAACTCGAGATTTGTTAAACTCCGAGTGCGGTGTGTGTAGAAATCATTTTGGTCCGTGTAGAGCAAATGAATGTTTTTCGATGTGGTTCTCCTGGATCATTTTATTAGAGACTGCCTGAGAGAGGTGAAAAGAAAAATTTGAATATACAAAAACAAGTGGGGCGGATTCGAGAGGAAGATATCCAAGAAAAGCTGGGAGCGAAGCAAGTCAGTAAGAATATAGCCGAGGATGCACCAGTTAGACCTAAAGGAAGGGCTCCAAATTAGAACTTATGCTATTAAAGCGCGTGAAGATGCTTCCTCACCTGATGTGATTACTGGTACATTTTCTCTCTATAATGTTAATGTTATTGCTTTGATTGATCCCGTTCTACTCATTCATATGTATGCATGAAATTGGTGTCTAGTATGAATATACCGTTGAGAACACGTAATTTATGATTAGAGTGTCGAATCATTAGGCAAATGTGTGATTATTGATAAGGTATGCAAGAAATGTCCTTTAATGATTTGGGATCATTACTTTCCGGCCGACTTGATGTTGTTGCCGTTTGATGAGTTTGATGTTATTTTGGGTATGGATTGGTTGACATTGCATGATGCTAAAATAAATTGCAAAGAAAAGGTTATAGAATTAAAGTGTGAAAATGGTGAAACCTCATGGGTTGAATCGGATAAATCAAAGGCATTACCTAGTGTGATTTCTTCAATGTCGGCTCAAAGATATCGAGAAAGGGTTATGAAGCTTATTTGGCATATGTAATTAATACAAAAGAAGCTGAAAAGAAAGTTGAATCGATCTTTGTGTGTGAATTTGCGGACGTATTTCGGAAGAATTGCCGGGTTTGCCTCCAATCGAGAAGTAGAATTTGGTATTGATTTGATACCGAGAACAACTCGATTTCGATTGCTCGTATAGAATGGCATCAATGAGTTGAAGGAATTAAAGTTGCGATTGCAAGAGTTGACTGATAAAGGTTTTGTGAGACCGAGTTTTTCACCTTGGGGTGCTCCCGTGTTATTTATGAAAAAGAAGGATGGTTCTATGAGGTTGTGTGTTGATTATCGCCAGTTAAATAAGGTGACAATCAAAAACAAATATCCGTTGCCAAGAATTGATGATTTGTTTGATCAGCTAAAAGGAGCGACATGGTTTTCAAAGATTGACTTGAGATCTGGGTATTACCAACTGCGGGTAAAAGAGTCGGATGTGCCTAAAACTGCTTTTAGAACAAGGTATGGTCATTATGAATTTTTAGTTATGCCATTCGGGTTGACAAATGCTCCTGCTGTGTTTATGGATTTAATGAATCGCATATTCACCCATACTTGGACAAATTTGTTGTGGTGTTTATAGATGATATTTTAATTTATTCAAAAGATGATACAGAGCATGCTGAGCATTTGAGGATAGTTTTACAAACTTTGAGAGATAAGCAGCTGTATGCTAAGTTTAGTAAAAGTGAATTTTGGCTACGGGAAGTTGGATTTTTGGGTCATATTGTTTCAGGTGATGGTATACGGGTTGATCCTAGTAAAATTTCAGCCATTGTTGATTGGAAACCACCGAAAAATGTAACTGAAGTTAGAAGTTTCTTGGGGCTAGCTAGGTATTATCGGCGGTTTGTAAATGGATTTTCTATAATTGCTGCTCCTATAACTAGATTACTCAGAAAGGATGTTAAATTTGAATGGACGGAAGAATGTCAATGATTTTTGAAGAATTGAAAAAGTTATTAACAGAGGCACCAGGTGTTAGTACAAAATTTAATCAGTAAAGAATTTGTGGTGTATAGTGATGCTTCTCTAAATGGTTTGGGGTGTGTGCTCATGCAAGAAGGAAAAGTGGTGGCATATGCTTGAGGCGATTAAAACCTCATGAGAGGAATTATCCTACTCACGATTTGGAATTGGCTACGGTGGTGTTTGCTTTGAAAATTTGGCGACATTATTTGTATGGTGAAAAGTACCAGATTATATACCGACCATAAAAGTCTTAAGTACTTGATGTCACAAAAGACTTGAATTTAAGACAGTGAGATGGTTGGAGTTATTGAAAGATTACGAGCTTGTTATTGATTATCATCCGGGAAAGCGAATATGGTTGCTTGATGCTTTGAGCGAGAAAGTTACTGTTTGCTTTGAGAGCTATGAACACTCAGTTAAAGGTATCAGATGATGGTTCGATTCTAGCAGAGTTAAGAGCAAGACCGATGTTTTTACAAGAGATTTGTGAAGCTCAAGAATATGATCAAGATTTGCAAGCCAAGAGAAAACAGTGTGAAGTTGATACAGAGTCAGATTTTAAAATTGGTTCTAATGGATGTTTAATGTTTAAAGATTGGATTTGTGTACCAAAGAATGAGGAATTGATTCAAAAGATCCTACAGGAAGCACATAGTGGTTATTTCTCGATTCATCCGGGTAGTACGAAAATGTATAATGACTTGAAGAAAATGTATTGGTGGAATGGAATGAAAAGAGATATATCAGAGTTTGTGTCCAAATGCTTAATTTGTCAACAGGTGAAAGCTGAACACCAAGTGCCTTCGGGATTACTTCAGCCTATCATGATTCCTGAATGGAAATGGGATCGAATTACCATGGATTTTATATCAGGGTTGCCGTTAACTCCGGGGAAGAAAAATGCCATCTGGGTAATAGTTGACAGACTGACTAAATCGGCTCATTTTATTCCGGTACGTACAGATTATTCTCTTAATAAGTTGGCTGAATTGTATATCCGTGAGATTGTTAGACTTCATGGAATACCTTTGTCAATCATTTCGGATAGAGATCCGAGATTTACTTCACGGTTTTGGCAAAAGTTGCAAGAAGCATTAGGTACAAAGTTAAATTTCAAAGATCGCTTTTCATCCACAAACCGATGGACAATCAGAAAGAGTAATTCAGATTCTTGAAGACATGCTCAGATGTTGTGTATTGGAATTTCAAGGAAGTTGGGAAAGATATTTGCCGTTGGTAGAATTTGCTTACAACAATAGTTATCAGACGAGCTTGAAAATGGCACCTTATGAAGCATTGTATGGTCGTAAGTGTCGAACGCCTTTGTATTGGACTGAGCTCAAGGAAAATCAGATTTATGGAGTTGATCTAATAAAAGAAACTGAAGAAAAGGTGAAAGTGATTCAAGATTGTTTGAAAGCTGCTTCAGATAGACAGAAATCGTATGCAGATTTGAAGAGAAAAGAGATTGAATATCAAGTTGGTGACAAAGTGTTTTTGAAAGTATCCCCGTGGAAGAAAGTCCTTATATTTGGACGGAAGGGCAAATTAAGTCCATGTTTTATTGGGCCGTATGAAGTAATTGAAAAAGTTGGACCGGTAGCATATCGGCTAGCATTACCACCTGAATTAGAGAAGATTCATGATGTGTTCCACGTATCTATGTTACGTCGGTATCGTTCGGATCCTTCACATGTAGTTTCACCGACAAAAATTGAACTACAACTAGATATGACCTACGAAGAAGAACCGATTAAGATTTTAGCTCGAGAGGTCAAACAACTAAGGAATAAAAATGTTGCACTTGTGAAGATGTTGTGGCAAAGCCATGGAATAGAAGAAGCTACATGGGAATCTGAAGAAACTATGAGAAATCAATACCCACATCTGTTTACCGGTAAGATTTTCGAGGACGAAAATCCTTAAAGGGGGGAGAGTTGTAATATCCCGAATTAGGGCCTAATCGGAATAGTGGTTTCGTGACCACAAATCTGAGATAGAAATAATTATTTTATAATTATTTTGAGGTTTATGATATGATTACATGATTGTGTGAAAATTTCGTGAAGAAATTCTATGCCTAAAGTGTTTAAATTGAAAGTAGGGACTAAATCGAATAAGTTGCAAAATTTGCATTCTAGAAGTTTTTAGTATGAAATTGCATTGAAATATTAATTAGGAGGTCTTAAATAGCAATTTGACTAATTTAAGTTCATGGACAAAATTAGGACATGGAAGGAATTTTTGGAAAGTTTAGTAGTAAGGGCATTTTGGTCATTTAGTTATTAAAATGAATTAAAAACAAAATTAAAAGCCAATTTTTGTCCATCTTCTTCATTAGGCCGAAATTTCAAGGGTTCTCCATAGCTAGGGTTTGTTTCAAGCTTCCAAGCTCCATAGTAAGTGATTCCAAGCCCCGTTTTTAATGTTCTTTACGTTTTGAGATCCCGATAACTCGATTAAGCTTATGTTAGCAATAATTTAACCTAGGGTTTATATTTGAAAAAATACCCATAGGTGAAATTTGTGTATTTTGATGTTTTATGATAGAATATGAAGTTTTAAATTATGTTAGACAACTTGTACTACTCGATTTTAAGCAAAAAGCGAGTAAAGGGCCTAATCGGTAAAAATACCTAATAGTCACAAGTACATGTTAGAGTGAGAATTTGATGTTTCCATAGAAGAGAAAAGTGATCAGAATGTTGTAAAACATAAGAATAAGGAATAAAGTTTAATCCCGAGCCTAGGGGCAAAAATGTAAATATGTAAAAGTTTAGGGGTAAAATTGTAATTTTGCCAAAATTTGAGTTAAGGATTAATTTGATAATGTGAGTATTAAATAAGCTAAATGTGTTATTTTAGATCAAGAAAGACGTGGAATCGAATTCAATCGAGGAAAAGAAAAGATTGTGGACTAAATTGCAAAATCTTTGTATTTTGCTACCAAGGTAAGTTCATGTGTAAATAATGTAGTATAATTGTTTTTTTTAAATTATTGATGTTAATTATATGATATGCTGATTTTTATCATGAAATATATGCTTTGTGGTTATTTTCGAATAAAATGCAAATTATTTGTATTATTTGTTAAATATAAAGTGTTACCGAGTATTGGTTTCGGTATTTTACGGAAGATGGAAAGGATATGTGTTCGAGGAAAATCCCGTTTGAACCTTAGGAATAGATTAGGATACAAGTGACATGTCACTAGGATGGTTGAGCATCCGAACTCGTTGAGTTGAGTCCGAGTTCACTTATGGATGCGAATGTCTGAACTCGTTGAGTCGAGTCCGAGTTCGTGAGACGTAACTAGGCATCCGAGCTCGTTGAGTTGAGTCTGAGTTCACTTATGGATGTGAACGCTCGAGCTCGTTGAGTTGAGTCCAAGTTCGCTTATGGGCGGGTTACATGATTGCTGGATTGCATATATGGCACTTATGTGCAAGTTATCCATGTATCCGAATTATATTCCGATGTGTTCAACGGGTAAAGTTATACTCAAATGGAGGAATATTCGAGATGTAAAGAGACGTATTGGTAAGTGATGTGAAATGGATATTTTGGATAGGTATGTATTTAACCCTCGAGTTGAGTATTGATACAATCACGATAAGGTAATAAGATGATGAAAAATGATTAGAAATGTGATATGTGTTTTAGTGATGCATGCTAATGTTGATTGGTATGACCGCTTTGTTATGTTACTTATTATTTGCATATGAACTTACTAAGCATTTATGCTTACTCCTCCTTCTTACTCATTGTAGTTTTGGACAAGCTAGCTCAGAATCGGGATAGGTCGAAGGCTCAATCACACTATCCTAAGACTTTTGGTAAATGGCTTGTAAATTTAAGTATGGCATGTATAGCAATATACCTATTTTGTGTAAATGATCTTATGATATGGTGATGGAATGGTTGAGAAAATGTTTGATAATGATAAATTATGAAAATGGTTAGTTTAGATTATGTTTGATGTTAAGGAAAATTATTAAGATACTTAGTGCATAAAAAACTCATAAAAGGGATGAAATTTGCCATAAACAGAATACTGCAGCAACACTGACACGAGTTTGAAAATTTACTAAAAATCATAGAAATTGAATTTGGTGATGGAATACATATAAAATTGAATCTTATTATGTCTAGTTTTACATGAGACAAATGAAACAGGTAAAGGAATTATATGTTAAAAGATATTTTAATTTTAGTGAAACAGGGTCATAGCAGTTCCTGAATCCCCTGTTCCAAATTTATAAATTCACCATAAATTGTAAAGATATAATTAGGTGGTTTATTTTATATCCTAAAAATCCTTATTGAGTCTAGTTTTATTATAAATAAACCTCATAGTCATATGAATTTTGTATAGAGATAAATGTGGTTCGTAGTAAACAGAGGTCAAACCAGTCAAGTCCTGAAACAGGGGTAACTTTAACTAATAAACTGTACTAATTGGCTCAACCAAAAATTATAGAAAACAATTAGTAGATAGGTATATAAGTCTAGATTCAAGGAAAATTTACGGATCTTGATTTCAAGTTTTGTAACTCGAGATATGATTTTTCTTGTGACTGTGACGCAAGTACCTTAAAAGCTGTGAATGTAGAAACAAATAATCCAAAGTTCTAAAAATGTTAAATTAAGCTTAGTAACACCTCATACTCGACTCCGGCGACGGTCTCGGGCGTGGGGATGTTACACTACAAGCCACAAAAATTTGCAGCATGGCTGCCAGATATAGATAATGTGACAGAGTCACCATATACAGATATTTGTTGCAGTGCCACTAGAACAGATAAATGTGGCGGAGCCACCAGATCAGATAATTGTGGCATAGCCACCAGGACGCTTCCTCCATAAATATAACCCATGTCCCCATGCAACAGATATACAATCATGGCATACATCACACAGAATCAGATCATCATGCTTTTCAGTCAAAATTAACCCTAGGGGTATAATGGTCATTTTGCACCTAAGGGTATAATAGTAATTTTACATACATAGGGGTATTCCAGTAATTTAACTATTCTTAAGGTTTTCATGCATATCATAACCATTTACATACTAACATGAACACTTACCGAGCATACCTACCGTGTTGGGCCCGTTGGCCCATTAACCCGATTTTGGCCCATTAAGCCCAAAAAAATCGAAATGCAAGAAATCGCGCGTACTGCAGTCTTATCACTTCAGATTACCGAATATGTTAATCCACTTATCTTACGAGCATTCGCACACTCGCAACTTTACGAAATACTGGTTTTCCGGCATTTTAGCTTTTCGGCTTTTACCGATTTAGTCTATGAGAGGGTGTTAGTTGCACACCTGATTTATAACGGTACGTTGGCGAGATCCAGACACGAACTGCCTACAATTGGATTATTAACACGTTAATCTAAATATCAAAATCCAACTACATATTTAACCCCTTACCATATTCGGCCAATACAGCCTTAGATCCCAGAGTTCTTTACTTTCTTGCCGAAATATGCGTTAGATCCAAAGATCCAACCGAGATAGTCTTCAAGTCCTTTTTGCTGAACGCCCTCTTGTCCTCTTGTCTACGCTAACTCTTACACAATCAAAAAGAAAGAGGCACAAAACCCTTAGTCCAAAATGCTAGCCACCCTTAGGGGTTTCGGTTTTTCTTAATTCCCAAAATAAGGAAATAGATTTGAAAACTTACCACTGGTTCCTTTAGTCAACGATTATACTTTAGTTCTTATTTGATTCTGATGTAGATCAAACTCTCCAACCCGAGTAGAAGTCGATCCTTTACTGGTCTAATGATTCGGCTATGCCCCTAAGACTATAGGGTTTTTTTCGGCTTTTTGAAACAGTGAAAAAAAGATGAGGATTTTGTAGTGGCTTTGTTGATAGAGGTTTAGGGTTTAGAAGAAGAAATAATTGATCAAAAAGGATGAAGAAAAATCAGTAGGTTTTGCTAGGAGAATTCGACACAGAGAATATAGGCTTTCGGGATTTCGGCTTTTGTGATATTCGGCTGTAAGGCTTAAAAACAATGGTAAGAAAGTGGTGTTGAGTAGAATGGTAGAAGGATTCGGTCTATGAAGGAAAAGAAGAGAAGAAAGTAGATGAAGAGAAAAAGAAAAGAAAAGAAGAAGAGGAAGGATGGTCAGAAAACTGCACAACTTACCCCAAATGCCAAATTTATACTTGGCATTTGACCTAGCCAAAATTTGCCCCCTAAAGAAACCCTTGGCCGGCCAACTCTTGCTCCTCAAGAGTCCACCATTCGGCCAACACTGCTCTCCCTCATTAGCTCCTAAATCCTCTCCCTTATCCCCTCCTTACTCAATCTCCTAAGCAACTCAAACTCCTCTTGACAGACTTTTACTTGAGTTCCATTACTTACCATTCCTAAGCATAAAAATAATTCCCTTAATATGCTCTCATCGTGACTTGAACCTCAGTTCTCCCTAGCCATCCACACGCCACTTTTATAGCCTTCCCAGTGGCGTCACATGCCACTTTGCCACATGCTTCCTTGTGGCTTGTTTTACCAATTAATTTCTTAAAAGCCCAATATACCAAAATCCCTTTTTCTTGTAAAATTAAAATTAGTTAATTCTACCGGTTTTTAACTTAGACTTGGGCCTTCTAAAGGCCCACTATCATACTTAGACTTACATCAAGCAGTCAAAACACAAAAATCCTAAAATTTGTTGAAAATCACTGGAATCCCAAAAATCCCGAAAATTAGGGCGTTACACCTACACTGGCTCACATATCTAAGTCGATGCCATGTCCCAGACAGGTCTTACCCTAACTTTCATATATCAAGGCCGATGCCATGTCCCATACAGGTCTAACATTAGTTCTCATCTATCGGTGTCGATGTTATGTCCCAGACATGTTTTACACTGACACATGTCAAGCCGATGCCATGTCCTAGACAGGTCCTACACTAGCCTGCATATCTCGAGGACAATGCATGTCCCAGACATGTCTTACACTAGCTCTTGTCTTAATGCTGATGCCATTTCCTAGACATGGTCTTACACTGGCTCTCGTAATGTCACCGATACATGTCCCAGACATGTCTTACACTAGCACACATCCATATCACCCAAATGTCATGGCAAGGATATCCGATCTATTCTTAAGCTTCAATCGGGAGTTTTTACTGCATTAAATCTCACCATATATTACTCATAGATGCGTTCAAGCATTATATACATAATCAAATATTCAATGCACAAATAAGACTAAGTTGCATTCTTTACGTACAACTTACTCGTTTCTATGGGATATCATATTCCATCAAACTTCTATTGTATTCTATCATCACAGGAATATTATTAACGTTTGACATCACTTTCATCATACTCAATATCATCAACATATAATTCAATATAACCAAAGAAAGATAGATTTCAAGTATATTAACAATAACATGGATAACATGCTTATTTAGTCACACGAACTTACCTCGAATGCAATTTCGGCTCATTATTCCATTTAGTTCATAACCTCGTACTTTCTAATTTAATCCCAAATCTCGATTTTCTTGGTCTAACATGATGAAATTCACTCATTTAATCATTACATTAATTGAAACATTCTACAATTCATAATTTGGAAAAATGACCATTTTGCTCTTAGGCTTTACAAAAATTACAATTTTTCCCTTAGGCTCGTAAATCGATTTTTATCAAATTTCCTCCTTACCAAGCCTAGCCGAATTCTTTTGATAACTATATCAGCTCACAATTTTAATTATTTCACACATTTACAACTTATTTTACAACTTTACAAAATAGTCCTTTTTAGATGTTTTCATGCAAACTTCTTTCACAAAAGTTGTTTATTACACAACCAAGATTCATTTTCTTCCATAAAATTTCAGCTAAAAACATAAATGCTCTCATGGAAAAACCCTAGACTTTCATTCATTTTGTAAAATAGTCCCCTCATTAGCTAGATTATGCTAGAAGGGTCTCAAAAGTACAAAATTTATCAAGAAAGACCATCAAAATCACTTACTTATAAGGGATATAAGTGGCTAAAAGTTTAGGCTCTTAAATCCCCCTTGTTTGCTGCCATTTTTGGTGGAAGAAGAAGAAGGATGAAAAAAAATGACAACTTTTTTTTCCTTATTTTATTTTATGACCAGATAAGTCATCTAACACCACCAAACTTTGACTATTCTTTATTTCTTGTCCCCTATGGCCGCCCATCCCATTTCTAAGGGTCTAATTGCTCTTTAAAGACTCGTAATTATGGTTTTCTAGCTATTTAACACATTTGGGTAGTAAAACAAAACTTTTGCCCTTTATGCAATTTAGTCCTTTTTCTTAATTAAACTCACAAACACTAAAATTAATTCAGCAAAATTTTCATGCTCTTATATAAATATGATATAACACTTAAAATAATATAAAAAATAATTTCTCTAACCTCGGGTTAGTGGTTCTGAAACCACTATTTCGACTAGGCCTAAAATCGGTCTGTTACATATTATGTTAGTCGCACGCTGACAGATTCACAACTAAATTACACCACCATGGAGAAAGAATTGTTAGCAGTGGTGTTTTCCTTTGAAAAATTCAGAGCTTATTTAGTGGGCACCAAAGTCACAGTTTATACAGACCATTCTGCCATCAAATACTTGTTGACGAAAAAAGAGGCCAAACCCAGACCTATTAGATAGATATTGTTGCTACAAGAATTTGATTTGGAAATTAAAGATAGGAAAGGCAATGAAAATCAAGTGGCTAATCACTTGTCACGGTTGGAAGTAGGGAATAATTATGGTGATGGTTAAATGATTAAAGATGAATTCCTTGATGACCAGTTATCGTTGGTTATGGCATTGCCATGGTATGTTGATATTGTTAACTTTCTAGTCATTGGGTTGCTGCCACCTACGCTCAATCATCAAGGACAATGGAAATTCCTTCATGATTTTAAACAATATTACTAGGACGAGCCATTCCTATTCAAGTGATGTGCAGATCAAGTAATTCGAAGATGTATTTCGGCTAATGAATTTCAAAGTATCCTACATCATTGTCATTTTGGACCATATGGCAAACATTTTGGAAGCATGTAAACTGCTGTAAAGGTTCTATAATCTGGTTTCTATTGGCCCACCATGTTTAAAGATACTCATGAGTTCTATCAAAGATGTGATCATTGTCAAAGAACAAGTAACTTGTCAAGGAGGCAAGAAATGCCGCTACAAAATATTTTAGAGGTGGAATTATTATGTATGGGGAATTGACTTCATGGTCCATTTCCATTATCCTGGGGAAAAATCTACATTCTTTTTACTATGGATTATGTCTCTAAATGGATTGAGGCTGTAGCTTTACCTACAAATGATTCCAAATCAGTTCTGAGATTCTTGCATACAAATATTTTTAACAGGTTTGGTACCCCTCATGCCTTAATTAGTGATGAAGGTTCAAATTTTGACTGGAAATTAGTTGCCAACGCTCTGAATAGATATAGGGTTAAACATAAAGTTTTCACGGCATACCACCCACAGACAAATGGACAAATTGAAATTTCCAATAGAAAAATCAAGCAAATTCTAGAGAAAGTTGTAACACCCCTAACCCTTATCCATCGCTAGATTAGGGTTATGAGGTATTACCGAATCATACATAGCTTAAGAGAGTCAAATGTTAATATTCATGTTCAAGGTAATACAAACTCAATTATACGAATCATATGTACATTTCCTTTATAGTATTCGAATGATTAATTACATCAAATCTTAATACATAACAAATTTCATGCGCATACCTTAAAATATTCAAACAAAAATATCAAATACATGCTATTATATATATTTAATTTAATAAATATCAAACATATCAGTTAAATAACTTTACATGTGTGCATGGTAAAAGCCAAACATACCATTACACACCAATTCATGTCCAAACATTTATGCAACCTCAATATTATTACTATATGGCCGAACATAACTTTAAAGCAATATATATATTGCAATTTTAGCATACCACTATGAACCATTAAATGAGTATAGAATACAACCCATAGTACACCCCATTCGCATGCAAATTATCATACATAATTAATATTCACATAACCAAGTACACATGCTCATACCATTGGTGAATACACTTATTTTACTTATGACTATCCGATTATAGATATTTACTTAACATTTCTTTTTACTATTAAAATGGTCATAATTTCAATCATCAAATATATTTCTTACCTAAATTCAACATTTAGCCAATTATACTCGTCAACCCAATTTAACTATTACTATTAAATACAAGACACAGTCAAATCATTTTAACCAAAAGTAATATAACAAGCATAATTCATACTTATGTATATACCATGGTCGATTCAATCAAACCACATCCAAACTCACCAGTATCGATTTACCAAAACCAAGCACATTAAATGTAACGCCCCCACGCCCGGGACCGACTCCGGAATCGAGCTTGAGGTGTTACCGAACATAATTTATCAATTTAAGTACTTCGAATCATTTGTTTCTACATTCACAGCCTTCTAGCTATCTGCATCACAGTTACAAGAAAAATCATATCTTGAGTTACGAAACTCGAAATCAAGATCCGTAAATTTTCCCTAAACCTAGACTCATATATATATTTACTAATTGTTTTCTAGAATTTTTGGTTGGGCCAATTAGTACAGTTTATTAGTTAAAATCTCCCTGTTTCAGGGTTCGACTGCTCTGACCTCTGTGTATTACGAATCAGATATCTCTCTATAAAAAATTTCAATGACTATGAGGTTTGTTTCTATTAAAACTAGACTCAACAAGAAATCTGTAAATGTAAAGAAAAACTTATAATTATTTTTGTAAAATTTATTATAATTTTTTTAAATTCAGAACAGGGGATCTGAAAATCATTCTGGCCCTATTTCACAAAAGTTTAAATATCTCATAAAATATAATTTATATGCCTGTTTTGTTCAATCCACATGAAACTAGACTCATTAAGATTCAATTTCATAACTTACTCATCATTTATTTCCACTTATACTATTTTTAGTGATTTTTCAAATTCATGTCATTGCTTCAGCAATATTCTGTTTTAAGGCAAGTTTCATCTTTCCATGAATTTTTTTATGAACTAGATAACCTATTAAACTTCCATGATATCAAACATGATCTAATTAGCCATCACCATGATTTATCAATATCAAACATTTTCTCAACCAAACATGGCCATATCATAAAATTTTTTTAACACAAAATAAGTACATTGCTATACATGCCATACTTAAGTTTTACAAGCCATTTACCAATAGAAATCCTTCGGATAGTGTGATCGAAACTTCGACCTGTCCCGATTCCCGAGCTGACTTGTTCAAAACTACAATGAATGAAAAGAAAGGAGTAAGCATAAATTCTTAGTAAGTTCATATGTAAATAACAAGTAACATAACAATACAACTATACCAAACAACCTTAGCATGGCATCACCAAAACATATATCACATTTCTAAACATCATTCATCATCTTACCACTTTATCGTTGTTGTATCTACTTGCAACCCGAGGGTTAAGTACATACCTATCCAAAGTGCCCATTTCACAACACTTACCAAAACGTCACTTGCATCTTAAGTGTTCTTCCATTTCATAGAAATTTTCACCCGTTGAACACATCGGAATATAACTCGAATACACGGATAATTTGCACATAAGTGCCACATATGTAATCAAGCAATCATGTAACCCGCCCATAAGTGAACTCGGACTCAACTCAACGAGCTCGGGCGTTCGCATCCATAAGTGAACTCGGACTCAACTCAACGAGCTCGGATGCCTAGTTACATCTCACGAACTCGGACTCAACTCAACGAGTTCGGACATTCGCATCCATAAGTGAACTCAGACTCAACTCAACGAGTTCGGATGCTCAACCATCCTAGTGACATGTCACTTGTATCCTAATCTATTCCTAAGGTTCAAACGGGCTTTGTCCCTCGATCTGACATTAGCCGTCTTCCACAGAATATCAGAACCGATACTCGGTAACAATTCATATTTATCAAGTAGTAAACATAATTTGCATATTACTCAACATTAACCACAAAGCATAATATTTCACGATAAAAAAATCAGCATAATTATTTACATATGAACTTACCTTGGTACCAAAATATAAAGATTTTGCCATTTAGTCCACAATCTTTTCTTTTCCTCGATCGCGACTTGATTCCCGTTTCTCTTGATCTATAATACCAAATTAATCTTATTTAATACATACATTCATCAAAACAGCATTTAATACGAACTTTGGAAAATTACACTTTTGCCCCTAAACTTTTGCATAATTACACTTTTGCCGCCAGGCTCGGGAATTAAAATTTATCCCTTATTCTTATGTTTTATGACATGCTGATCATTTTTCCCTTCTATGATAGTATCAAATTCACACTCTAACATGTACTTATGACTATTAGGTATTTTTACCGATTAAGCCCTTTTAGTCGTTTTTGCTTAAAACCGAGTAGTACAAGTTGTCTAACATAATTTAAAACCTCATTTTCTATCATAAAACACCAAAATACACAAATTTCACCTATGGGTATTTTTCCAAATATGAACCCTAGGTTGAATTATTGCTAGCATAAGCTTAATCGAGCTACCGGGATTCTAAAAACGTAAAGAACATTAAAAACGGGGCTTGGAATCACTTACTATAGAGCTTGGAAGCTTGAAACAAACCCTAGCTACGGAGAATGCTTGAAATTTCGGCCTAATGAAGAAGATGGACAAAAATTGGCTTTTAATTTTGTTTTTAATTCATTTTAATAACTAAATGACCAAAATGCCCTTGCTACTAAACTTTCCAAAAATTCCATCCATGTCCAATTTTTGTCCATAGACTTAGAAATTGGTCAAATTTCTATTTAAGACCTCCTGATTAATATTCCAAAACAATTTCATACTAAAAACTCCTTTACAAATTATTCGATTTAGTCCCTAATTTCGATCTAAGCACTTTAGGCATAGGATTTCATCACGAAATTTTCACACAATCATGCAATCATATCATAAACATCAAAATAATTATAAAATAATTATCTCTATCTCGAATTTGTGGTCACGAAACCACTATTCTGATTAGGCCCTAATTCGGGATATTACAACTCTCCCCCCTTTAAGGATTTTCGTCCTCAAAAATCTTACCGGTAAACAGGTGTGGGTATTGGTTTCTCATAGTTTCTTCGGGTTCCTATGTAGTCTCTTCTACCCCATGCTTTTGCCACAATACTTTCACGAGAGCGACACTTTTATTTCTTAGTTTCCTGACCTCTCGAGCTAAGATCTTAATCGGTTATTCTTCGTAACTCATATCCGGTCGTAGTTCAGTTTCTGTCGGTGAAATTATATGTGAAGGATCCGAACGATACTGATGTAGCATAGATACGTAGAACACATCATGAATCCTCTCTAGTTCAAGTGGTAATGCTAGCCGATATGCTACCGGTCCAACTTTTTCAATTATTTCATACGGCCCAATAAAACGCGAACTTAACTTGCCCTTCCGTCCAAATCTAAGGACTTTCTTCCATGGAGACACTTTCAAAAATACCTTATCACCAACTTGAAACTCGATTTCTTTTCGTTTCAAATCCGCATAAGATTTCTGTCTATCTGAAGCAGCTTTCAAACAATCTCGAATCACTTTCACCTTTTCTTCGATTTCTTTTATTAGATCAACTCCATAAATCTGATTTTCCTTGAGTTCAGTCTAATACAAAGGCGTTCGATACTTACGACCATATAATGCTTCATAAGGTGCCATTTTCAAACTCGTTTGATAACTATTATTATAAGCAAATTCTACCAACGGTAAGTACCTTTCCCAACTACCTTGAAATTCCAATACGCAACATCTGAGCATATCTTCAAGAATCTGAATTACTCTCTCTGATTGCCCATCAGTTTGTGGATGAAATGCAGTGCTGAAATTTAACTTTGTACCTAATGCCTCTTGCAACTTTTGCCAAAACCGTGAATTAAATCTCGGATCTCTATCCGAAATGATTGACAAAGGTATTCCATGAAGTCTAACAATCTCACGGATATACAATTCAGCCAACTTATTAAGAGAATAATCCGTACGTACCGGAATAAAATGAGCCGATTTAGTCAATTTGTCAACTATTACCCAGATGGCATCTTTCTTTCCTGGAGTCAATGGCAACCCTAAAACAAAATCCATAGTAATCCGATCCCATTTCCATTCAGAAACCATAATAGGCTGAAGTAATCCTGAAGGTACTTGGTATTCAGCTTTCACTTGTTGATAAATTAAGCACTTTGATACAAACTCAAAAATATCTCTTTTCATTCCACTCCACCAATACATTTTCTTCAAGTCATTATACATTTTCAGATCGCCTGCCGGATGAACCGCCAAACAGCCATTATGTGCTTCATGCAAAATCTTTTGAATCAACTCATCATTTTTCTATTACACAAATCCAATTTTTAAACATCAAGCTACCATCGAACCGATTCAAATCTGATCCCGTGACGCCTTCACACTTCGCTCTTCTCTTGGCTAGCAAATCTTGATCATTTTTTTGAGCTTTAGAAATCTCTTGTAAAAACATCGGTCTAGCTCTTATCTCTGCTAGAATTGAACTATCATCCGACATTTTCAACTGAGTGTTCATAACTCTCAAAGCAAACAACAACTTTCTCGCTTAAAGCATCTAAACCACATTTGCTTTTCCCGGATGATAATCAATAACAAGCTCATAATCTTTCAATAACTCCAATCATCTACGCTGCCTCAAATTTAAGTCTTTTGTGACATCAAGTATTTAAGACTTTTGTGATCGGATATATACTCGCACTTTTCACCATACAAATAATGTCGCCAAATCTTTAAAGCAAATACCACCGCAGCCAATTCCAAATCGTGAGTAGGATAATTCCTCTCATGAGGTTTTAACTGCCTCGAAGCATAAGCCACCACTTTTCCTTCTTGCATGAGTACACACCCCAAGCCATTTAGAGAAGCATCACTATACACCACAAATTCTTTACCTGATTCAGGTTGTACTAACACTGGTGCTTCAGTTAATAACTTTTTCAATTCTTCGAAACTTTGTTGACATTCTTCCGTCCATTCAAATTTAACATCCTTTCGGAGTAGTCTAGTCATAGGAGCAGTAATTATAGAAAATCCATTTACAAACTATTGATAATACCCAGCTAGCCCCAAGAAACTTCTAACTTCAGTTATGTTTTTCGGTGGTTTCCAATCAATAATGGCTAAAATTTTACTAGGATCAACCCGTATACCATCACTTGAAACAATATGACCCAAAAATCCAACTTCCCGGAGCCAAAATTCACTTTTACTAAACTTAGCATACAACTGTTTATCTCTCAAAGTTTTCAAAACTATCCTCAAATGCTCAGCATGCTCTGTCTCATCTTTTGAATAAATTAAAATATCATCTATAAACACCACAACAAATTTGTCCAAGTATGGTCGAAATATGCGATTCATTAAATCCATAAACACAGCAGGAGCATTTGTCAACCCGAATGGCATAACTAAAAATTCATAATGACCGTACCTTGTTCTAAAAGCAGTTTTAGGCACATCTGACTCTTTTACTCGCAGCTAATAATACCCAGATCTCAAGTCAATCTTTGAAAACCATGTCGCTCCTTTTAGCTGATCAAACAAATCATCAATTCTTGGCAATGTCGCTCCTTTTAGCTGATCAAACAAATCATCAATTCTTGAAATGGATACTTGTTTTTGATTGTCACCTTGTTTAACTGCCGATAATCAACACATAATCTCATAGAACCATCCTTCTTTTCACAAATAACAGAGCACCCCAAGGTGAAAAAGTCAGTCTTACAAAGCCTTTATCAGTCAACTCTTGCAACTGTGACTTTAATTCTTTCAACTCTGTTGGTGCCATTCTATATGGAGCAATCGAGATCGGAGCTATTCCCGGTATCAAATCAATACCAAATTCTACTTCCCTGACTGGAGGCAAACCCGGCAATTCTTCTGGAAATACGTCCGCAAATTCACACACAACCGGTACTAATTCAACTTTCTTTTCAACTTCTTTTGTATTAATTACATACGCCAAATAAGCTTTATAACCCTTTCTCAAATATCTCTGAGCCGACATTGAATAAATCATACTAGATAATGCCTCTGATTTGTCTTATTCAACCCGTAGAGTTTCACCATTTTCACACTTTAATTCTATAACCTTTTCTTTTCAATTTACTATAGCATCATGCAATGTCAACCAATCCATACCCAAAATAACATCAAATTCGTCAAACGGCAACAACATCAAGTCGGCTGGAAAGTAATGACCCCGAATCATTAAAGGACATTTCTTGCATACTTTATCAACTATCACACATTTGCCTAACGGATTTGACACTCTAACCATAAATTCTGTGTTCTCAACAGGTATATTCATACTAGACACCAGCTTCATGCATACATATGAATGAGTAGAACCGGGATCAATCAAAGCAATAACATTAATATCATAAAGAGAAAATGTACCGGTAATCACATTGGGTGAGGAAGCATCTTCACACGCTTTAATAGCATAAGTTCTAGCCGGAGCTCTTCCTTCAGATCTAACTGCTGCATCTCTGGCTACATTCTTACTGCTTGTTTCACTTCCAGCTTTTCTCGGATATCTTCCCCTCAAATCTGCACCACTAGCTTTTACATTCTGAAATTTTTCTTTCTCACACTCTCTCTGGCGATCTCTAATAAAATGATCCGGAAAACCATATCGAAAACATTCATTTGCTCTCACACGAACCAAAATGATTTCTACCACACCGGCACTCGGGTTTAACAAATCTCGAGTTCCCTACACTGGCTGTAGAAGTATTATGAGATTTAGGACCCACATTCTACTTCTTAAAATTTCCATATGATTGCCCAGCTGAAACTTGGGAACGAGGATTCATATTTCTTGACTTTTCAGGTTGCTGTGAAGGTGCCTTACTCATTGGCCTTTTCTTCCAGTTTCGTGTCTCAGCCTCTACCTTTCTCTTCTCTTTAAGTAGTTCTTCAGCCTTGTAAGCTCGATCAACCAATACTACCATTTCTTTCAGTTCAAGGATCCCGACAAATACCTTAATGTCTTCGTTGAGCCCGTCTTCAAATCATCGGCACATCTTGGCTTCTGTAGGAACATATTCCCTGGCATACTTACTCAATCGAACAAACTCTCTTTCATACTCTGAGACTGTCATATTACCTTGCTTCAGCTCAAGAAACTCTTTACATTTCTGATCAATAAATCTTTCACTAATATATTTCTTCCAAAACTCTTCTTGAAAGAATTCCCAGGTTACCCTCTCTTTCGTTACCACCGAAATTAAAGTCTTCCACCAATTATAGGCTGAATCTCTCAACAAACATGTAGCACATTTCAAACATTCTTCAGGTGTACAAGATAATTCATCAAATACCCGGATAGAATTTTCAAGCCAGAACTCTGCTTTCTCTGCATCATCATCAATATTTGCTCTAAATTCTTCAGCCCCTTGTTTACGAATTCTATCAACAGGGTTTCTGTGAAATTTTATCATATCCACTCCTTAAGGCATCAGAGGCATAGGTTGAGGAATTGGAGGAGGTAGGGGATGTCGTACATTTGGGTTCGTACGAACGAATTCAGTGTACCATGCACTCATCATTTGTAGAAAGGCTTCCCGATCCTTTTCTCCTCCTCTTTGACCAACAGTAGGAGGTGGGTTTTTCATCCATACTCGCCCCTTTCAGTGAGTGGCGCGCATTACTCTCTACTTCATCTGCCACAGCTGGATCGGGATCCATTTACTATTTAAAAATCATTTAAAAAGGTAAGAAGTCATCACACTATCACAATTTATACATATAGCATGTATAGCAAAAATCCGTACATACAACACGTAATCCGAGAACCAACTAAACCTGCTCTGATACCACCAAATATAATGCCCCCACGCCCGGGACCAATTCCAGAATCGATCTTGAGGTGTTACCGAACATAATTTATCAATTTAAGTACTTCGAATCATTTGTTTCTACATTCACAACTTTCTAGCTATCTGCGTCACAGTTACAAGAAAAATAATATCTCGAGTTACGAAACTTGAAATCAAGATCCATAAATTTTCCCTAAATCTATACTAATATATCTATTTACTAATTTTTTTCTAGAATTTTTGGTTTTGTCAATTAGTACCGTTTATTAGTTAAAGTCTCCCCTTTTTTAGGGTTTGACTGCTCTGACCTCTGTGTATTACGAATCAGGTATCTCTCTATACAAAATTTAAATGTCTATGGGGTTTGTTTCTCTTAAAACTAGACTCAATAAAGAATCTGTACATGTAAAGAAAAACTTATAATTATTTTTGTAAAATTTATTATAAATTTTTAAATTCAGAACAGGGGATCCAGAAATCATTCTGGCCCTGTTTCACAAAAGTTTAAATATCTCATAAAATATAATTTATATGCCTAAGCTTCAATTTCATAACTTACTAATCATTTAGTTCCACTTATACTATTTTTAGTGATTTTTCAAATTCATGTCATTGCTGCAGCAATATTCTGTTTTAAGGCAAGTTTCATCTTTCCATGAATTTTTTTATGAACTAGATAACCTATTAAACTTCCATGATATCAAACATGATCTAATTAGCCATCACCATGATTTATCAATATCAAACATTTTCTCAACTAAACATGGCCATGTCATAAAATTTTTTTTACACAAAATAAGTACATTGCTATACATGCCATATGTAAGTTTTACAAGCCATTTACCAATAGAAATCCTTTGGATAGTGTGATCGAAACTTCGACCTGTCCCGATTTCGGAGTTGACTTGTTCAAAACTACAATGAATGAAAAGGAGGGAGTAAGCATAAATGCTTAGTAAGTTCATATGCAAATAACAAGTAACATAACAATACAACTATACCAAACAACCTTAGCATGGCATCACCAAAACATATATCACATTTCTAAACATCATTCATCATCTTACCATTTCATCGTTGTTGTGTCTACTTTCAACCCGAGGGTTAAGTACATACCTGTCCAAAGTGCCCATTTCACAACACTTACCAAAACGTCACTTGCATCTTAAGTGTTCTTCCATTTCATAGAAATTTTCACCCGTTGAACACATCAGAATATAACTCGGATACACGATAATTTGCACATAAGTGCCACATATGTAATCAAGCAATCATGTAACCCGCCCATAAGTGAACTCAGACTCAACTCAACGAGCTCGGGTGTTCGCATCCATAAGTGAACTCGGACTTAACTCAACGAGCTCGGATGCCTAGTTACATCTTACGAACTCGGACTCAACTCAACGAGTTCAGACATTCGCATCCATAAGTGAACTCGGACTCAACTCAACGAGTTCGGATGCTCAACCATCCTAGTGACATGTCACTTGTATCCTAATCTATTCCTAAGGTTCAAACGGGCTTTTTCCCTCGATCTGACATTAGCCGTCTTCCATGGAATATCAGAACCGATACTCGGTAACAATTCATATTTATCAAGTAGTAAACATAATTTGCATATTATTCAACATTAACCACAAAGCATAATATTTCACGATAAAAAAATCAGCATAATATAATTAACATCAATAACTTAAAAATAACAATTATGCTACATTATTTACACATGAACTTACCTTGGTACCAAAATATAAAGATTTTGCAATTTAGTCCACAATCTTTTCTTTTCCTCGATCGCGACTTGATTCCCGTTTCTCTTGATCTGTAATACCAAATTAATCTTATTTAATACATACATTCATCAAAACAGCATTTAATACGAACTTTGGAAAATTACACTTTTGCCCCTAAACTTTTGCATAATTACACTTTTACCCCTAGGCTCGGGAATTAAACTTTATCCCTTATTCTTATGTTTTATGATATGCTGATCATTTTTCCCTTCTATGACAATATCAAATTCACACTCTAACATGTACTTATGACTATTAGGTATTTTTACCGATTAAGCCCATTTAGTCGTTTTCGCTTAAAACCGAGTAGTACAAGTTGTCTAACATAATTTAAAACCTCATTTTCTATCATAAAATAGCAAAATACACAAATTTCACCTATGGGTATTTTTCCAAATATGAACCCTAGGTTGAATTATTGCTAGCATAAGCTTAATCGAGCTACCGGGATTCTAAAAACATAAAGAACATTAAAAACGGGGCTTGGAATCACTTACTATGGAGCTTGGAAGCTTGAAACAAACCCTAGCTATGGATAACCCTTGAAATTTTGGCCTAATGAAGAAGATGGACAAAAATTGGCTTTTAATTTTGTTTTTAATTCATTTTAATAACTAAATGACCAAAATGCCCTTACTACTAAACTTTCCAAAAATTCCATCCATGTCCAATTTTTGTCCATAGACTTAGAAATTGGTCAAATTGCTATTTAAGACCTCCTCATTAATATTCCAAAACAATTTCATGCTAAAAACTCCTAGAATGCAAGTTTTACAAATTATTCGATTTAGTCCCTAGTTTCGATCTAAGCACTTTAGGCATAGGATTTCATCACGAAATTTTCACACAATCATGCAATCATATCATAAACATCAAAATAATTATAAAATAATTATATCTATCTCGGATTTGTTGTCACGAAACCACTATTCCGATTAGGCCCTAATTCGGGATATTACATTAAACATTTTAATCAAGAACATATAAAACCTAACTTAAGCATAATAATCAAGCCATTTTCACATGGCGTTATATACATATAGTTTCAAAATATACTAACTCCAAGGCTAGCGTATAAATGCCATAAGTTCAAGTTCAACTTATAAAAGTACTGAAACAGTCAATAGTGTGATAGACTTTGCTGGCGATCCCCGAACTCGTAACTTGGTTCCAAAATCTATAAAACAAAGACAAACGTACACACAATAAGCTATCATAGCTTAGTAAGTCATAAGCAATCAACAACTCAAAGACGTTATCAACTCATTTTATCCAAACCAAATTATACTATCATAACCACATTTAATCTCAAGCTTAAGATTTCATATATGTAACACCCCAAACCCGGCCTAAACATTATGACCGGATCCGACGTGCCACATCGAAGTGTTCAAAACATTTTATATTGTTGGTTTAGAAAACTTGCTTAGAGTTTTAAAAGATACTTTCATTATAGGTTAAAGTGAATGGAAGCTGTGCACCAGGTAGGAAACCGGAAAAGAGGAGGTGAGTCCATCGGGCTGCTTAAGTACCAAGCTCCATTCGGATCCAATCCTAGACATGCACACCGCCATTGCCACACTTTAACATCAGGTATATTCTCAGGCAACCTATTTGATTAAGTCCATTTTAGGAAAAGTTATTAATTTTGAAAAATATTTTCATTGCGGAAGCTTTGCTTGTTGTCGTGTTATTTTCAAATCAATTATTGTTTTTAAAAACGCGCCCTAAAGTTAATCAATTTTGACAGTTAAATATAAGTAATGCCTATCTTAATAAAGAATATTAAAACCATCAAAAATAAATTAAGCGGCCTTATTACATTTAAAAACCCAAAACCATAAACGTAAATAAAAGGATGTCTAGTTCACCAGAAGAAAAATCGAATTTGCAGAACGTGTGGCCACTCCGAATCCCTCACAGCTCCAAGCCCACTATGGTTGGGATTACCTGCGTGGATGAAAATAAAGGGGTGAGTTTAACCCAACCATAGCCTATATCAGCTCAAACCACAGAAACAGAATAAGTTGGCCTTATCCTAAAACAGAATTCAGAATAAAACCCATAGGCCCATAACAGATCAGAAAAGATATTACATGTTTATGCGAAACCCAACCCATATCCAACCATATGCACCCCCATACCAACCTTTCACCATGTGGGGAGACTACTCGACCCACCCAACCGCTACACGCCATAGAAATATGCAGCATGGCTGCCAGAACAGATACTGTGACAGAGTCACCAGATATAGATAATCGTGGCAAAGCCACTAGAATAGATATATGTGGCAGAGCCACCAGATCAGATAATTGTGGCATAGCCACCAGTACGCTTCCTCCATAATATAACCCATGTCCCCATGCAACAGATATACAATTATAGCATACATCACACAGATTCAGATCATCATGCTTTTCAGACAAAATTAACCCTAGGGGTATAATGGTCATTTAGCACCTAGGGGTATCATGGTAATTTTCCATACATAGGGGTATTCTAATAATTTAACTATTTTAGGGTTTTCATGCATATCATAGCCATCTATGTATTAACAGAAACACTTACCGAGTGTTCTTACCGAATTGGGCCCGTTAGCCTATTTTCCCGATTTTGGCCCGTTAAGCCCAAAAACATCGAATTGCACAGAATCTTGCACTTTGCAGTCTTGTCACTTAAATTTATAATACACATCAACTATTAACCTTACGAGCATTCGCACACTCGCAAGTTCTCAAAATACTGGCTTTTCGGCATTTTGGCGTTTCGGCTTTTGCCGATCTAGTCTATAAGAGGGTGTCAGTTACACATTTGTTTTATGACGATTCGTTGACGAGATCCACACACGAACTGCCTTCTTATCGAATTATGGTTTAGATCCAAAGATCCAACGAATAGTCTTCAAGTCCTTCGCTGTACGCTCCCCTGTCCACGCTAATGCTATCGTTGTTCGGCTTAAAAAAGTGCGCCTATCCACGATCCTAACTCCGATCTACCGTACTCGTGAGAAGAAACAGATTCCAACAACCCAAGTTTCAGCTTCCTCCACCATAGGTTTATAGATTTTGGTTTTTCTAAGTAAGTAAGAGAAGTTCGGCTACCACAAGATTCGGCTCTTGGAGAATATGGGAGATGGTAACAATAATGGATGCGACAGAGAAGAAAGAGTATGAGTTCGATTATGAGGAAAAGCGAAGATAGAAGAAAGAAAAGGATGATAAAAGAGGTAGTATTCGACTATGGAGAAAACGGCACAGTGAGAGGTTTCTAGGTTCGGCTAAAAGAAAAAGAAAAGATGAACAGAAGAAGAGATGAGCAGAGAATTCGGTTTTGTGGTTGTGAAGTCGACACAGGTGTAGTTTTCGGCTTTTAGCAAAAATAAAAGGGAAGAGAAGGGAAACCTAATTTTCGGTAGAACAAACTAAATAACCTAGTCCTGAAATACAAAAGAATTCGGCAGCCCCTAGAACAAATGCCGAAATTCCCAAAATAAGGTAACCTAGCCGAATGTGCACTTGCAGAGTCCCCTATACGGCCAACTCCTACTTCCTACTTAGATTCCTTGATTTTCTCCCCTTATCCCTCCTTTATTCAATCCCCTGAACAACTCCAACTCCTCCTGACAGTCTGTTACTTGAGTTCCATTACTTACCATTCCTACTCATAAAAATAATTCCTTTGATTATGCTCTCATTGTGACTTGAACCTTGGTTCTCCCTAGCATCCACACGCCACTTTTATAGCCTTCCCAGTGGCGTCACATGCCACTTTGCCAGATGCTTCCTTGTGTTTTATTTTACCCAATTAATACTTAAACGCCTAGTTTACTAGAACCCCTTTTTCTTGTGGAATTAAAATTAATTAAAATTACCAAATTTTAACTTAAACTTGGGCCTTCTAGAGGCCCACTAACATAATTAGACCTACGCCAAGCAATCAAAACACATAAATTCCAAATTTTTCCAAAATTCACAGAATTCCCGAAAATCCCAAAAATTCACATATGCTTTCATAAATAGACCTTATCTTAACTGAATATACATATATATATTCAAAGTATCATTCAACTTCAAAGACATAATATCATTATATAACCGAATTTATATAAACTCATATACATATACTCATAAATCAACTTTAACATCACATACTTATACATAGCATATGGCTGAATATACCACACAAATGCACATATATTTACATTACTATCATATATAGAATTTGCATTACATATCAAATAACAAAATTACCTTATTTTCAAATAGGTAATCAAATAACTCATACCTGCTCGTTTTAGCTTGTTTTACAAATTTGGTCACAACTTATCATTGCCCTTTGAACCATTCAGAATTGGATAGAACACTCAGATAATCACATATATTGTACAATGCCAATGTCCCAGACGTGGTCTTACATGTAATCACATATCGATGCCATTGTCCTAGACAGGGTCTCACTCGCACAGATATATCAAAGTCACATATCAATGCCAACGTATTAAACGTGGTCTTGCTCGCACACATATATCGGAATCACATATTGATGCCAACGTATTAAACATGGTCTTACTTGCACACATATATTGATGCCATGGTCTTACTCGCACATCACATATCGGAATCCTATGTCATGACATATGTATCCTAGTTATTCCTAAGATTCATATGGGGCTTTCGGACGTCATAACTCAGTCGAAACGAATTTGAAAATATAGCTGCCTAGCATATACATATTCGGCTATCAACATATATACTCCACATAATTAAGTTCAGTATAATAAAATCGTATTTATTTAAAATAAACAACATCTATTTGCTTATAAACTTACCTCAGACAACGAAAATCAAAACGGGACGACTAATCGACAACTTTGGTTTTCCCTCGGTCCAAATCCAATTTCTTTAGTTTTTGATCTAAACATATTCAAATTAAACTCATTCAAACATATTTTTACTCAACTTAGTCCAAAAACACATAAATGGGCAAATTATCATTTTACCCCTTTAGTCCAAATTATATAAAACACAAAACATGCAAAATTTGCACATACCATGTTTAGGCCGAATACTACCCATGTTCATACAAGTCCATACATTTCATTTATTTCACAATTTAGCCCCTCAATTTTTTTTTTCAATTTAGCCTTAATTACTCAAAATCATCAAAAATTCCAATACAAAACATATCAATCCAAAACATATCTTTCATAATTCATCAAATAACATCACAAAACTCAAATATTCATCAATGGCATGACTCAAAATATTCATCAAAATCAGAAATTCAAACATGGGCTTTGTACATTACACTGCAACGACCTCAAAAACGTAAAAATTATCAAAAATTGAGCTAGTTATATACCTTTATTAAGCTTAACAATGGTCGAATATGGCTTTCTTTCCTTCTTCTTTTCTTTTAGCTAATTTTTACTATGAAATAAAACATGCATGGATTTTAATTATTTTATGGTTTATATTATATAACATTATTAACCATTTTACACTTATAACCTTTATTAATTAATATAAAACCATTATAATTTATGGTTATAATAGTCCATCACATGCTTTCATGGTCAAATCGCATTATAAATACCTCAAATTATAAAGACGCATTCAATTTGGCCCTTACACATTAAACCATCAAATTTTCGTTTTACGCGATTAAGCCTTTTTTATTAAATTGACACTCAAACGATAAAATTAAATCACGAAAACTTCACAGATATTAATTCACACATAATAAACATAGTAAATAATTTTTAAATATTTTTCTAGCTCAAATTCATGGTCTTGAAACCACCGTTCCGATTAGGGTCTAAATCGGGCTGTTACAAAAGTTATCAATCCCAACCGCAAGGATTGGTCAGTGAGGTTGGATGAATCACAGAACTCACAAGACACCATTGGGAATGTCACCTTTCAAGCCTATCTATGGTAAACCATGTAATTTGCTAGTTGAGCTAGAACACAAAACATTTTGGGTAATCAAGAAAATAAACATGGACTGGGGTGTGGCTGCCAATCATCGCTTACTGGAGCTTAATGAGATGAATGAACTTTGAGTTCAAGCTGATGAGAATGCGAGACTATACAAAGAAAAGACAAAACATTGGCATGATAAGAAAATTTTGCCACGACAATTTGTACCTAGACAATAAGTCTTGCTCTTCAATTCTAGACTTAAACCATTTCTTGGAAAACTAAAGTCAAGATGGTTTGGACCATTCGAAGTCGAGCTTATATACTCTCATGGAGTTGTCAACGTTAAAGAAGGAAAAACAGGATCCACTTTCAAAGTTAATGGTCAATGCCTGAAATATTGTTTTGGAGCTCCTATAATGCGCAACAAAAATTTTATTTCTCTTCAAAATACTTAATAATTGCTCTTTTGTAGAAATTTTCTTTGTTTATTTCATTTTTACTTTTTCTTATTTGTTACCCAATAAGTTTATTTAACTGTTTATATTCCCTTGTGATACGAACCGCCTCAGGGAGAGTCGAGTCATATGTTGAGTTGCCCGATCGTCTACGAGAAAGTATCGTTCAATTCGCTTTTGAAATGAAGTTGATGGGAAAATAACGGAAGCTACGGATAATGGTCCAATGATGGTTTATGGATAAGAATAATATGTATAGGTTCGGTTAAATTGGAAGGGAAAGTGAAAGAAATTAATAGATGATGGATATGGAAGAAAGGGTTCTTAAAAGCAAGCACGAACCAATATTAGATAATATCAACCCAAATGCTTATAGGCTTTCAAGGTGGAGAATGAAAGTGATAAACCTCGACCCGCTACTTAGCAAGGCAGGAACCTCGATATAGGGGAGAACGCCACATTCGGTTGAGTGATAAGTTCAAAAGAAGAACAAGGCTGACACCAACTAAGAACTAGATAGGCCAACAAGTCTTCAACGAAATATGGGAGAAAGATCCTCTCCAAATAGTTTCATTAATTGAAAAGTCTGAAAAAATGTCCACTTTTACAAATGAAATAACATATATTTATAGCCTAAATAAAAGTAGCCGAATGGACAAGCTTAGAGGCTAAGAAATTCGGCCATAAACACCTAGATAATTCTAGAAGAAAAATCATGAATATCCATGAATGTGCAGCCCTTTAATGTCCCATCATCCCCCTTGGCCGAATGAAGCTTTAATACACCTTGAATACTTGAATAGTTAGCTTGAAAATGCATGGATCATGCATGAAACGTCCCAATGTATGTTCCTCCATAAATTCGGTCCATAAACCTTCAAAAACATGAACATTAAATATCCCCTACTTGCATGAACGTCTCCAATACATGTACTTCCTTAAATGTCGTCCATTGAACCCCAATTCTGCATGCACCTCTTCATACATTGCACCAAGTCCTACATGAACTTGCATTAATTTCCTTCCATGCATGAATGTGTACCGTCCAAAGGGATTGGATCTTCTAGATACATTCATGCTTGAATCTTCATCATTCATGTAACTGAATTTGCATTTGAACCCAAACATTCATGTATTTTATGCATTCATGTATTTGACAAATACATGAACTTGTAAACACCTTGAATCTGGTCATGCATGCACCTAATTAAATGTTGTCCATTCATGCATGTGGGATGTCCAAAAGAGATGTTTCTTCAAGCATTCATTGCGCTGTCCATGAGCATTGCACCTACAAGAAATAAAACAATTCATAAGACATCATGTGAACACACATAAATTCAGCACAATGTGAACACATTTATGTCATGCATTAAATCGGCTAAAATGTGAACATAATTAAAATATGTAATAACTATGACATATTAAAACAAATATTAATATAAGTCAAATTTGATGCTTAAATAATCATGTTCAGATTTTATTTAATGCATTAAAGTCTAAAACCGGGTTTGAGCTACGATGAGCTAAGCTTTAGCCCTTAAGCTAAAGTTGAGCTGAGATTAAACTCCTAAGCTGTAGTTGAGCTAAGGTTTAGCTCGTGAGCTGAATATGAGTTAGGAGTGAGCTCGGTTTAGCTCAGGCAAGTTGGATTGAGCTTGAATAAGCTGGATTTGAACTAGACGGAGCTCGTGGAGCTAGAAACGAGCTGGGATCAGCTTGCCAACAAGTCAATGCTCGGCTTGACAGACTTGCCTGATAAAGTTCGCGGGGCGTGCTCGTATCATCCCCCCCTCTTTTAGGCGACTTGTCCTCAAGTCGAGCTGTTTGTCCATGGGAGAGCTTCGACTCGTGCATGGTTTTCCTTGGTCAAATGGGATGGAAGATGTCACACAAACCTGGAAAAGTCTCACCAATTTTGGAAAAGAGAAACTCAAAGAAGTTAGAGACACAAGATAATCAAAATTCAAGGAAAACGCATTCAACTGATCACATGCCCAGAATCTTAATTGTGCAAAACAGGCATACGTAAATTTATCAAAAAGTCTTGATAAGCCATCTTTACAAACATGTGAACTTATCTGAATCAAGGGGTAATTAGTCATGAACATTTGTAAAGATTCAAATACGTTAATCCATAACCAAAACTTTTCAATATGTTTATTCAAAAATAACAATTCATGGGAATGTACACACAAAGTGTACCATGGCCAATTGAAAACTAACTCACTCTTTCGCTTATTAACAACATGATTTGTGTAATCATTTTCCAACACAAACGGATCACTACTAGGTCAAAGACAACAATCAATCACAACAAGGTACAAACAATTTCCAAACATCAAACCATCAAAAAGATTTTCAGCAATATTCGAATAGAGTAAAGGTATTTGAAAATTTTTGTAAACTTTACCTTGTCGATCTTGAAGAGAAGAAAATTTATGATCGGTTTTACCTTTTTCAAACAAGATGAATCTTCTCTCTTCGGACAGGTAATGTAAAACAAACCTTTTATCTCGATCAACTTGGGTGGGTGACGAAGCACCATGATAGCTCGTGCTTTTTAAAGGGTTACATTCACAAAAATGTAAAAGGTTAGTTTGAATAGGAGGTATGGACTGAAAAGAAGAAAATAAATCATCGTTGAAATTTGATTCAAGTCCCAAAGCATAAGTCGATCTTACCTTCTGAAAATGGAACGAAAATTTCAAATGTGGCCAAACAAGGTGATTAGTAAACGAATCAAAATTGAAACCCAAATCATTGAATTTCACCTTCTTATCAAAAGGTCGAACATCAAGCAAACATAATTTGTACGCAAATGATGCAAAGTGCTTAATGTTTCCATAAAATGAATTCGTGTAGCAAATACCAGGCTTGAACACACGAACTTGGTCATTTGATTTAGAAGGCAACATGTTAAATAAGGAAAATATAATCAACTTATCGCATGATTCAAATTTCACTCGTTCAATTAGACTTGAAAAATTGGCACAACCAAGCATATTCATTTTATCACCAAAGAAACGATGCAACATGTTATCATGCAAGTAAATCAAAGGAAACTTAAGCATGCAAATACTCGAACAATCTTGCATCATAATTTCTACTCGAACAGATAGATCAAAGCATGGAAATCTCACATAAAATTTCAAAGATTGTTCATGAAGAGCACAATTGCACATATCATGTGGAGATCTTTTAACTTGGATGCCAAACAAAGAATTTTTAGAGAACATGCAACTTTTCAAACAGGCAGATTTGTCACAAATCAATTGAGCAGACATATTTAAACATAAAGATTTAACACATGAATTCAAAAAGTTTGCATAGTCTAACACATCAAAATTTTTAAGTGACAGACTTTGATCAAACACACTCAAAATTCGCTTAGAGAAAACTAATCCAATGTTGTCAACAAATTTGTCAATGTAGTAATCGTCATAAGAAAAGCTGTATATGGCACCCTTTAAGACAAAATCGTTAACAACAGTAAGTGAACAAAAATTAGCCAAATCAAGTGGCTTTGATTCGATAAACAAAGAATCCTTACCTTTCTTACCTTCGATCGCAAGTGGGTGGTTGTCATTCGCGAACTTACCTTGTTCGAACAACCTAAAATGCCTCTCGTTTGGAAGGTAATGTAGATGGAACTGGTCCCACAAACTTCTAGGAACCTGAAAAGTTAAATCACAAGAAGATCGAACAGGTGGGTTAGTAGAAATAATCCTCACTTGTTCACTTGTTTTCTCACTCGATTCTTTTTCTTCTGAATCACTCGTTTCTTTTGTTTCAATTTCTTTTTCATCTTCTTTTTCACTCTCAAACTCTTTTTCATTTCCTTTTTGTTTTTCAAAGGCTTTTTCAAGTTCTCTCAAGATTCGCTCATTTTCTCTCTTACTTGCCTCTTACCTCTCTCTTCTTTTTATTTCATTTTCTTTTTCTCCTTTCACTTTTTCTTTTGTTTTCTTTGTTTTCTCTTTACAAGAATGTACAAAAGAACAATGAGAATACAAATATTGTTCGAAAGATGAAGAACTATTTGCATATGATTCACAATCAAAACTTTTTGAAGAATACTCCGAGTAAGATTTCTTTGAAGATCTAGTAGGAGTATGTCTTTCTCTTCGAACGCCATCTTGGAACGAATCAAAATCATAATCGACTTCTCATCTTCTAAAATTTCTTGATGAAAAGGACTTTCGATCGAAGTCACTTCTCGAATTCACTGATGAATATGAGTCATAGTATGAATCTCTTTGTCTCGAAGTAGATGGCGAAAAGGAATCACGATAGGAACTTTTTTTCAAGTAGTAGTCGGGGGTATATCTCCGTGGGGTTCTTGTCTCCATTTTTAGACTCGAAGAAACTTTATCACTTTGATCTTGTTTTTCCAAATGATCTAATCTCTCGTGTATGTTCTTAGTGTTGGACTCCATCATTTTTCGCATTTCTTGAATCAAGTATTGGTATTCCGATTTGGTGAACTCTTCGCGTGACATTATTATTATTATTATTATTTTTGGTTGCTGAAAAGAAAATGTTAGATCATAAAACAAAATAAAAAAAATTAAATACCTCACCACAAACCTCACAATTTCGCTCGGAAAGAAGAAGGAAAAGGTGTCACTCCCGCTCGTGTTTACACTCATTTGGCTTTTACCTCCATTCGAATGATCTCACTCGCTCGTGCCTTTTACCTCTCAATCTTTTCTCTCGCAACTTCGTAGTCAGACTTGCCAAGGCCTTTCGTAGGCTTAGGGGTCGGTTTCAAAATTGGGTAACAAAGGATAAAATATGAGGTGTTACGGGTTGGCTGAAAGAATAGGGAATTGAGTTAAAAGTGTGGCGAATTAGGGACAGTAGAATAAAAGAAGGATCGGGACGATCAAATAACAACTGAATTGCATAAATCACTTTTTTTTTGAAATTTTTTTTGAAATTTTTTTTTAACTTGTATAACTTTTTTTTTTGTGCTATATCAACAACTAAATACAATAGGATCACTTTTGTACACGATTTTTTTTTCTTCGGCTGCGTAGATTTTTGTTTTTATAATAACAGTAACAAACTAATCAAAATGAGAAAACTTCGGTATACGAAAAAAAAATTTTTCTATACTCTTTTTTTTTCGGATCCTACTTACTCGCGTACACTTGGACTAGCCCGGGATTGATTTCTTCGCACGAACTTCTCATTTTAGTAGCTCTGATATCAAATGATACGAACCGCCTCGGGGAGAGTCGAGTCGTATGTTGAGTTGCCCGATCGTCTACGAGAGAGTATCGTTCAATTCGCTTTTGAAATGAAGTGGATGGGAAAATAAGACGGAAGCTATGGATAATGGTTCAATGATGGTTTATGGATAAGAATAATATGTATAGGTTCGGTTAAATTGGAAGGGAAAGTGAAAGAAATTAATAGATGATGGATATGGAAGAAAGGGTTCTTAAAAGCAGGCACGAACCAATATTAGATAATATCAACCCAAATGCTTATAGGCTTTCAAGGTGGAGAATGAAAGTGATAAACCTCGACCCGCTACTTAGCAAGGCAGGAACCTCGGTATAGGGGTGAACGCCACACTCGGTTGAGTGATAAGTTCAAAAGAAGAACAAGGCTGACACCAACTAAGAACTAGATAGGCCAACAAGTCTTCAACGAAATATGGGAGAAAGATCCTCTCCAAATAGTTTCATTAATTGAAAAGTCTGAAAAAAATGTCTGCCCCTTACAAATGAACTAACATATATTTATAGCCTAAATAAAAGTAGCCGAATGGACAAGCTTAGAGGCTAAGAAATTCGGCCATAAACACCTAGATAATTCTAGAAGAAAAATCATGAATATCCATGAATGTGCAGCCCTTTAATGTCCCATCATCCCCCTTGGCCGAATGAAGCTTTAATACACCTTGAATACTTGAATAGTTAGCTTGAAAATGCATGGATCATGCATGAAACGTCCCAATGTATGTTCCTCCATAAATTCGGTCCATAAACCTTCAAAAACATGAACATTAAATATCCCCTACTTGCATGAACGTCTCCAATACATGTACTTCCTTAAATGCCGTCCATTGAACACCAATTCTGCATGCACCTCTTCATACATTGCACCAAGTCCTACATGAACTTGCATTAATTTCCTTCCGTGCATGAATGTGTACCGTCCAAAGGGATTGGATCTTTTAGATACATTCATGCCTGAATCTTCATCATTCATGTAACTGAATGTGCATTTGAACCCAAACATTCATGTATTTTGTGCATTCATGTATTTGACAAATACATGAACTTGTAAACACCTTGAATCTGGTCATGCATGCACCTAATTAAATGTTGTCCATTCATGCATGTGGGATGTCCAAAAGAGATGTTTATTCAAGCATTCATTGCGCTGTCCATGAGCATTGCACCTACAAGAAATAAAACAATTCATAAGACATCATGTGAACACACATAAATTCAGCACAATGTGAACACATTTATGTCATGCATTAAATCGGCTAAAATGTGAACATAATTAAAATATGTAATAACTATGACATATTAAAACAAATATTAATATAAGTCAAATTTAATGCTTAAATAATCATGTTCAGATTTTAGTTAATGCATTAAAGTCTAAAACCGGGTTTGAGCTAAAATGAGCTAAGCTTTAGCCCTTAAGCTAAAGTTGAGCTGAGATTAAACTCCTAAGCTGTAGTTGAGCTAAGGTTTAGCTCGTGAGCTGAATATGAGTTAGGAGTGAGCTCGATTTAGCTCAGGCAAGTTGGATTGAGCTTGAATAAGCTGGATTTTAACTGGACGGAGCTCGTGGAGCTGGAAACGAGCTGGTATCAGCTTGGCAACAAGTTAATGCTCGGCTTGACAGACTTGTCTGATAAAGTTCGCGGGGCGTGCTCGTATCACCTTGTTATAGGTTTTCCCTTGGGCCAGGATACATACAACTAAAAGCCATTAGCTCAGATTCTTTTAATTCTCACAAATTTGCGCTAATTCCATTTTCTTTTCCCGTTAAATGTTAATTTTTTTGTCTTGTCAGTAGGCCAACCTTATCACACACGTCACAACTGCTTCTCCCTCACGTTTTAACCTAGTCGATTCAGTTTCTTCTCACATTTTCATCTTGCTTCATTTTCTGCTTTTACTTTCTATTTCCTTCATAACTATAATAAAATCTAGCTTTTCATTTTCCAAGTTTCTATATTCTTTTCAATGGCTTCCCAAAAAGCTTTTGCTTTGACCTCTACATCTCCACACACCTTTTTCAATAAACTTGCTGAAGAAAAACACCACAAAAATATTGCCAAACGACCATTCTGCATGGAAAAAGGATTCTTTTTCCAAGATGCTCCCTTCATGGGGTAGATAGAGGTCATATCAATAGTTTTCGAAAAGCATGGGTGGGGCATCTTTTGTCTCCATCCTGATGATGTCTTCCCAAAGGTAGTGAAAGAGTTTTATGCCCACATTACTTCTCCTGACAATGCATTTATAATTCTATTTGATGAGGACTCCATCAATGCACAATATGGACTATCTTAAGGTCCTGATGAGCATGTTGACTTTGTGAAGAAAATGTCCCAAGAGCGCTTAGCCTAAGTTGTAACAGCCCATTTTTCAATAGTGACGGAATAGTGGTTTGGGACCACAAATTTCTATCGTGTCAACTCGTAAATGTTATTTATAGAATAATTACAAGGCCATTAGATTTGTATTAATTTTTGGTTAAGAAATTTTATTGTTTAGATAGCTAATTAAAGAAAAGGACTAAATTGTAAAACGTGCAAAAATTAGTAATTATTGCATATAAGTGATTAAATAGTTTAATTACTTAATAAGGAAGGACCTATGTAGCAATTAGCCCTAGTCATTAAGTTTGGACGGCATTAAGAATGAAAAATGATAAAAATAATGTTTAATTAATGGCAAAATTATAAATAAAGTAAAATTAAGTAAAAACAAATTTGAAAGATGAGATTTCTTCTTTATTTCATCTTTGTGCCGAAAAACACCATTGAAGACCTAGGAGATCTTCAGTCATCTCTTTGCCTTGCATGGTATGGAAATTGACTCATTTTCTTATAATTTTTATGTTTTTAAGATCGTTGCAACTGGGTCCAGCTAGCCCGTACCTTCATTTTTGAATCTGTTAAAATTTTTTGAAGTAACCATTGATGAATCTTGGTTGTTTATGATGATAATTATATATTTCAAGCTTTGATTGTGATATTAGGTTGTTTTGTAAAGCAATTTTTGTTATATATTGATTTAAGGATTAAATTGTTAAAATGTCAAAATTTCAAGGTTTGATGGTGGATTTAATGTGTAGCAGGGACTATTAAAGGGACTAAAATAATTAGCTCTAATTTGATTATTAGAAAATGGTCAATTTGATGATTTTTGGGTTAGAGGATTAAACTGCAAAAGTTGTAAAAGTTTCAGGAAAATGTGTAATTAATGAAAAGTTAAGGGTTATATGCATTGAATGGAATGTGAAATGTTTATGGGATTAATATATTGTTTTTAACTATTATATAGATCAAAACTTGGATCAGGAAAAGGGAAAATAGTTTATTAGTCCCTGCGTGTTGATCGGCATTAGATAGTAGGTAAGTTCATGTTATTTTAATAAGTAGATGAATTTCTACTTGTGTTCTTATATTATGATTCTTTAATTAATATGTTTTGTAAAAAATTATTGTATGATTGCACATGCGTACCCATGTTTATACTTCGGTACCCCTAAATATACATACGTGCCCCTATTTGTACTTCTAGCCCTGAATGCACATACGTGCCCCTATTTATACTCTAGTAACTCTAAATTAAATATTATATGAACTATATTTAATTGTATTTAGATTAAATGTTATACTATGTCCTTACTAAGCTTTGTAAGCTTATCGGTTCTTATGGATTGTTTTGTAGATAAACGTTGTTGACAATTAGGAAGGATCATTCAATCGGCTCACACTATCCATTTAAGTTGGTAGTTTGTGTATCTCTTAAGATCATAGTGATGCATCTTTAAATGGTTTGGGCTGTGTTTTGATGCAGGAACGCAAGGTAATAGCGTATGCTTCTAGACAGTTAAAAACACACGAAAAGATTTTACAATAGATGATGGTTTGAGTTTTGAAAGATGAATATGCTTCTAGACAATTGAAAATGCAAGGTAATAGCGTATGTGTTTTGATGATGGTTTGATCTGAGTGGAGTTGAAATCTAGACCGATGTTTTTGCAATAGATTTATGAGGCTAAAAAATGTGATCAATTATTGATAGCTAAATGGAAACAGATTGAGTCGACTCCTAATTCAAATTTTCAAATTAGATCCGATGATAGTTTATACTTCAAAAGCAAAATTTATGTTTCAAGAAATTTAGATCTAGTTTAGAAGATTTTATGAAAAGCTCATAATAGTAGCTTATCTATTCATCTTGGTAGTAATAAGATGTATGGTGATTTGAAACAAATGTACTGGTGGCCAGGTATGAAACGAGAGATTTCTGAGTTCGTATCGAGATGTTTAGTATGTCAACAAGTTAAAGCTAAACATTAGGTACCTTCTAGTTTGTTACAACCAATGATGATTCAGGAAAGGAAATGGGAGTGCGTCGTAATGGATTTTGTATCGGCATTGTGTTTGTCTCTAAGAAAGAAAGATGCAATTTGGGTTATTGTTGATCATCTAACAAAGTCTACACATTTCATCCCAGTACGTACAAATTATTCTCTTGAGAGATTAGCCGAGTTATATGTTGCTGAGGTTGTTAGATTGCACAAGGTGCTAGATTCTATTATCTTTGATAGAGATCCGCGGTTTATGTCCAGATTCTGGACCAAATTACATGAGGCTCTAGGTACTCATTTACATTTTAGTACCGCGTTTCATCCTCAGACTGGTAGACAATCCGAGCGTGTGATACAAATACTATAACACCCCTAACCCGTATTAGTCACTGGAGAAGGGTTACAAGGTATTACCAATCAATTCACAACATATAGCATATATGTAACACCCCAAACCTGGCTAGACGTTATGGCCGAATCTGGCATGCCACATTGAAGTGTGTTTCGAAAACCATGTTTCCATTGAAAACCCTTCTTACTATCTAAAACCTCTGGCCATTTTAAAACTTGTGAAAACCCCAGTTTATGTTGGTTTATTATGTAAAATGTGGTTCACTGGAAGGTTATTCCTATTTAAAATGTTTTAAAGTTAAATTGTGAAAGCGTAGTGTTTTAAAAACAGTTATTGTTTTGGAAATCCACGATCTACTTTTAACAGATAGAAAACGTAATAAACTAAAAATCCCAAAAAAAATCAGAAATTAAAAGAGGCCTTATTACAACCCAGATCAAAATATAAGTACTTATAAATAGATAACTTAAAAGAAAATCAGAAACAATAGCAGTTGTGTGGCCACTTCCGAGTCCCTCGCAGCACCAATCCTCCTAAAGCTGCGGATTACCTGCACAGTTAATAAACGGGGTGAGTTTATGAAAACTCAGTGTGTAATCCCCTCCTAAATTAAAACAGTTAGTAAACGGACAGAATTTAGAATCAGAGGCCGAAGCCTATTACAGTAACAGAATAGTGTGAGTGGGCCTAAGCCCAGTACAATTTCACTTGGGTCTCAGCCGTTATCAGAATCAATTGGGCCTAGCCCATTCTCAATATCAGTAACAGTTGGGTATAGCCTATTAGCAAAATCAGGTGGGCCTATGCCCATAACAGTTTAAGTACAGTGCAGGTATGCAACCCATCCCAATCCAACCATCTCACCTCCCGTACCAACCAACTCACCATGTGGGGATTAAATCAACCCACCCAGCCAGTACACCAATATCGCAGTGAAGCTGCTAACAGTAATGCAGCAGTGCTGCTAATGATTGTAAATGTGGCATAGCCACTAATGTCAGAATACGTGGCAAAGCCACTAAAACGATAAAAGTGGCAATGCCACTAGTACAGTTCTTCCCCCGAATCAGAATCCCAACCCCTATGTAGAATGTCATGTCATAATATTACGGGTATGCAAAGTCATACTCAGTACAATCATAAACGTAAATCATAAGCACATCAGTCATACGGAACAAAAAGGCATAATCGTCATTTTACCATACAGGGCTATTATAGTCCTTTTACCCTATAGGGGCATTACGATCATTTTACACTACAAAGATATTTTGATAATTTTACAAACTAGGGGTATTTCGATAATTTTCCAAAATGGGGGTATTTCGGCAATTTCACAAATTAGGGGTATTTCGGTAATTTCCCAAATCAGGGGTATTTCGATAATTCTACAAAATAGGGGTATTAACAACCCAACCAAAGGTCCATTGTCACCTCGAGCGACTTAAGTAGCCTAAACAGTCATAAGGGTGTAAACGGGCCTAAGGCCCATACTCGGCCCAAGTGGGCCCACACGCTCATGTGGCCTATTTAGCCCAACTTCAGTTACAACTATATGACCTACATAGCTTAGTCTAATATTTATCAACTACCATGGATTTAATATGTGTGGGGCCCACAAGCCCATTGGGCCTACATGACCTATTTCGGCCTAACGAAGCCCTTAACGGCCTATGCCATGCACACGGCATGACAAGCCCAACCACTTCCCACCTAACAGCTAGATTTACACAAGCGAGCACATGGGGCCTATCAGGCCCATTCGGCCCATCGAGGCCCAGAACAGTCCCAACACACGAGCCATGGTTTGTGGGCTCAGTTTACCACAAGAGCGATCGCACGCTCGTGAGGCATCAAATGCCGAAGTTTTAGCTTTTCGGCTTTTGTCGACTTCCAATAGAGAAAGGCGTGAATACACACCTGTTTATGAGAGAACGCGTCGAAGTCCACGATCACTAACCTTGGTTAAGCAGGTATGAAATAATCCCTCCTAAAACCAGTGATCCCCAGCTCTTCTGGTTCGCTCTATTTAAAGCTAGCTTCTCACCAATTCTCATGTTAGCTTCCCGATGTGGGATTACTTTCAACCATTAGGAAAATTCTCTATTTTTTTATGACCACTCCAACCACAGAGTTCCAGTCCAACTCCACCTCCTACAAAGCTCAAATAGCAAAATAAATACTCCATTGCGCATCCCAAGACTTCAACCTTAGACCTCACAGTTACACAACACGCCACCTTACCACTCCACCACAGGCTCTTTCTGTGTTATAAATTCATCAAAAATATTCTTAAAGCCTACCCACTAACATCAAGGCTCCTTTAAGAGAAAAACCAAAATAAACTGCAAGAGCCAAGACTTGAACCCGGGCTCCTTTACAACCTTAATGACGCCCCAACCACTATACCACATGCTTCCTTGTGTCATTTATTTAACACAATAATTTAAAAGGCCTTCATCCAAACATCTAGGGTTTTATTCACCTAAAAACAAAATTTTTGCTATAGCCCAGGTTTGAACCCAAGATTTCTCCAACACTTCTCAAGGCCATTAACCACTAAAGCAGACATTTAATTGTGTCATTTCCTCGCATAATTAAATACTTATATACAACCTCTTTGCAGACCCATACTCAATGCCCTATACTCCTAGGCCCAAATTCAGGGTGTTACAATACATTTATCAAGCATAAAGCATTCATTCTCATAAATCATTTAACACAAACACGTTGTCCTTTATAAGGGCCTACGAGGCCTAAAACATGCTTTAGAAGTAGTTCGGGACTAAACCGATAACATATAAAAATTTTGGAAACTTAGAAAAATTTCAATCATATAGGGGTCACACGCCCGTATGAACAAGCCGTGTGCCTCACACAGCTCCAGACACGCCCGTGTCTCCGGCCGTATGGAAACAGGGTATGCAAACTGACTTGGGTCACATGGCCAACCACACGCCCGTGTGTCTAGCTCGTGTGCCCTTCAAAGAGGCCACACATGCCCGTGTGCCCGGTCGTGCCAAAACTATAGGGTATACTAACTTATGCAACACAGCTAAGTCACACGCCCGTGTGCTAGGCCGTGTGCCAATTAGGGGCTGTACTGACTTGTACCACATGGCTAGTCACACGCTCGTGTGTGAGACCGTGTGAAACATACTGACTTTAACTCGATTTCATCACCAAGGGACACATGATCGTGTAACATGACCGTGTGTCACACACGGCTGAGACACATGCCTGTGTGGACAAAAATAGGCCATTTGCAAGGCCAATTTTCCACCCTTCTTCATGCTCACCTAAACAACCAAAATGGTACCATTTCATCACACAATTAGCCAGCCAAAAATCATCAACAAAATGCACAATTCATACCATTATAATTTCATCTATTCCAAATCTCAAATCACTACCATTTACTTAACCAAATACATGCCAAAACAATATCAATCTATATAGTTCATTTACCATAATTCACACACACATAACTTCCTTATAAATAACCAACATAACACCTAAAATCATACCTCATCAAGGCATTTCTCAAGCATTTATACTTCACAAATCATTTAACCATTTGAGCAACTATAAAACTATAACCACATTTATACCAAACATACCAAAATAAACCATCACTCATGGCTATATATACAAACCAAAACATATACAATTTACAAGCCAAATCTCATGGCTATAATCACAACCAAAATACCACATCTAGCCTATACATGCCATATGACACAAATGTATAATCCAAAAGTACCAACTTAGATGTTTGATAGTGCGATGATGTTCCCGACGACTCTCGGATATGAGCTAGCCTTTATTCACTATAAAACATAAAAAAATAACACAATGTAAGCTTCACAGCTTAGTAAGCTCGTATGATATAAACTTAACTAATCACAAATACAACATTCATCAATCTAAACATATTATCATGTACTTTAAGATCACTAACAAACCTTTCAACTACTTATTCATAAGCTTATATACAAACTTTGTAACTTCTTCGATTTTAAGCTTATAATATACATGTACATACTTGTACCTATCCATAACAAGTTCATACAACACGAAATGTCGTTGATTACTCAATGCCTCGCACACTAAGTGCCATACTTGATATCTCGCACACTAAGTGCCACACTCGATATCTCGTATACTAAGTTCCGTACATAGCCGAAGCTATCTCAAATCGCACACTAAGTGCCATATATAGTCAATTTGTCGTCGAACATAACTGTAGTCACGTACATACAATTTATAAAATATTAAAACACTAAAAGCATAATTATTACAGTGCTTAATACATACGAACTTACCTCGTATTCAAAATTGACGGATCGGGTCGACTTCTCAATAACCTTGTTTTTCCCCTGATCTAAATCTGAATTCTTTCTTTCTTGATATATATGAATTCAAAATTAACTTATTTAATCAATCATTCATTCAATTTAGTCTGAAACATACATTTAAGCCTATTTGCACATTAACCCCTAAACTTTCACATTATTAACAATTTAATCCTTATTTCACAAAACACAAAATTCACATAATTTCAATAAACCCACGATTGGGAAATTTATTAATAGGTCCCTAGCAGCCCAAAACTATCATTTATTTCACATGTCAACCACACAATTTACACATTTCACAATTTAATCCCTATTATGCATTTTCATCAAAAATCACTTTACAAAACAAGAAAATCTATAACCAAAAATTCATATTTCATCTTCAAACACCAAAGAACACATAGATTCAACAATGAAAACTCTAAAAATCTTTAACATTTTCAAAATTAAAGGTACGGGCTAGCTAGATTGAGCTACAATGATTACAAAAACATAAAAATCATAAAAAAATCGAGCTAAAACCGTACCTTAATCAAGCTAGGAGTGTGCTGAATGCTTTAAAACCTAAGAATGGTTTTCTTCCTCTTAATATTCAGCCAAGAAGATGAAAATGAAGCTTAAAATTGATTTATTTTATTTATTAAATCATTTATTAACTATTTTACTATTTTAACCTTAAAATTAATACAAAATTTCATTTATGCCAAACCATTAACATCCACTAACTAATTAATGGTATATTTACCACTTAAGGACCTCAACTTTAAGGTTCTATAGCTATTTAATACCTTTAGCTAGTAGAACAATACTTTTGCACTTTACGTGATTTAGTCCTTTTTATCGAATTAAGCAACCATTCAATAAAATTAGCTCATAAAATTTTCACACATATCAAAAAACATGCTATAAATACCAAAAATAATATCAAAATAATTTTTTGACATCAGATTTGTGGTTCCAAAACCACTGTTCTAATTTATTCAAATACGGGCTGTTACAGATACTTGAGGATATGCTTCGATGTTGTGTTTTAGAGTTCGAAGGCAACTGGGAGCGATTCTTACATTTAGTGGAACTCGAGTACAATAATAGTTATCAATCGAGCATAAAGATGGCACCATACGAAGCTTTGTATGGTCAGAAATTCTGGACTCCATTGTATTAGACTGAGCTTAGTGAGAAAAAGATTCTTGAGGTTAGTTTGATACAAGAAACTGAAGAAAAAGTTAAAGTTATTGAAGACAGTTTGAATGCAGCTTCAGATTATCAGAAATCATATGTGGATTTAAAACATAAAGATATTGAATTTCAAGTCGACAATAAAGTGTTCTTGAAAGTGTTGCCTTGGAAGAAAGTTCTTCGATTCAGACATAAAGGAAAGCTAAGTCTTTGATTTATCAGGCCGTATGAGATCATCGAAAGAATCAGACCAGTAACTTAGAGATTGGCAGTGCCTTTAGAGTTAGAAAAGATGCATAATGTGTTCCACGTATCTACCTTACGATGATCCTAATCAGACCCTTCACATGTTATCTCACCTGTTGATGTCGAGATTCAACCTGATATGTCATATAGCAAATAACATGTAACAGTTCGATTTTGACCCTAGTCAGAATTGTAACACCCTAAACCCAGCCCGGACATTACGGCCGAATCTGGCACATCACATTGAAGTGTTTTAGTGAAAATCGTGTTTTCATTGAAAACCCGTTTTAAAATAAAAGAAACCTTAACTACCTTTTAAAAAAAAACTCCTTTCAACCACTTGTTTAAAATATATGATTTTATGAAAACATGTCATTTTAAAATATAGTTGCGGAAACGTAGAAGAGACATACTATAGATTCTGAAACTATGCTCAACTTCTTATAATTACGTCACATAAAAATAATAATCCAAATAATAACAAAATGGAAGCCCTTATTACAATCTAGTCTGAAATCACTTAATAATCAAGAAGTTATATGCTTTAAAATGAAAAAAAAACAAATCTAAATTGTCTTGCTAGCTGGCCACCCAGAGTCCCTCCAAACATCGAACCTTCTACTGAGCATCACCTGAAAATGAAATAAAAGAGGGGGTGATTTTTCGAAAACTCAGTGTGTACAACCCTCATCAAACAAACATGCAACAGACAAATCATTTTGGGCCTAAGCCCAATTCAAATATGATGGCCTTTGGGCCTTAGCCCATTTTGGCCTCAGTAGGGCCTGAACCCATGTCAATTTCCACATATCACATTTAACTAGGCCAAGCCCTTTTCATAATCCAATCATGACGTATGTATGCAAATGCTTATATCACCATCCAATCTATACACCCTCTTTCCAACCAAAACTTACTGTGGGGAGATACTCGGCCCACCCATTCTTATTACAACCCGGTATGGAACCAGTGCGGCCCTACTTAATGGTGCAGCATAGCTGCTTATAAACGGTGTAGCACCGGTTACGACACTACTTAACGGTGCAGCAAAGCTGCTCGGTGGCTAAAAAGCCTTCGGTGGATCCACAGTCGTCGAGCAACCATGCGATCCTTGTACACTTCCTCCAATCATAAACCCAGCCCATATGCAATATAATAATGTATGGATGCAGTATATATCATACATAGATCATACTAATAACACATAGGGGTATTTTAGTAATTTCTATCCTACAGGGGTATTTTGGTAATTTTTTAGCAGTATGGGTCTTAATTACGAACTTTGGCCCGTCAACAAGTCCTCGTTGGCCAAAGTGAACAGACACTGTGCACCAAGTAGGATTCCAAAGAAGAGGAGGTAGGTCATTAAGACCGCTTAAGAACCAAGCTCTCCCTAGATCCAATCCTCCGCACTTTACCCTTATGACTTGTCCATAGATGAATTTGATAAATTAGTTAAGTTTTATGCTGCTAAAGGATTTATTAGAAACTAAGCCTACAAATCCATGACAAAACCCTAGCAAGTCTACAGGCTTCCATACATTAATATGGCCCATCAGGCCCAATCGCATTTATACGGCCAATTACGCTCAATCACACTTATATGGCCCAGCAGACCCGAATCCAATCCAAACCATTCAACAAATTTAATCAACTCATCACATATTACCAAATTATCAACTTTTGCTTATTTGGGCTCATGGGACCAATGTACAGTAATAAGATTTTTTTTTTTAAATTTTAAGAAATCAGAATAGCTTATAAATGAAAACTGATAAAAAAAAACACAAGTTGAAAATAAAAAGACAAGAAATCATTGTTTCTGATTAAAACAAAAGGTTTTAAAACGCTAATATAAGAGCTAAAATTCGAGATCCAATACTATTTCCCTACCAAAGTCGATTAGAAAGAGTGAGGGAGAGGAGTAATCAATATTAAAAAATACTAGCTAAAAAAGAGATAAGGTACTTACCCCAAAAGAGCAATCAGCCCAAGGGAGATTCAGCTTTTTGACTTTTAAACTAATATGGTGAATAAGGTTTATTCGGTACAAATTAAAGATGAAGAGTAGAAGAAGGAATCGACTAACTAAAGGGTAAATCAAAAGAGAATTGAGGAGAGAAAGAATGGAAAAAGAATCAGCTAGCAAAGATGGAAAAGCCAATCGACACTTAAAAAAAATGAAGAATTTGGCATTAGCCTAGAATCCCAAACTCAGCACATATTTATAGCCTATAGCCAAATTGCCTGACCCTCAATTCCCAATTCAACTCCATCACTTCCCCCTTTTCATCTCCTCATTTTTTTCGCTAATAAATCCCCAATCTATTTCCTAAATTTTCTCTCCTGAACACTCCCCTTAGAGTCCATCTTCACGCCACTTCCAACCTTCTAGAAGGCTAAAATTAAACTGCTAAAAAATACTAAGCATCTCCTTGCTAGCCACCAACACCACCTCCCCACACCCTAAGTGGCGTCACTTAGCCACTCCACCACAAGGCTTCTTGATGCCATTTTCCCCTATTTTTATTTAAAAGCCCAACTACTCACAACCCTGGTTCTTTTAATAATTAAATTAAAATTCCTCCACCACAAAACTCGAACCCAGAACTTCTCCAACACACCTTGACACTCCAAATTCATTAAACACTTAAAGCCAACATATCATTTGTCATTTTCTTTCTCACTTAAAAATTTTATGAGACCTAAAGCCCAAAGCCCAATTCCTCTAGGCCCAAAATTCAGGACATTACAAGAATTGTGGTTTTGGGACCACATATCTGAGTCAAAAAAATATTTTAATATTATTTTCCGTTCCAATTATAATTGAATTGACATGTGTGAAAGTCTTGTGTGAAAATTATTGTTTGTGTGCTTAATTTACAAAAAGGACCTAATCGTGTAAAATGTAAAAGCTATGTGCTAGATGTTAAAAGTGCTTATTTGACTTGGCTTTATAATTGAGAGGTCCTTATGTGGTTATTATGCCATTTACCTAGTTAATGGAAATATATGGCCTTATTTCAAATGATTTTTATATGTATAAGTAAAGGGTAAAATGGGTATTTGTTTAATAATTATTAGTTAAATAAAACAAAGCATAAAATAAAGCCATATTCATCTTTTTTTGCTGAAAAATAAAAAGAAAAAGAAAGAATAAAATCTTTTAGGGTTTCGGCACATTAAAGCTTAATTCAGTTATATTTTTGCTTTGGTTTTTGATGATTTCTATGTTTTTGTGATCGTTGCTTAGTATACTATCAAGCCCATGTCTCAATTTCTGATTTTGTTGATGATTTTTAGTTATTCCATTGATGAAACTATGAGCTTTGTGATGTTAGTGGATGAATTATGAAAAATATGTGTTGGGTTGACGTATGTTGTCTTTGAATTTTTTATGAAATTGAGTAATTTGGGCTAAATTGTAAAAATGTTATTTTGAGGGATTAAAATGTGAAATAAATAAAATTTAGGGACTTGTATGAGAGCTATGAAAATTCGACTAAGCTTGTGTGCAAGCAAATTTTGTGTATTTTGTGATTTTGTGAATTAAGGACTAAAGTGTCGAAATGTGAAAATATGAGGGCTAGTTTGCAAAATGCCCCAAATATGTGTTTATGGATTGTTTTGAATAATTTGGTGAATAAAATGGTTAATTTTGAATACATATAGATCAAGGAAAGAGGAATTCGGATTTAGACTGAGGGAAGTCGAAGATTATAGAGTAGATGATTCGAGTCGACAATTTTGAGTACGAGGTAAGTTCGTACGTACAATATGATATATAAGTATGTGTTGATACTTTGATTGTATATGGATTGTATATATTTAGTTTAGGCTAATACGATGATGAATTAATGGTATTTGGCACTAAGTGTGTGATTTAAACTAGCTTCGGCTACTCGAGGCACTAAGTGTGCGATACTGACTTAGCTTTGGTTAATTGAGATGGCACTAAGTGTGCAGAATCATTCTAGCTTTATCTAAACTTTACAGCACTAAGTGTGCAGATGTTTGAAGTACGAATAATTTACGGGAAGTCTTAAAATATTCAAACGAGATGTGAGAATGAAAATGAATAAGTACGGGAAATTCACGTATGTATGATACCTATGTGGTAAATGATATTATGTATGTGAAGTTCATTGAATTGGTATGAACATATGGATTGTGTTGGTATAGATGTGATAAATGATTTGAGAAATTGTAAATACTTAGGTGTTGATGATTTATGTTTTATATACTGTTGATGATTTTAGTACGAACTTACTAAGCTTTTGAAAGCTTACTTGGTGTGTGTGTTTGCATTTTTTTTAGATATTGAAGCTACTGTAAGCTCGGGGATAGTCAAGGATCGTCACCATACTATCGTACCCCATTTTGGTACTTTTGAAAATGTATATTCTAGAAGTATGGCATGTATAGGCTAGTAGTTGTGGAAGTATGTTTTGTGATGTATATACTAAGCCATGTGATTTGGCTAATTTGTGTTTGAACTCATAGTTGATAATGGCTTTTAGCATGTGATGATAGTTTGCAGTTGAGGTATGTCTTGGCTGGATAAAAGAAATGGTAAATGTTGGTATGTTTTGGAAAATTTAGCATGAGATTGAATGATGTATGGAAGGAAATGTTTTGGTATGATCTTACTTTATGTTTGGCACGAATTGGTAAGCTTTATGAGTTGGTAAATGGTTGATATTGTTATGGTTTGAATGATGTGTATTTTGGCATAAAATTGGTTGAATTGGTTATGCATATATGCTTGATTCTTTACTTGTAGGTTGACCCAAATTGGGGTGGTAAGTTGGCTATTCAAATGGCCTCTTTTTGTCCACACGGGCAGAGACACGGGCGTGTGTCACACACGGCTATGTTGCACGGTCGTGTGTCCCCTAGGGTACCCTACAATTGTAAGTCAGGCCCGAGCACGGCCAAAGGACACGAGCGTGTGGCTAGCCGTGTGACCCAAGTCAAGCTCGACCACAGCCAAGACACACGAGTGTGTCCTGTAGCCGTGTGGGCAAGACAGTAGCTATGCCTTGTTTTGCCATAGCTTAGACACACGGGCGTGTTTAAAGCCGTGTGAGGCATATGGCCTGTCCACACGGGCGTGTGATCTTTTAAAAGTTGAAATTTTTTATAAGTTCTAAAACTTTTATATGTTATCAATTTAGTCCCGAATGCATGTTCAAGCATTGTATACTCGATTTTATGTGAATAATGAATGTGAATGAATGAATTTATTAGTTTAGAGATGATATTTGATGTTTGGTGGTTTTGATATGAGTTACAAGTCAGGTAATGCCTCTTAACCTATTCCAGCAACGGTTAAGGGTTAAGGGTGTTACATAACATATTAGAATTTTAGCTTAAGAGGTTAAAGAATTGAGGAATAAAAGCATAGGTTTGGTGAAAGTTCTTTGGCGACGACATGGTTTAGAAGAAGCCACCTAGGAACCAAAAGAAGCTATGAAAGTGCAACACCCAAACCTCTTTTCTGGTATGATTTTTGGGGACGAAAATTCATTTAAGGGGGAGAGTTGTAACAACCCGTTTTTAGTGAAATTGGAACAGTGGTTTTGGGACCACAAATTCAACATGAAAATATTTATTTTAATATTATTTTAAATTCTACGATATGATAGTTGTGTCATATAAAAATTTCGTTAAGAAATTTTGACGTTTGCATGTTTAATTTGGTAAAAAGGTCTAAATCGTTGAAGGTGCAAAATTAGAGTTCTACAAGTTAAAGATACTATATGGCTATGAAATTAAATGGTTAAAGGATTTAGTTGGTAATTAAACCATTTTGATTGTGGGTGGACAATTATGTGCATATTATTAAGTGATTTTAATGTTTTGTAATAAGGCTATAATTGTAAATTAATAAATAAATAAGGTAAATAGGTTAATTTGAAGATATCATCCTCTTTAGTTAAAACACCACCAAAAATTAGGTTAGGAAAACTCCATTGAAAGATCTTCGATATTCGGTCATCTCTTCCTCTTCCATGTAAGTATTTTTCATCATGTTTTTAATTATTTCTATGTTTTTGGAGTCGTTGCAACTCAATCTAGCTAGTCTAGGGACTAATTTGTAAAATTGTTAAAAGGTTAGGGTTTTCCATGAATATATTCATGTGGTTTTTGATGTTTGATGGAAGAAAAAAAATCTTTGTTGATAGATAAAGAACTTTTGTAAAGTGAATTTTGTTAAAAATGCCAAATAGGGATTTATTTGTAAAATGTGTAAAATACATGGTAAAAATTGTGAAATAATGAATTTTATGCGTTGATATGGATCTATATGAAATTCAAATAGCTTGTGTAGGGATGAAATTTCATGAATTTCAAATTACGAGCTTAAGGACTAAATTGTAATGAAATTAAAATAATAGGGTCAAAAGTATAATTTTGCAAAAATATGAATTTGGATTGAATTGAATTGAATAGAATGGATATTAAATAGATTGAGTTTATTTATTTAGATTAAGATACACCTCATACGACTTTAGATCGGGGTAAAGGTAAAGCTTCAGATTAGTCGACTCTGTATCTATGCCTTTATCGTCGAGGTAAGTTCGTGTAATTATGTAAAGTTTTAATGCTATCTTTTGAGCTATATGTAAATTATGGATTTCTATGCAGATGATCAATGCAAATCCAATGATGTTTTGACGTCTATCGAGCCCCGTTTGACCCTTAGGAATTTGTAGGATACAAATGACATGTCATTAGGGTTTCCATGTTTTTGGTGCTGATTTTGAATGTCCTACCAATGGTTGAGGTCTGGCATGTGTAGCGGATACTCCACAGCTCATGTGAGCAGCATCGTGTAGCTTACATTTTGACCTACAGCTCGTGTGAGGAGGCTTATTTCACAGCTCATGTGAGTAGATCCATTTCACAGCGCATGTGAGCAACGATGTAAAAGAAAGGAAAAGTTATAATTATATGTTTAGCACACTTTATGTGAGCTATCCTGCATTTCTGATGATATTCTAAATGGTTCAACGGGCATGAATTTGAAAAGATATGGTAAGTGTTCATTATGAACCAAGACATGTATCTATGAAATACATTGAAATGGTGAGCTACATGGAAAACATGTTTGGTTTTGATGGATGATAAATCCAATTGAATTATGCACAAGTATAATGTTTATCGATGTTAAATTCATACGAATTATGTTTAAGGATGCTAACATGTTTGTGTTGGTGCTTAGGCTTGTGCCAGGCTAAAGGTTGGATTATGCCATGTTAAACTTTAATGTTATGAAATGAAATGGTAAGTTTTGTTTTATGTTATACGAACTTACTAAGCATTATATGCTTACATTGTCTCATTTCCCATGTTTTATAGATAATCGGAAGCTTGTTCGATTTGAAAGCTCGTTGAAGACCTATCACATTATCCAGCTGCTATATTGGTAGCTTTTAATGTTTTGGTTATGGTTATAATGGCATGTATAGGTGGACTTGTATTAATGATCTTGTGGTTATGTTTGGCATGTATATATGTGGTAATATGGTTGTTGGACTTTTGGCATTTTTGTGCTTAAATGGTTGGTGTTGAAGTAATAAAGTAAAAGTATATGTTGGATGACCAATTTGGTATGTTTGGTTGTGTTTTGGTATATGATAAATTATGCTATGACATGCTATGGAAATAGGTAGTTGTATGTGGTTGATTTATGCCAAATGTGTTTATGTCTTTGTTGATTTGATGATTTGTGATTGAGATGTCTTTTGGCATATTGGCTGTATGGATAGATACCAGATTGAATTAGCCTATCATGCATGTTTTAGGTATGTTTTGAAGCTTGATTGTATGTGCAACTAGCTTGTAAGTGTGAGCTTGAGTTGGGTGAAAGAAATGGCTAGAAAATGGCCTATTTCTTGTCCACACGGCCTAAGACACGAGTGTGTGTCTCAGTCATATGTCCCTTGTAGATTTCAAAGGGTTGCAAGTCAGGCAATTAGACGGCCAAGCACACGGGCGTGTGGCTTCGCCGTGTGATCCAAGTCAGAGAGTTACACGGGCAAGAATAGGCTGGGATACGACCATGTGTCCCTGCTTCAAATGTCCACACGGCCTAAGCCACGGGTGTGTGTCTCAGCCATATGACCTCTGCAGTGTGAATTTTTTATCTTTTTCTATGAATTTCTAAATGTTTTTTATTTAGTCTCAAATCGTTTCTAAAGTGTTTCTAGGGCCTCAAGGGCTCGAATAAGGAACGATATGCATGTGTTTGAATGAGATTAAATATGATTTATGAAATGTATGGAAATGATTGTTTTTAAGTTACTCTTTTTTACAGTAATAATTCATAACCCTATTCCGACTACAGATACGAATTAGGGGTGTTACAATGTCACTTGGTTATTTTAATATGCTTGTAAATAAGGTTCTTCTTGGTGTGATTAGAATGGTTTAAAAATGATTATTTGTGGTATTTTTTGGTACATTTTTGAACTAGGTTATCATGCATGAAATGAGGCAATATTGACATGTTTGGATAGTTGATGTTTTGACATAATTGTGATGTCTTTGAATGGTACATTGGTTAGTTTATTTAGGGTGTCTAAAATGGCATGTTTATGTAGTTGTGAATGATGTTTAAGTTCCTTGGATGTATGCTCAAATGGCTTGATTTTGGGTAAATTTTCAGTACATACGACCTAGGACATGGGCCATCACATGGCCATGTGAGGCACCCGGCCTGGCAACACAGTCATGTGTTATCTAAGAATTTCTTAGGGTTCAAGTCAGTGAGTTACACGGTCTAGCACATGACTTGACACACGGGCACGTGGGGCAACTCAGAGAGTTACACTACGTGGGACACAACCGTATGACCCCTATTTCCAATTTTTGCAACTTTTTCTTAAACTTTCCTTTTGTTTCAAATTAGTCCCGAACTGCGTCCAAGTTATTTCTAGGGCCTCGAGGGCTCGATTTAGGGATGAAATGAATGGTTTATAATATATTTAGATTATTGAATGTTATGATGTTTAAATGGCTTTGATTGTACGGTAATGCTTTGTAACCCTAATCCAACAATGGAGAAGGATTAGGGGTGTTACACAAGTTCTCACTGATGTTTGTGTGGAAGGTACACAATGGTCGATCTCCAGAAATGACTATTACACCATAAAAAAGGTCTCATTTAAGCCTCAATGCAAGATTTGGTATCATTTCTTGAAAACTCATCTCATTCCTTCTACACATAATGCTACAATCTCCAATGATCGATTATTGCTTCTCCACTCCCTAATGGTGGGTCGAAAGATTAATGTTTGCAAATTATTTTCCGTTAGATTCATCGTTGTGCCCAAAAGAATGCTAGCACTTTAAATTTCCCCTCACTAATTAATACACGATGCCAAAGAGTCAAGGTTTCCCTATCATCAAATAAGACCACCTTCTGAACAAAGGGGCTATTACTAAGCTTGATACGGCCATGCCCCGTGTCGAACCTAGCCCGAGCAAGGATCCATTGGAGCTACCCTAAGGACCAATCACACGAGCTCGAGCCAAGCAATTCATAGAGGCCATTACGGCCTTAGTCAACCAAGTGTAGGGGAAGACTGTAATACCCTATCCCGTAACCATCGCCGGAATAGGTAAGGGGCATCACCAGACGGACAGAGCATTTCAGAATAATACAGAATCACAGATATTAAATAACATTGATACTCAGGCATTCATCGATAATTCATCCAATAAAATGGTCTACAAGACCAACAACATACATTTCAGAGGGGTCAAGACTAAACTGAACCCATTCAGAATTTTCAAAACTTAATCAAACTTTCAAAACTTTCAAAGTCACACACCCGTATGACTAGGCTGTGTGACTCACACGGGCATAAGCCACACCCATGTGATCCAACCGTGCCAAAATAAGGTCCTATACTGACTTTTTAACACGGCCAATAGGCACAGGCGTGTGCCATGACCATGTCAAATTTAGCTAGCTACTGACTTTTTCACACGGCCACAAGGCACGTCCGTGTTCCCTGACCAGGTGGCACAATACAGGCTTGGTTTACGCCAATTTGCCACCCCTCTTGGGTCTAATCCTATAAGCAATAATTTACCACATTCATACCAAAATCTTCAACCAATTCTAAGCTCAAAACATACTTCATTATAATTAAATCATTATCCATCTCATAACTATACTAAATCATATTAAAGATCATGTTGCAACATCATACCAAAATGCTCATTCATAAGTCACTTATGACACTTTTTCATTCATGCTTAAACTTACCATTTCCTTAACTTGGCACATATCAAAATGACCATTTCACACAAGGCCATCTAACTATTATAACATGCACAATCATACCATTGTTAGTCAACTCTCATGGCTTAACATATATATATAAATCAAAATTTACATACTTAAACATTCTAGCCTATACATGCCATACTTATAAATATGTACATTTCCAAAAGTACCAAAATTGAGCTTGATAGTGTAGTGACAATCCTTAACTATCCCGAGCCTTCTGTAGCTACGATAACTGTAAAACAAAAAGAAATTACACAGAGTAAGCTACAAAGAGCTTAGTAAGTCAAATACAATTACGCAACTAATATATCATATAAGTAACAGTTAATGACCGGAATTCACAACCGTCTCATAGAATATTTCACAGAAACATAGTCTTTTCTATTCAGAAATCTAGTACGATACAAACGTACCTGTATGAATTATACATTCCATATATTTATACCATATCTCTTACTTTATCATCGGACAAATCTAGAAACGGAATAGATATTCATAGACAGATACAATGTCAACGTCCTAGATGTGGTCTTACATTTAATTTAGTATCGAAGCCTCTATCCCAGACAGGGTCTTACATGAAATTTTAAATCGAGGCCGGTGTCCCAGACACGGTCTTACACGATATCTTAGAGCAATATCAACATTCCTTCAGAACATACAGAGCTTCTCATACACCAACATATTATCAGAGTTTATTTGTCAGGCTCTCAAGGCCGTCCAATGCATATAACAGTTTATATACATCGGATTTAATCAACTTAACACGTAAGTGTAGTTTGACTTACCTCGTACGAATTTTGGATGAAAACGAGTAAACTATTCAATTACTTTAGACGTCCCTCGATCTAAATCTGATTTTCTTTGTTCTTGATCTAATACAATGCAAATTCAACCATTCAATCATTTATTTCATTCAAAATAATCCATGAACACATATTTTGGGCACTTTTCACTTTAGCCCTTACATTTTCACACTTTGACAATTTAATCCATTTTTCATCAAATCACTATTATGCAAAATTCGCCAAAACTATAGCTTGACCGAATACTTATAGCTTTCATATAATCCAAATAACACATTTGATTCATAATTTAGTCCTTCAAAACCTTATTTTCACAAATTACCACAAATAGCTCTATTTCATCAAAATTCAAAGAAAAAACTTATAAATCATCTACCAAACCTTCATAATTCATCCAAAAACATCACAAAACTCATGATATCAACAATGGCATTTCATGAAATCTTTAACAAAAACAAAAATTCAGACATAATCGACAAAGGTACACCATGCAATCTCACAATATCAGAAATATAAAGCTCAGCTAGCTTATCAAATGAGAAATCAGATCGTACCGGAATAAAATGAGCTGAATTCGTTAATCTGTCCACTACAAACCAGATGGAATCTTTCTTTCTTGGAGACAGGGGCAAACCTGAAACAAAATCCATGGTCACACGATCCCATTTCCATTCAAGAATCATAATCGGTTGCAACAAACCTGATGGCACCTAATTTTCAGCTTTAACTTGCTGATAGACCAAAGATTTAGAAACAAAATAAAAAATACGTCTTTTCATTCCCGGCCACCAGTAAAGTTATTTCAAGTCGTTATACATTTTCGTACTCCCCGGATGTACAAAAAATCTACTACTGTGAGCCTGACTCAAAATCATCTGAATTGATTTTGGATTTCTCGAAACACAAAGTCTATTTCTGAATCTCAAACAATCATTAACATCAACCCAGAATTCAGAATCACACAGAGTTCGTTTAGCTATCAATTCATTGTCAGATTTTTGAGCTTCAAAGATCTGTTGTATAAACAAGGTTTTGCTTTCAGTTATGCTAAAACTGAACCATCATCAGATAGATTCAAATGAGCATTCATTATACTCAATGCAAACAATGATTTCTGACTTAACGCATTAGCAACAACATTTACTTTTCCTGGATTATAATCAATAACTAACTCGTAGTCTTTTAACAATTTTAACCATCTTCTCTATCGCAGATTCAAATCTTTTTGCGTCATTAAATACTTTAGACTTTTATGATCAGAAAACACGTGACATTTCTCACCGAACAGATAGTGACGCCAGATTTTCAAGGCAAACACAATAGCAGCTAACTCAAGATCGTGTGTCGGATAGTTCTTTTCATGCGACTTTAACTATCTTGAAGCATAAGCACTGACTTTACCTTCTTGTATTAGCACACATCCCAGACCAATCAATGAAGCATCCTGTAAATTACAAATTCTTTACCCGATTCAGGTTGTACTAATACCAGAGCTTTAGTCAACAAAGCTTTCAACTGATCAAAACTATTCTGACACTTGTCAGACCAATCAAACTTCGCATCTTTTTGTAGTAGTTTTGCCAACGGAGTTGCAATCATTGAAAAACCTTTTACAAACCTTCTATAGTAACCAGCAAGTCTCAAAAAACTACAGACTTCGGATACATTTCTCGAAGGTTTTCGATCCATAATAGCTGAAATTTTGCTCAGATCAACTCAGATTCCAAAGGCTAATAAATATGGCCTAGAAAACCAACTTCTAGCAACCAGAATTCACATTTACTAAACTTTGCAGACAACTGTTTATCTCGTAGACTCTATAACACTATTCTCAAATGCTCAGCATGTTCAGATTCATTACATGAATAAATCAATATGTCATCAATAAATACAACAACAAATTGATCTAAATACGGCCTGAAAGTCCTATTCATCAAATCCATAAAAATAGTAGGTGCATTCGTTAATCCAAAAGGCATAACTAAAAATTCATAATGCCCATACCTCATTTTAAAAGTAGTTTTCAGAATGTCAGAGTCCTTTACTCGCAACTGATAGTAACCCAATCTCAGATCTATCTTAGAAAACACAGTAGCACCTTTCAAATAATCGAACAAGTCATCAATCTGGGGCAGAGGATATTTGTTCTTTACAGTCACTTTATTGAGCTGGCAATAATCAATACACATTCTCATTGTGCCATCTTTCTTTTTCACAAACAGAATAGGAGCACCCCAAGGTGAGAAACTCAGTCTAGCAAATCCTTGATCGGACAATTCTTGCAACTGAGATTTCAATTCCTTTAGTTCAGTCGGAGCCATTCTGTACGGAGCTATCGATATCGGAGTAGTACCAGGTACTAATTCAATGCCAAACTCGACTTCTCGAATCGGAGGAAAACCAGGTAATTCTTCAGGAAACACATCAGAGAATTCACAAACAATAGGCACTGATTCAATTTTCTTATCATCCACTTTTGAGTCTAACACATAAGCTAAGTAGGCTTCACAACCTTTCTTTACATAATTTCGTGCTTTCATTGCAGATATCATAGCTGGCAGTCCATTTAGATCACTAGACTCAATTCGAATTATCTCATCATTCTTACATCTTAAGTCAAATACTTTTCGTTTGCAGCTCACAATAGCATCGTGCAACGTTAACCAGTCCATTCCCAGAATTATATCAAACTTGTCGAAAGGCAATAGCATCATATCAGTAGGAAAATAGATATTTCGAATCAATAACGAACAACTCTTGCAGACTTTATCAACCAAAACACTTTTGCCTAAGGGGTTCGATACTTTAACTATAAATTCAGTAGACTCTACAGGCAAAGTCTTACTATATATTGAATTCATGCAGATATAAGAATGCGTTGATCCAGGGTCTATCAATGTAATCACAGAAGTATCATAAAGAGTGAAAGTACCGGTAATCACGTCTGGTGATGAAGCTTCCTCACGAGCTCAGATAGCATAGGCTCTGGCAGGTGCTCTGGCCTCAGATCTAATAGTAGTATCTCCAGTAGCTCTTTGACCACAGCTTGAATTTCTTAAATTTCTGGAAGGTCTACCTCTAGTTGAGGTGTTACTCGGTTTCGAATTCTGTACATTCTCTTGCTCAGCAGGTTCAGAACAATCTCTTACAAAATGATCTAGAGATCCACATCAAAAACAGGCTCGGTCATTCAATCTACAATTTCCCAGATGTATTTTACCATAATGTTTACAATCAGGTATCTCAGATCGGGCATTTCCAACACTTGCAACAGAAGTAATAGGGGCTCTGGTGTTCGAATACGATCTAGCTTGATCTCGGTTTGAATGTCCCACATTAGTAATTATACGGTTCTGATCATCTTAGAATTTCTTTAACCCAGACTGAAATGATTTACTCGAAGATCTCTTTCTAGCATCTCTAGTTTCAAAATCAGCTTTTCTTTTCTCTTAATTCTTCAGCCTTACAAGCTCGCTCAACAAGTACCACCATTTCTTTAATCTCCAAAATCCCGACTAACAGACGAATATCTTCATTTAATCCATTGTAACGCCCTAATTTTCAGGACTTTTAGGATTTCTGTAATTTTTGATGAATTTTAGAATTTGTGTTTTGACTGTATAGTGTAGGTATGAGTATATTAGTGGGCCTCTAGAAGGCCCAAGTCTAAGTTAAAACCTGGTACTTTTAACAAATTTTAATTTTAAAGGAGAAGGGGTTCTGGTGTATTGGGCTTTTAAGATTTAATGGGTGAAATAAGCCACAAGAAGACCTGTGGCAAAGCGGCATGTGACGCCACATAGGTGCTTGGGGAGTGGTGTGTTGATGTTTAGGGGGAGCTAGGTTCAAGTCACAAGGAAAGCAAATTGAGGTGTTAATTTTTGTGAACAGAAAGGGGATGTGATGGAACTCAAGTGAAACTCTGCCAGGAAGAGTTTGAGCTGTTCAGGAGATTGGGTAAGGAGGAGATAAGGGAGAAAATTTAGAAGCTAATCAAGGAGTGTGGTATTGGCCAAATGTTGGACTCTTAAGGAGCAAGAGTTGGTTGGCTAAGGGTCTCTGGTATAGCTAAGTTCGGCTAGGTCTCCAAAGTAGAAATTTCGGCATTAGGAAAGTGTTGTGCCGTTTCTGTGTAAGTTCTCCATGTTGGAACACCGGTGCCTCCAAGGCGCAGTGAAAAATTAAAAAAAAAACCGGTGATCCAAACCAGGGATCCATGTGTAAGGAACGAATCGGGGTGATAAAAAGGTTTCAAAATTACCGAAACTTCAATCTGAGTAGACAGCGACGCCTAGGCAACAGGAATGCTGAACCACTATCGAACCAAGCCGCAACCTTTTCCGATGTCGGCCTCTACGTAGTCCACCCGATTGACAATGAACGGTAGAAATCCCAGAAAACTATTTTCAGAGAGTATTTTGCTAAACGGCTGCTAGACCACCTTGTATATTTTCGGGCTAGTTTTTATATATACTTTTAGGGTTTTTACCCTTGCTATATATAACTCCCTCTTAATTGGTATAAAATTAATCCGAACATAATAATTATCATTCAAATAAATATAATAATGTTTAATCGAAAAATTATAATTACATTAATTATAATAAAGATTTTGGTAAACTATATTTATTTAAACTTATATACGAACTAAATTCATATATCAATAAAATTATGTTCTGATTATGTGTACAACATCCTTGTACATATAGTATGTTCAACAATTTGATTGCCCAATTAAATTAATTCTATAATTAATTTAATTCATGTGACAACCAAGCAATATACCAACTATGTTTTACCTCGTTCATTTCAACCATAGGGTGTGACCCTATAGGTTCTTGTAACGTTAGCAGTAATATTAGAATGATTCTAATGTTACAAACAATAGGTGGCATCCAGCAATGCATCAATGCTACCTAAGTTACAAGAAGTCACGATTCGACATAACCTTTTGTGATTAACCTTTCATGCATTAATCCTTAAGTCCTATATCTTTTAAATGGACACAAGTCATGGAATAGTCACACTTGTATAGTCTATCCCATGTTTCTTGATACCTTGAGTAGACTATGATACACAAATAAGTATGACATCTCATATCAACTTATTTGAGCATGGCCATGCATTTCTAGCCTCACTCAATCAAGTGGCCTGAGATATTACTCCCATTATGTAGGAGGGACTTATCCTATATTGATCAACTATATCCCTCAACATAGATTGTGGTATATCCAACGTCAGTCTTTATAGAACAACCAGTTACGGTGTTTGTTTGACTGTATCAAAATATACAACTCACGATGTTGGGATAAAGATGATCTCAAGTATGAGGATCATATACATATTAATCACTATGAGTAATGTTGTGACAATTACATAATAATCCAAGAAACATACTCATAGCAGGTCAGTCCAATATGTAGTTCTCTAATACACATATTCATGCATTGATTCTAACACTCCATATCAATGACAACTCTTTATCATCAATCAACTACATGTTAGTCTTAATGCATTATTATTGTCCTAGCCAACAATAATACTTGACTAAGGATCTTTTAAGAATAATCATATTATTCTTAGGACATTATTATAAAACAGTTTATTTATGCACACAGAAAAGAAACTGAAATAATAATGGCAACGCCTTATATTAATAAACATGATAAACCAAGTATGTTATTACAACCATCTCATGATTGATCTTTGGGCATACTCTTACACTTCATTGGGTTTTGGTTTAGTTTTCTTTTGGCTTGTTGAATTAGGGGTTGTGCTTAGGGTTTCTCTCCTTTTTCCCTTTCATTCTTGTTAGTAGCCGAAACTTGGAAACCACATAACTCTCTGTGCCATTTTCCCTTGCCATAACCGAATACTACTTCCCCCTCTCACTTCTTCTTTTCTTTCATCTTTCCTTTTCTCCATAGCTGAACCCAAACTCTTCTCTCTTCTGTTTCATCTTTCCTTTCTTTATTGTTCCTCAATAGGCCGAATCTTGCCATAGCCGAACCTCTTTCTTTTTCATCTTTAAAAAGTCAAAACCTTCATACCTGTGGTATGGGAGGCCGAATCTTTGGATACTTGAATCTATTTCATCTCGTAACTACGGTGGAGTGGAGTTAAGTTCAAAGATAGGAGCACTCTGCTGGGCCGAACAGTGATTGGTAAGTTTGTCGAATAGCTTTCGTTAGTAATTTATGATTTAAGGTAAAAGCCGAAACCCCTTTAAGGGTGGCTAACGTTTGGACTAAGGGCATTGTTGCCTCTTTTTTTTTGGTTGTGCATGCGTTAGCATGGAAAAGGGGGCATATAGCGAAGGGCTTGAAGACTAAGTCTGTTGGATCTCTAGATCTAAATCATATTTCGGCAAAAAGGTAAGAACTCGAGGGTCTAAGGTAGTGTTGGCCGAATATGGTAGGGGGAGAAGTACGTAGTTTGCTTTCGATATTTAGACTGATGTGTTAGTAATCCAATTATAGGCAGCTCATGTGTGGATCTCACCAGCAAACCGTTACAAATTAGGTGTGTAAACGACACCACTCATAGACTAGATTGGCAGAAGTCGAAAAGTCGAAATGCTGAAAAGCTAACATTTTGTGAACTTGCGAGCGTACGAATGTTCATGGGATACTTTGTTTATCAATCTCGGTAATCTCCAGTGGTAAGATTACAGAGTGCGCAATTTCGTGCACTTCGGTATATTCTGGCTTAATGGGCCAAAATCAGGTTAATGGGTTAACGGGCCTAATTCGGTAAGAACGCTCGGTAAGTGTATCTGTTAATTCGTTGATGGCTGTAATATGCATGAAAACCCTAAAAGAGTTAATTTACTAAAATGCCCCTAAGTATGAGAATTACCATTTACCCCTAGGTGTAAAATGACCATTATACCCCTAGGGTTAGTTATGACTGAAATGCACGATAATCTGATTCTGTATGTTGTATGCCATGACATGTATGTCTATTGCATGGGATATGGGTTATGTTGATTGGAGGAAGTGTTCTGGTGGCGATGCCACAAATATCTGATACAGTGGCTCGCCACAAATATCTCAGATCTGGTGACTCAGCTACACTATTCGCTCGCGACCATGCTTTGCAAAATTCTAATGGCGTGTAGCGGATGGGTGGGTCGAGTTGTCTCCCCACATGGTGTAAGGTTGGTACGGGGGTGTATACGGTTGGATATGGGTTGGGTTTCTGCAGATATGAAATATATGTTCTGTCTCTGTTATGGGCCTATGGGCTTCATTCTGAACTCTGTTTTGGGCAAAGGCCCAACTTAATCTGTTTTTGTGGTTTGAGCTGATTTAGACTATGGTTGGGTTATTTACACACTGAGTTTCCCAAACTCACCCCTTATTTTCATCCATGCAGGTAATCCCCAACCATAGTGGGCTTGGAGCTGTGCGGGATTTGGGGTGGCCACACATTCTACAAATTTAGTTTTCTTCTGGTGATTCAGACAGCTTTTTAATTACTTTAACAGTTTGGGTTTTAAGTTGTAATAAGGTCGCTTTAATTATTTTTAATTATTTTAATATGTTTGCTAGAATAGATATGATATTATTTTAATCACTGAACTGGATTCACAGAAGTCATAACAGCAATTTGAGAAGGATTAACGGGGGGTGGAGGTTGTTGAACAACCGGATTGGTTCTAATGTATTGGGTGAACCAATCATTCATCATCAGATAGAAAGCTTGTTTAGCCCCGCTATCACGGCTACTCATAGCCGGTTGAAAATCATCTTACACCATCCCTTGCACAGGAGCAAGTGCATTACTTTCAACATCGTCAGCTTCAGCTCTATTGAGATCCATTGCTATATAAAAGTACATCCTTAATGCCAAGATTCATCACACTATCACAATTTTAGACATATGGAATGTATAGCTAGACTCACATACACTATGGTAGTCCTAGAACTAACTAAACCATAGCTCTGATACCAATAAAATGTAACACCCCTATCCCGTAACCATCGCTGGAATAGGTAAGGGGCATCACTAGACAAATAGAGCATTTTAGATCAATACAGAATCACTGATATTAAATAACAATGATACTCAGGCATTCATTGACAATTCATACAATAAAATGGTCTACAAGACCAACAACATACATTTAGGAGGGGTTGAGACTAAACCGAACCCATTCAGAATTTTTAAAATAATCAAACTTTCAAAACTTTCAAAGTCACAAGCCCGTGTGACTAGGCCGTGTGACTCACACGGGCATAAGCCACGCCCACGTGATCTAACCGTGCCAAAATAAGGTCCTACACTGACTTTTTAACACGGCCAATAGGTACGGCCGTGTGCCATGACCGTGTCAAATTTAGCTTGCTACTAACTTTTTCATATGACCACAAGGCACGCCCGTGTTCCCTGACCGTGTGGCACAATGCAGGCTTGGTTTAAGCTACCTTGGGTCCAATCCTACAAGCAATAATTTACCACATTCATACCAAAATTTTCAACCAATTCCAAGCTTAAAACATACTTCATTTTAACTAAATCATTATCCATCTCATAACCACACTAAATCATATTAAAGATCATGTTGCAACATCATACCAAAATGCTCATTCATAACTCACTTATGACACTTTTTCATTCATGCTTAAACTTACCATTTCCTTGACTTGGCACATATCAAAATGACCATTTCACACAAGGCCATCTAACTATTATAACATGCACAATCATACCATTGTTAGCCAACTCTCATGGCTTAACATATATATATATATATAAAATCAAAACTTACATACGTAAACATTCTAGCCTATACATGCCATACTTATAAATATGTACATTTCTAAAAGTACCAAAAATGAGTTTGATAGTGTAGTGACAATCCTCCACTATCCCGAGCCTTCTGTAGCTACGATAACTGTAAAATAGACAGAAATTACACAGAGTAAGCTACAAAGAGCTTCGCAATTCAAATACAATTACACAACTAATATATCATATAAGTAACAGTTAATGACCAGAATTCACAACCGTCTCATAGAATATTTCACAGAAACATAGTCTTTTCTGTTTAGAAATCGAGTACGATACAAACGTACCTGTATTAATTATACATTCCATATATTTAAACCATATCTCTTACTTTATCATCGGACAAATCCAGAAATGGAATAGATATTCACATATAAATACAATGCTAACGTCCCAGACGTGGTCTTACATGTAATTCAGTATCGAAGCCTCTATCCCAGGCAGGGTCTTACACGAAATTTTAGATCGAGGCCGGTGTCCCAGACACGGTCTTACACGATATCTTAACGCAATATCAACATTCCTTCAGAACATACAAAGCTTCTCATACACCAACATATTATCAGAGTTTATTTGTCAGGCGCTCAAGGCCGTCCAATGCAGATAACAGTTTATATACACCGGATTTAATCAACTTAACGTAAGTGTAGTTTGACTTACCTCGTACGAATTTTGGACGAAAACGAGTCGACTATTCAATTACTTTAGACTTTCCTCGATCTAAATTCGATTTTCTTTGTTCTTAATCTAACACAATGCAAATTCAACCATTCAATCATTCATTTCACTCAAAATAATCCATGAACACATATTTTAGGCCCTTTTCACTTTAGCCCTTACATTTTCACACTTGGACAATTTAATCCATCTTTCACCAAATCACTATTATGCAAAATTCACCAAAACTATAGCTTGACCGAATACTCATAGCTTTCATATACGTGTAAATAACACATTTAACTCATAATTTAGTCCTTCAAAACCTTATTTTCACAAATTAGCCCAAATAGCTCTACTTCATCAAAATTCAAAGATAAAACTTATAAATCAACTACCAAACCTTCATAATTCATTTAAAAACATCACAAAACTCATGATATCAACAATGACATTTCATGAAATCTTTAACAAAAATAGAAATTCAGACATGGGCTTTGAAGAACACGAAGCAACGATAATAGAAACGTAGAAATTATCAAAAACAGACGAAAATTCATACCTTAATTGAGCCTTAATCTAGTCGAACCCTAAATGCTTTTATTTCTTTTCTTTCTCTTTGAATTTCGGCAAGTATGGATGAACATTTCATCCATTAACATATTTTGTTTTATTATATTATGCATTAATATGCACTTTACCATTTTATCCTTTTATTAAACCATTAATAAACCATTATATTAAGGTCATAATTGACCACTCATGCTTTCAATGGTTTAATAAAAACATAATTATGTTTTTCTTTCATTACATGATTTTAATATGTTTTGTTCCAGTCGAATTAATGTGTCTTGCTTAGTTACATGTTATTAATGTGTCTAATTTTAAAGCATGTATTTATTTTATCCTAGTGCAGCCAAATTAACTTTGTATTAAACCAATTTAATGTGTTCTTTAAATTAATTGCAGCCATTTGCATGAAAGGGATTTAATGCAAAGGTACATGCTCACACGTGAAGGCCATTTGGTTTTGTGTTTTCACCCACACATGGCTCCTCAAGTTCGGCGTTTACACTCCCAAGCCTATTACACTATCCAAGCTGCCCATTAACTTCTCAAAACCATTCAGCTGAATAAGAAGCTAGCATTAAAGCTCATTTAAGCAGCTTGGCCGAATATAGACATTGCCTAATCAATTCCCAATCAATCTAAGTTCATTTCAGCTGAATGTGCATCATCTAGAAGCTGGCTAATGGCGTTCCAAGGCTGAACATAGACATGGGTTTTTTATGAACTTATTCTAGAATTTTCAATTCATTTAAAGCTGAAAACACTTTATCATTAAGTTATTTGTTTTCCTATTCGACTAGCCTTAGGACTCTCCTATAAATATTGTGTTATTTGCTAGTTGTATGGAATTTTTCCATTTTTAATGAACTTTGAGTTATTTGTGAACATTTTCGACTCTCAAATTTCACCTAAGACTCAGCTTGACTTATCTGCTAGTCAGTGGCGTCAACTTGTTTCTTTTATCTGAACTTATCACTCTCGTAGTGTGGCGTTCACCAAAACTATACCTTTGGTTCTTACCTACCTAGGTAATGGGTCAAGGTTTCTTTTTCATCATCTATCCACCTTAAGGTCACATAAGTCCCGGGTCAACACTCACCTATAGTGTTGGTTCGATCTTGACACTTAAGTTCGATTTCCATTCCATCCAAGTTAACACCTGTCCCATTTTGTTTTTTGTTAGCCAAATCAATAAGAATAAATTCTTAGCCATTTTTGAGCCTATCTTTGTTACCTTACTCCATACTTAGCCTAATTCCAACTATACTCAAAATTGAAAGATACTTCTTCCTTAGACGATCAGACACATAAACGACTCAGACAACTCAATGAGGCCATGGTCGTATCATTTGGTATCAAAGCTTGCAAAAACGAGAAGTACGGACGTTCAGAACTATCCCAGAATAGGTTCGTGAAAAAAATGATTCGAAAAAAATTGTGAATCAAAGTATTTCCATTGTACTCATCTTATTATAATTGAAAAAAAAGGGAGAAGAAATCCGAAGTTATAAAAAAAAGTGTTGAAATGTTTGTACTCATCTTCTTGTATTCCAGATCATCAATTCCTTTCTACTATCATTATCTACTTTCACGCCACACTCAAACCAAATTTATTTCATTCAGCCAACCCTGCGCCTAATCATCAATACCCTTGCAAGCCATTTGAAGCTGACCCCTAGACTACGATAAAGTCTAAAAGAGTCTTTTACGATAAAGTCTAAACGAGTCTAAGTCTCCAAAGTGCGGAGAACGAACACCTCATGGTGGGAAAGTCTGTAGCATGATTATCGACAGTGGGAGTTGCACAAATGAGGCGAGCACTCTCTTGGTGGAGAAGTTAGGATTGCCAACCACCAAGCATCCAAGCCCGTATAAACTTCAATGGCTCAATGATGGTGGCGAGTTAAAGGTAATAAAACAAGTACTTGTCTCTTTCTCTATTGGAAAATATGTCGATGAAGTACTTTGTAACGTTGTGCCTATGCATGCGGGTAATTTGTTACATGGACGCCTGTGGCAGTTTGATCGAAGAGTCATCCACAACGGGTATAACAAAGTCACCCTAATCCGGCAAAATCTTGTCACCCTATCTCTAGGCATGTAATCAACTCCACTTAATTATGACAAAGTCACTCTTAGCCAGGCACTATTCACGCTCCAACTAAGAGTATTAACTTGAATCGATATCCTGAAATACCAAAACAAGAATTAAGAACACATAATTAAGAACAAGTCAAATATTTATGATACGATTTAGAAAATAATAACAAGATTCATCTTAGGTTTCATCCCCCTCAGGTATTTAGGGGTTTTAGTTCATAACTAAATAGGAAATCATCTCAGAAGAATAAAGAATACAAAACATAAAGAAAACCCAAAACTCTTGAAGGGAAATTGAGGAGAGATATTCAGTCTTGATGATGAATCCAGCTTCTGAGATGGATCAATCGGATTCCTTAGAGTAATTCCTTACTCCCTATTCTTTGTCTCCCTTTTACTCTTCCTCTAGGGTGTTTTAATAGGCTTTAGAATGCCTAAAAGCCATCAAACTTTCCCTTTTTCGAATGGAACTTAGCTAGGGCTCGGCAGGGACATGCCCGTGTGACACGCCTGTGTGCGATTACTTCAGGCCGTGGTCGAGCCTGTTAGATTGGCACGGGCGTGTGTTCTGCCTGTGTGAGGAAGTCCAGGCCGTGTTGTTTTCCCCTATCAGCCTGTTTTCTCTGTTTTTGGCCCGTTTCTCGTTCTTTTCGTCCTCCTATGCTGACCTAAGTATAAAACATGAAATTAAAGGATTAGGAGCATCAAATTCACCAAATATAAGGAGAAATCATTCATAAACGTGTTAAGTGAGGGATAAAAATATGTATAAATTACGGTTTATCAGGCTACATCCAAAAGAGCCTTAGTCCATGCATCGTGCCTATTTTGTTAGTGCCGAAGAAGGACAAAACGTGGCACATGTGTGTCAATTGCTAAGCTGTTAACAAGATTACCATTAAGTATCGGCATCCAATACCTTACTTAGATGACATGCTCAACAAATTAAATGGTGTCAAGTTATTTTCGAAGATCGATCTTAAAAGTGGATACCATCAGATTCGCATGCAAGAAGGCAACAAATGGAAGGCTGCCTTTAAGCTGAAACACAGTTTGTATGAGTGGTTGGTCATGCCATTTGGCCTAACCAATGCTCCTAGCACTTTTATGAGACTTATGAATTATGTATTAAGATCATTTATCAGTAAGCTTTGTGTTTTGTACTTTGATGACATACTCATTTATAGCAAATCGTTGGAAGAACATGTAATACACCTTAAATCTGTTTTGCAGGTTCTTCGAAAGGAGACCTTATATGATAATCTTAAGAAGTGTTTGTTTTGTTTTGATAAGGTTGTTTTTCTAGGTTTCGTGGTCATCTCGGAAGGCTTAGAGGTGGATCAAGAAAAGATAAAAGCTATTCAAGAGTGGCCGAGATTGACAAGTATCAGCCAAGTTCGAAGCATCCACGGCTTGGCTAGCTTCTATAGGCATTTCGTGCCTAACTTTAGCACTATATCCGAGCCGTTGATAAGCTTCATCAAGAAAAATTCAGCCTTCTATTGGGCCAATGAGCAAGAGAAGTCTTTTAATGATAAGAATTGTCTTACTAAAGCTCCTTTATTAGTACTTCCTGATTTTTCTAAAACTTTTAAGATTGAATGTGATGCCTCAAGTGTAAGAATCAGGGCTGTGATCACTCAAGATGAAGGGTCTGTTGCGTACTTTAGTGAGAAGCTACATGGAGCCGCACTTAACTATCCCATTTACGATAAAAAAATATACGCACTCATTCGATCTCTCGAGATGTGGCAACATTATTTATGGCTAAAGGAATTCGTGATTCACTCTGATCACGAAGCATTGAATTATATTAAGGGCCAGCATAAGTTGAACACGTGCCATGTGAAGTGGGTCGAGTACCTCAAATCATTTCCCTATGTCATCAAGTATAAGAAATGTAAAGATAATATAGTGGCAAATGCGCTTTCAAGAAGGTATGCTTTGGTGTCATATCTTGATTCTAAATTGCTTGGATTCTCTTTCTTAAAAGATTTATATGCTGATGATGATGACTTTAGTGAAATATTTACTACTGATGAAGGCTTCCTTTTCAAGGAAGGAAAATTGTGCATCTCGCAAAGTTCCATTCGAGACTTGCTTGTTAAAGAGGCGCATAACGGGGGCCTCATGGGACATTTCGGTGTAGGTAAGACATTATCAATGCTCCAAGAACACTTTTATTGGCCTAGGATAAAAAGGGACGTCGAACGTGTTTGCTAGCATTGTGTGACGTGCAATAAGGACAAGTTTAAGGTTCAACCACATGACTTTTACATGCCACTCCCCATACCTGAAGCTCCTTGGATGGATATATCCATGGCCTTTGTCCTTGGATTACCGCGAAAAAAAACGGGGAAGGATTATATTTACGTTGCAGTTGATAGATTTTAAAAAATGTCACATTTTATTACATGTATAAAAACTGACAATGCTATTCATATTGCTAATCTTTTCTTTAGGGAAATCGTTCGACTACATTGAATTCCAATAAGGATCATTTTTTATCGCGACGCGAAGTTTTTGTGTCACTTTTGGAGATCGTTATGGGGGAAGCTCGGAGCCAAGTTTTTGTTCTCCACCACTTGTCACCCCTAAATGGAGGGCCAAATGGAGATGGTTTGTAACACCCCTTACCTGTGTTTGACGTAGGAACAGGGTACGAGGCATTATCGGAACATACATATGCAATCGTACAAAACCGAGACATAATTTTAACATCCAAATTAAACATTTCAATTTTCATCACGAAGTCCCTGATATGGATCTAACAGGGCCAAAACAAACAATGGAAGCGGTTCAGGACTAAACTGAGAACTTTGGAAAACATTGGGAAATTTCTTGAAAATAAGGGCATACGCCCGTGTCCAAGGCTGTGTCCTTCACACAACCATCCACACGTCACATTTTTCATACTTAGTCATTACACTCTCATTCAACCAACTCAAGCCTCTCACAAAATGCATCATCATAACATATAACTTAACTAATATTAGCCAACATCGATGGCCGACTACAAAATGAGTTTTCAAATATTGAAGGCTAACATTTTAGGCCAAATCAATTATGACATATAAAAAAATAACCAAGTCCTCTATACATGCTATAATTCAAAATATGAATTTCACAATACCAAAAGAATGATGATAGTGTGGATGGATCGCTGACGATCTCTGCATCCCGAGCTAGCTTGGTGACACTATAAAACAAGGGAAAAGAGAGGGGAGTAAGCATATAGCTTAGTAAGTAGGTATGTAAATAATAAAAATATTGTTAACATGCTTTTATAAATCCTCAAAATATGTTTTCAAAATAATACAATCATAACTACACATAGATCCTATAATTTACTTAAGTTCAAAACAAGTTGTCTATTCGAGTCACAGTCACATATATTATTACCATAAAATTTTCAGAAATTTTGGTTTAGCCAATAAGTATATTTTATTCTTTAAAGTCACTCCTATTTTGCTGTCCGACAGTTCCAACCCCTCTTCACTAAAAATTAATTATCTACTCATACGAAATTCAGATGATGTTCCCATTTATTTATTTTGAAAAAAGACTCATTATGGATTTTAAACATATAAATTATAACCCATAATTATTTTTGTACACTTTGTAATGATTTTCCCAAATCAGAATAGGGGATTTCAAAATCATTCTAACTCTATCTCACAAAAATTCAAATATCTCATAATATGAAATTCTTTTGCTTAGGTCGTTTCCTTTATATGAAAATAGACTCGATAAAGTTTAATTTCATATATTATTCAACCTCTAATTTGATTTCCACAATTTTTGGTGATTTTTCAAAGTCACACAACTGCTGGTGTCCAAAACTGTTTTATTACTAAATTTCACTCTTTCATGTTTTCTTTGTAGTAACTTTCATTGTAACACTTACTCCATATCAATCTTACCAAAGTTCGATCACATATCGAGCACATTGCTCATGAGTTTACACACACGTACCTGCACTTATTCATCACATAGTCATATTCAATTACACCTAGTCATTTCCTGTTGAACACATCGGAGTAATAACGGATACTCGGTGGCCTATACATAGTACCACCCTTGTAGTCAAAGCTACCTTCTTCACAAAGTGGCCTTCACATAGTACCACACTTGTGACCAAAGCTATCTTTCTTCAAAAAGTGGCCTTGACATAGTACAACACTTGTGACCAAGCTATCCCTTCTCAAAGTGGCTTTCACATAGTACCACACTTGAGTCACCAGTGACATGTCACTTGTATCCTATTTTGTTCCTAATGTTCAACCAGGAAATTTCTCACTTTTTGATACTTGTCAATTTCATTCAATATTCAGCCACATTTCATAAAACATAAAAAAAATGTGATAACATAAGTAAAAACGATGCATTATTTACATACAAACTTACCTTGGTGCAAAATATGACGAATTTGCAATTTAGTCCACAACCTTTTCTTTTCCCCGAGCAAGGTCAATTACTCATCTTTCTTGATCTATAATAACACATTTAACTCATTTAATACTCACATTATTCAATTTAGTCCAAAAATCTCAGTATGGAAAAATTGCATTGTTGCCCCTAAAGTTTCACATATTTGGAATTTTGCCCCTAGGCTTGTAAGATGAAAAGCACTTATTTTTCTCAAATCCTAAGCCTAGCCGATTAATATTCCCTCTTGTAGCAGCTCACATTTTTCACTAAGTCACATTTTCTACACATAATTTTATAACTTTTACAAATAGGTCCTTTTATGCAATTTCATCAAAAATCACTTAGTAAAAGTTGTTTATCACACCCCAAACTTTCATATTCTTCCATAAAACATCAAAACACACGCATGTAATCCACGGGTAAATTTTTAAACACAAACCCTAGCTCAAAGTAATGGTGGAAATAGCTCAATCGAGCTACAATGATCTCAAAAATGTAAAGAACATTAAAAATGGGGCTAAAATGGACTTACAATCGAGCTTGAAAGCTTGAAAAACCCTAGCTATGTCTTCCTCATGTGAAATTCGGCCAAGGGGTTTAAGATGGACAAAAATTGTCTTTTAATTTTGTTTTTAATTCATTTTAATTACCAAATGACCAAATTACCTTTAATGAAAAACTTTAGAAATATACCAAAACATGTCTATTTTTTGTCCACCAACTTAACCAATGGTCTAATTACCATTTAAGGACCTCCAATTTAAAAGTTCATAAAACTGGACACCGCTAACATTTAGAACTCAACTTTTACACTTTTTACAATTAGTCCTTTTGAGTAAATTGAGTTCCCAAACGTCAAAATTTTCGAACGAAATTTTCACAAAACAATCCATAAAATTGTATACCATAAAAACATAATAAAAAAAACTTTTACTATGTCAGATTTGTGGTCCCGAAACCACTGTTTCGACTAGACCCAAAATATGGTTGTTAAATGGTTAATCGAGTGTTGTCTACTTTGTTGCGGGCCATCATCTGGAAAAATTTAAAGTCGTGGGAGAACTGCTTACCTTATATTGAGTTTTCATATAATCGATCAGTCCATTCGGCGTCTAAATTTTCTCCTTTTGAGATTGCTTATGGATTTAATCCGCTAACTCCATTAGACTTAGTGCCTTTACCTAACGATCAATTCATTCATGTATATACGAAAAAGAAGGCCGAGTATGTCAAGGAGTTCCACCAAAAGGTTCGAGCAAATATCAAAGCAAGAACCAGAAGCTATGCTCAAAGAGCGAACAAAGGATAAAAGAGAATTGTATTTGAACTCGGTGATTGGGTTCAGGTTCATATACGAAAGGAATGTTTTCCAACCCAACGTATGCTACCGCGAGGGGATGAACCTTTTCAAGTCTTAGAATGAATCAACGAGAATTCTTATCGACTTGACTTACCGGGTGAGTATAATATTAGTGCAAGCTTTAACGTGTCTGATGTATCTCCCTTTGATGCAGGATCTGACTTGAGGACAAGTTGCTTTGAAGAGGGGGGACCTAGATCAAGAAAGGATCCATTGGAGCTGCCCCAATGACCAATCACACGAGCTCGAGCCAAGCAATCGAAGAGGCCATTTCGACCTTAGTCAACCAAGTGTAAGGCGAGACATTGGCTGGACATATTGAGAAAGCTTGGACCAGCTCAACAAGATCATCTTGCAACCTCTTGCAAGCCAAACTTAGCTCAATTCAGCTCAATTCAGCTCATTTGAGCTCATTTCTATTTTTTTTAGCTCATGCATTTATTTGCTGAAATAAACCAAGTATTTATTTTGGTTAGTTAAAATTAATTTCTGCTCATAATTATGTTTTTAGTTCATTACATGATTTTAATATGTTTTGTTCCAGCCGAATTAATGTGTCTTATTTTATACAAATATTTAATGTGTATTACTTAGTTTCATGTTATTAATGTGTCTAAGTTTAAAGCATGTATTTATTTTGTCCTAGTGCAGCCGAATTAACTTTGTCTTAAACCAATTTAATGTGTTCTTTGAATTAATTGCAGCCATATGCATGAAAGGAATTTAATGCAAAGGTACATGTATGGACGACTTCAATGTATGGTGTACTGATGTTTAGTTTCTCCCAAGCAACCATTCAGCTAAAGAGTAGCTGCTCCTTTATGTTCCCCAAGCTGGTCGATTAGCTCCCAAAGTAGCCTTGAAGGTTTTCACACCAGCCGATTTAATTTGTTCACACATGAAGACCATTTGGTTTTGTGTTTTCACACACACATTGTAACACCCCTAACCCGTATCCGTCGCCGGAATAGGTTAAGAGGCATTACTGAACTCATAACACAGCTCAAGACAACCGAACATCAAATATCATCTCATTGTAGTAAATCTCATCCATTCACATAAAATCGAATATACAATGTTTAAACAAGCATTTGGGATTAAATTTAAAACATATAAAAGTTTTAAAAATTATAAAATTTTTCAGCTTTTAAAAGGTCACATACCCGTGTGAACAGCCCGTGTACCTCACAAGGCCTTAGACACGCTCGTGTGTCTAAGCCGTGGCAAAACAGGGCAAAACTACTAACTTGACCACACGGCTACAAGACACGTCCGTGTGTCTTGGCTGTGGTCAAGCCTGACTTGGGCCATACGGCTAGCCATACGTCTGTGTGCTTTGGCCATGCTCGGGTCTGACTTACAATTGTAGGGTATCCCAGGGGACACATGGTAGTGCAACATAGCCATGTGTCATACACGGATAAGAGACACACCCGTGTCTTTGCCCGTGTGGACAAAAATAGGCCATTTGAATCGCCAATTTGCCATCCAAATTTGGATCAACCTACAAGCAAAGAAACAAGCATATTTGAACCACCATTTCAACCAATTTCAACACCAAAACATAAACCATTCATATCATATAATAGTCACCCAAATCCATACTCATAAACCTTACCAATTCATACCTAAAATATAAGGTAAGATCATATCAAAAACATCATTCACTCTTATGCCATGAACTTATCATAACTTACCAACATTTACCATTTCTTTTGACCAACTAAACACATACCACAATTTAACACTGCCATAACATAACACATACCATTATCAAGTTATAATTTCAAACATAAACTAGCCAAATCACATGGCTAAATATATACATCACAAAACATAATCTTACAACTACTAGCCTATACATGCCATACTTCAAAATATACATTTTCAAAGTACCAAAATAAAGTTCGATAGTGTGGTGGTGATCCTTAATGATCCCCAAACTCGCAGTAGCTCCGATAACTATAAAATAATGCAAACACGCATAAAGTAAGCTTTCAAAAGCTTAGTAAGCTCGTACCAAACATCATCAACAGTACATAAAACATAAAACATCAACACATAAGTATTTACACATTTTCAATCCATATGATCATACCAATTCAATGAACTTCACATATATAATATCATCTACCACTTAGGTATCGTACATCCCTGAATCTTCCCGTACTTATTCATTTTCATTCTTACCTCTTATTTGAATATTTTAAGACTTCTCGTAAATTATTCGTACTTCAAACATCCACACACTTAGTGCTGCAAAGGTTAGATGAAGCTAGAACAATTTCACACACTTAGTGCCATCTCAATTAATCGAAGCTAAGTCGGTATCGCACACTTAGTGCCTCAAGTAGCCGAAGCTAGTTTAAAGTGCACACTTAGTGCCAAATACCATCAATTCATCATTGAATTAGCCCAAACTAAATAGATATACAATCCACATATAATCAAAGTATCCAAACATAATTATATATCATATTTTACGTACGAACTTACCGCGTACTCGGAATTGTCGACTCGAATCATATACTCTATAATCTTCGACTTCCCTCAGTTTAAATCTGAATTCCTTTTTCCTTGATCTATATGTATTCAAAATTAACCTTTTTATTCACCAAATTGTTCAAAACAATCCATAAACACGTATTTAGGGTATTTTGCAAACTAGCCCTCACATTTTCACATTTCAACACTTTAGTCTCTAATTCACAAAATCACCAAATACACAAAATTTGCTTATACACATGCTTAGCCTAATGTTCATAGCTCTCATACAAGTCCATACATTTCATTTATTTCACATTTTAGTACCTTAAAATAACATTTTTACAAATTAGCCCAATTTACTCAATTTCTAAAAAAGTCAAAGACAACATATGTCAACCCAACACGTATCTTTCATAATTCATCAACACATCACAAAGCTCATGAATCCATCCATGGCACATTTCAAAATCATCAACAAAATCAAAAATTGAGTCATGGGCTTGATAGTATACTAAGCAACGATCACAAAAACGTAAAAATTATCAAAAACCAAAGTAAAAACATAACCAAATTAAGCTTGGACCTTGGTTGAATGTTCAAACCTTTTAAAACCCTTGTTTATTTCTTGCAATCGGTTAGAAAAGATGAATAATGGCCATCTTTTGTTTTATTTTGATTAATATTTACCTATTAATCAATTTCCTATTTTACCCTTTATTTATACATATAAAAATCATTTAATGAATGGTTCTTTTAGTCCATTAACATTCTCAATGGACAAATAACAACATAAGGACCTTTGCTTTAGAAAGCCAAATCAAATAAGCACTTTAACATCTAGCACACAGCTTTTACATTTTACGCGATTAGTCCTTTTTGCAAATTAAGCACACAAACAGTTAAATTTTCACACTAGACTTTCACACATGTCAATTCACTTATAATAGGCACGGAAAATAATATTAAAATGTTTTTCTCACTCAGATTTGTGGTCCTGAAACCACTATTTTGACTAGGGTCAAAATCAGACTGTTACACACATGGCTCCTGAAGTTTAGCGTTCACACTCCCAAGCCTATTTCACTATCCAAGCTGCCCATTAACTTCTCAAAACTATTCAGCTGAATAAGAAGCTAGAATTTAAGCTCATTTAAGCACCTTGGCCGAATATAGACATTTTCCAATCAGTTCCCCATCAATCCAAGTTCATTTCAGCTGAATGTGCATCATCTAGAAGTTGTCTAATGGCGTTCCAAGGCTGAACATAGACATGGGATTGTTATGGACTTATTCTAGAATTTTTAGCTCATTTAAAGCTGACAACACTTGATCATTAAGTTATTTGTTTGCCTATTCGGCTAGCCTTAGGACTCTCCTATATATATTGTGTTATTTGCTGGTTGTATGGACTTTTGCCATTTTATAATGAACTTTGAGTTATTTGTGAGCATTTTTGACTTTCAAATTTCGTCTAAGACTCAGCTTAACTTAGCTACTAGTCAATGGCGTCAACCTGTTTCTTTTATCTGAACTTATCACTCTCGTAGTGTGGCATTCACCAAAACTATACCTTTGGTTCTTACCTTCCTAGGTAACAGGTCCAGGTCTCTTTTCCATCATCTATCCACCTTAAGGTCACATAAGTCCCGAGTCAGCACTCACCTATAGTGTTGGTTCAATCTTGACACTTAATTTTGATTTCCATTCCATCCAAGTTAACACCTATCCCATTTTTTTCTTTGTTAGCCGAGCCTATAACAATAAATACTTAGCCATTTTTGAGCCTATCTTTATTACTTTACTCCATACTTAGCCTAATTCCAGCCATACTCAAAATTGAATAATACTTCTTCGTTAGACGATCAGACACATAAACGACTCAAACAACTCAATGAGGCCGTGGTCGTTTCAAAGCTCATACATAGAAACTGGCTAGCGAGGAAATGCTAAGGCAAACTGGCAAACCTCTATCTTCTCCCCCTAGGACTACTTTTGTTCCTCCCTTGACTTCTCACACTAAGTTTGAACAAATAAAGATTGAAGCTGTAGAGGGTTTGAAATAATAATTGTTGTTTTGGAAATGTATCAGAAAATACTTGTCATTGACTTTGAAAAGCTCAAGAGGAGAAGGCAATTTTTTGAGGATATGTATGCCAACGTGATGCTTCTATTCATAAATCCTTGCAAAAGAACTTCTGCAACACCCTTCGCCCATATCCCTCGCCGAAACAGGATTCAAGGTGCTACCAGATTTAAACTCAACCATTTATATAAAACCAGGCTGTAAAAATTTTTGATCAATTTTAAAATTTTCATACACGCGTATATTATCCTATAATTGGGCTTACAAGGCCCTAAAACATTCATGAGGCATTATTACGTTTACCAATATCTTAGTCTTGTATCATTTACTTACTCAACAATGAATCACAATTCAAATTCTAAATATACATGCATATGAATAATCAAACTACCTTAATAATAAGCCAAAGTATTTGGCTTAATCATAATATTACGTACTCAACTTTACAACCCTATACATGCCATATACTCGAAACATTAAGATTTACTTACGCCGATAGCGTAGACTCGACAATGTGATAATATCTCTGACGGCCTCCAACCCGAGCTAACTTGGCAACCTTAGGAAATATGGGAAAGAAAAGGGGAGTAAGCTTTACGCTTAGTAAGTTCAAAAGAAAACAATAAGCAACTCATTAACAAGTTTTATCAATGTTTACAACATAATCACAAATTCACTACAAGTTGTCTTTCTGAGCAACAGTCACTAAATTATTTATAACTGGAGTTACAAAACTCCAAATCAATTTCTGTTAATTTTCCCTGAAAATAAACTCATATATCTTCTATCCATAAACTTTTAAGAATTTTTGGTTTGGCCAATCAATACCAGATTTTTCTTAAAGTTTCCCCTGTTTCACTGTTTGACTAATCTGACCACTCTTCACTACGAATCAAATTTCTCATTGTACAGAATTCAAAATATGTTCTTGTTGATTTCATTTGAAACTAGACTCATTAAGAAGTCTAAGCATATAAATTTTATCTTATAACCATTTTTGTACAAATTATAATGATTTTCTACAAACAGAACAGGGGACCCCAAAGTCATTTGACTTTGTCCCACGCCACTTCAAATATCTCATTATCAGAAAATGTTTTGCTTACACGGTTTCTTTTATAAGAAACTAGGCTCATTAAGATTTAATTACTTAATTTATTCAGCTTCTAACTTAACTCCCACAATTTATGGTGATTTTCCAAAATCATGTTACTGCTGCTGTCCCAAGCAGATTTATTACAAATTTACTCTTTCACACATTCTTTGCATTCATATTATTTAAACTTGTATATCACCAATCAATTTCATCACATATCTATAATTTCACTTAAGAATAATCTCAATACAATACATCATGCTCAATGATTCGCACACAACCGTTCAAATTAGCAATTATAAGATGGTTCCACACATAGCCCACCGTTATCAATAATTTACAATGGTTTTACCTTTACTCACATATATGACATAGGCATTTAAATACTTCAGTGTCAACTTTAATTCAACCGAATTCAACCATTGTACCATTTCATAACCACAACCACGATTACTTTTCGTCATTCATATCTAAATGGTATTTCACATAATTCATATAACCTTTCATCATGACCGAATACACACATACACATATGACATCTTCACCTATGCTTCTCATTTCACATTCATGATTCAATTCCAATCAATCTAACATGTATAAGTATAAATCACATACCTGGCCAACTTAATGTATTGCATGAATTCAATTGCCTATTTAACACAAGGTCTCATATTATCAAATCACCGGCATTTAGCCTGCTAGGTTTTAAACCCGAATTCATCACCGGCACGAAGCCTGCTAGACTTTAAGTCTGAACTCATTCACCGGCATTTCGCCTGCTAGGCTTGAAGCCCGATATCATTTCACCAGCATTATAGCCTGCTAGGCCCGAAGCCTGATATTATCTCACCGGCATTATAGCCTGCTAGGCCTGAAGCCCGATAATATTATTCACCAGCTTAAAGCTTGCTAGGCTGAGGCCCGAATATCACATTTCGATAAACAATTCACCTGTTCTTTCATACTTTCATAACTTATACTTCAATTACGTATAACTGAAACACATATCTATGAACAAAGATTTTCATCCTTTCAACCACATAAGGTTTAATTTCCACATTGGAACACATATCTTAGTACATCATTTAATAGTATCAAAGTCGACTAGATATGCTAGTCACATACAGCTCATAACTTTAATTTAATATTTATTCAACACAAAGAACATATGTATATATATATATATACAATCAAACATCTTCTTAATTATGATTATTCAACTCTTAAGCATATAACATGATCAAACACAAACACTTAAGAACTTACCTTGGATTTTATCGAATAACTACGGATTGACTAATCGACTAGTTTCGCTTTCCCTTTATCCAAAATTGGCTCCTTATGCTCTTGAGCTTGATTAACAAATTCAACTTATCACATCTCTATCATTTAAAACCACATTCGGCAATTTGTTAAATGCTATAATTATCACATCTCATTCATCCAAAATCACATTTGGCACATAAAAAAAAACATTGATAAGTCTCAAAACACAAACAACACTTATCAAAGTCATGTAATTTACACACTTCACATGGCACTACTACATTCATTAACCTTACTTTCATACAACCACTCTTCTTTGACCGAATGCTCCCACACTTATATAAATATATTCTTCGACCGTAATATAACATCAAGTGCACATGCTGTTCATATAGCCGAATATCACTTAACTAATTAATTAAAAATCTTTTAATACTTAATTCCACAAGTCCATTTGGCATTAGCTCTTCCGACTCATATTTTTCATTGACAACCTCTATAACTACAATTTATTCACATCCTTATTCATGCTACATTCGACCATTATAAATAAATAAAAATATATAAATAATTACACAATGGTCACTTTAGTCGATTATAAATTCTCAATTAAATCACATATATCATTTACAACCTCAAACTCATACTTTACCTCATTTCTCTCTTTAATTCATATTCGGCAATCTTTCTAACCACTTAAACAATTATAGCACAAGGACATTTTCAATTCATTCAAAGATGATCTCACATTTACAATTTACAAATGGTAATTTCATTCTATTTATCTCAATTTACTAACGAACCCAACCTTGCATGGATTTAAGCACATTCGGCCATTATTTAACAACAATTCATTCACATCATAATTCATATTCATATTCGGTCATCTATACCCATACTAACCATATAACTATTAAATTCCAAATTTAAACACAAGTATAACATTTTAACACAATGGCTGAACACTTCATGAAGTTACCAAGACTCATCATTTGCTATTTCACACACACTCACATCCAATCCTTTTTATTAAACACTCAAAGTCAACCATCTTCATGCCTCATCACAAAAACATCAAAACACCAACCAAGAAATACAACATCCATGGCCGAATATCATCTCCATCAAATAGCAAAATTTGAACCATGGGCTAGGTAGAATTCAAACTAACAACTTAAAATAAACATGAATTTCAAAGAATAATATCAAACGTACCTCAATCTAGTTACAAGCATGGCTGAACTTCTTAGAAACTTTTCCTTTTCTCTTTTACTTGGTTTTTCGGCTAAGGAAGAACAAAGATGAACAAACTTTGTTCTTTTCACCCCTTTTTGTTTTATTAATTCTTATTTCATATTATAAAACATTTAATAATTATATTTCTTATATATATAAAATGCATATATTACAAATCATCATCATCATGGCCGGCCACTAACTTTAAATTGGACAATTTGACATGCAAGTCCTCCCTTTTAATAAGCCATGCATTGTTCGGTCACCTCATTTCTTCCTAACACATTCTTCAAGTTTATCACAAAGTCTTTTTTCATAATTTCACATTCAAATGACAAAATTTAGACATGATACTTTCACACATGATGCTTCACATATAATAAACATAGAAAAGAGCATTTAAATAATTTTGTAACTCAGTTTTGTGGTCCCGAAACCATTTCTCGACTAGGGTCAAATTAGAGCTGTCACAACTTCTCATGCCCAATGCCACCATTTCCCATTTTTCCTAAGGAACTGTTATTGAAACTTGATGTAGAAGATGAAGAACCTACTACTGCTCCCATGCACAAGCAAGAACCAGAAGGAGATGCAGCCAGGATAGAATCTATCCACATTGAATCTGATGATGAGGGACTAGATACAACTCAGACTACTACACAAAGTCACAAAGTCAAATACCAACGATGATGAGGAAGAAGTGCCCATTAACGAGCATAAAAGTAAAAGATTCAAGAAGGCTATTGGTAAAACCATTCAAGCTTATAGTGATGATCAGGATAGGCCACAACGTTACAAGAGAGCTGTAAAGAAATCCACACAACCCAAGTGAAGTAGTTTCCTTCGCCCTCCAAGCTTTGATTTTTCTATTTTCATGATCATTCAGTTTGATTTTTATATGTTTCATGTATTTGTGAAGCTTTTATTCATTTTAGTTTTTCATGTTCATGCATTGAAGACAATGCATCCCTTAGGTTTGAGGGTGTTTTATGCATATAGACTGCATTGTTAATTGTGCATACAGTCCTTTTGCCATAACGTTCATTTGCCTACTTATGTGAGTATACAGTTATCAAAGATGTTCAATTTGGATAATAACGATTCTTTGTAAACTTAGAAAACATTGTGATGGTTGTTTGAGCATGTTTAGCATAGGACAATTCTTGAAATGAAATTTTAAAAGTAGAATAAGTGAAATATAAATGCAATTAGGCTATAGTAGCATTCTTTGAATAAATTTAGGACTTCTTGACTTAATTTTAGTATAGTAATAGGGTTTAATTTTTGTCATGGTAACATAATATGAATACTCCAATGTTTGAACCTGTTGAGTAGGTTAGTAATATTTTGCTTACTCCTTAATATTATTGACTAGAAAAATGAGTTCAGATATGAGTGTTCGACTCAAAAAAATCATTTTAGGGACACTCTAATGAATCTTGAGGCTAAATTGCTAAGAAGTTGTTTACTCCATCCATCTTTTTAATTCATGAGTGATTTATATTCAAATTGTGACATGATATAATACATGGAAGTCTAGTGTATGCTTCATTGAGGTTGTCAAGTATAAAATCACATGACAATATGAATTCGCTAAAAAAATGAGTTTAGGAGAGAGGTAACGTTGGTATATTCAGAAGAAATCTGTTATAGTTTTAACTGTTGAAATATTAAGAAACATGTACTTTTACGAGCCATTTTTTGCACTTCATTTGCTAAACAGGGTTACAAGAACTGTAAGCAAGTTTCCTTTATTTTAGTAGAAGATTGCTGAGAATAGAGGTACACAATATGCTCATTATGATTTGGCAGTATAAATGGTGACTGATTGTCTTGGCAATTTCATGCATTCATGCATATTCATACATTATTTGCTTGAGGACAAGCAATAATTCGGCTTTGGCGGTGTGATAAATCTTGAAAATAGTTATATTTTAAGCCTCTAGATGGAACTAATTTTTTGAAATTAAGTAAATACATCTGCATTTCTAGGATAATTTTAGAACATTGCATAACAAAGCTTGGACTACACTACATTGGCCATTATTTATACATAACATAGGTGCAAGTAGAAAAAGGGTACTAAGAGGATTGATAAACCATAATTTATATATATTTATAACCCATTCTTAACGCCTTTTATGAATGATTTCTCCTTAGATTTGGTGAATTCGATGCTCTTAATGTCTTAATTTCATGTTTTATACTCAAGTAGGCATAGGAGAACAAAAGGAACGAGAAACGGACCGAAAACAGAGAAAATGGGCCAAAGCATGAAATCAACACGGCCTGGAGCTCCTCACACGGGCAAATCACATGGCCGTGTCAATTTGGTAGAATTGAAGCACGATTCATACGGGTATAACACACGTCCGTATACCTCAAACACGACCTTAATTTATCGTACACAGGCGTGTCCCTGCCGAGCCCAAGTTGAGTCTAATTCGAAAAAGGCCATTTTTGAGGGTTCTTAGGCATTCCAAAGCCTATAAATACACCCTAAAAAAGGAAGAGGGGGAGAAGGAGAATAGGGAGTAAGGAATTACTCCAAGGAAGCCAATTGATCCATCTCAGAAGCCGAAGCCATTATCAAGACTGAAGATATCTCCTCAACGTCCCCTTCAGGAGTTTTGGGTTTTCTTATTGTTTTGTATTTATTATTATTCTGAGATGTTTTCTTGTTTAGTTATGAACTAAGCCCCTAAATACCTAAGGGGAATGAAACCTATGACGAAACCTTTTTATTATTTCTGAATTGTATGATAAATATTTGACTTGTTCTTAATTATGTGTTCTTAATTCTTGTTTTGGTATTTCAGGATATCACTTCAAGTTACTACTCTTAGTTGGAGGAGGAATAGACCCTGACTAGGAGTAACTTTGTCATAATTAAGCGGAGTTGATTGCGCGCCTAGAGATAGGGTGGCAAGATTTTTTCGGATTAGGGTGAAACCTAATAAGGGAATCCATAGATCGAGCTAATGCAACCTTAGGGTGTTAATTAGAGATAACCCTCAGTTATTCAACCTAGGGATTAGACGTTGTTAGTCTCGAGAGGGATAATAATAACAGTAAGGATTTCTACGGAAAAAGTTAAATGAATAAATCATCCGATTCGGAGCCAGAATAACAAGTAAAAGTCTAGGTGGATTCTTCCTTAGGTATTGTCTCAATCAATCGATTTCCCCAAAAGTAATTTCCCAACTTCTATTTTCTGCAAGTTCTTAGTTTAATTAATTAGTTAGTTAAAACAAATCCCTTTTCTTCGGCTAGATAATAAGAAGACAGTCATTACTAGTACTCCTAGTCCTTTGGGTTCGACAATCCGGTCTTGCTAAAGCTATACTACTTTTCGATAGGTACACTTGCCTACGTCGTGATAATAGTTAGTTTCAAAAACAATTCATTATAAATTTATAAAACTTATCACGGGAAAATCACGATCAAGTTTTTGAGTTAGTCTCAAGAACGATTCATTATAAATTTATAAAACTTATCACGGAAAAATCACGATCAAGTTTTTGGCGCCATTGCCGGGGAACTAAAATATTAGGAACGCTCAATTTTTATTACTTTAGCTATTTAATTTCTTGCAATTTAACTTTAATTTTTATTTTACTAATTTTCTTTCTTTTTCTCTTGACAGGTTCTTGTAGTTTATGACTAGAAGAAACCCGTCAGGACCGTTGCTTTTTGACGCGAAAATTGATCATACAGCTCATAGAAACCGACGAGAAATCAGGCGCAGCTTAAGATACACAGAAGAAGAGCAAGAGGACGATATCTCAACTACGACCAAGGAGATGGCTGAAAATCAGGACAATCCACTACCTCCAGCCATACCCGCTGAATTAGTAAATCAGAATCCTGCTCCTCGTACTATTTATGATTATGCTAAACCTAATTTTACAGGAAATGAGTCAAGTATAGTTAGGCTTGCTATTACTGCAAATAATTTTGAACTGAAACCTAACACGATTCAGATGATACAATAATTTGTTCAGTTTGATGGTTTGCAGGATGAGAACCCCAACACTCACTTGGCAAATTTCCTAGAACTGTGCGACACTTTCAAAATTAATGGTGTTTTTGATGATGCCATTCCCCTTCGGTTATTCCCTTTTTCACTGAGGAATAAAGCTAAAAATGGTTGAACTCACTACCACGAGGGTCCATTACCACTTGGGAACAAATGACCAAAAAAATTTTGCTAAAATATTTTCCACCGAAAAAACAGCTAAGTTGCATAATGATATATCTTCTTTTGTGCAGATGGACTTAGAAACACTGTACGATGCATGGGAGAGATACAAGGACCTTTTACGAAGGTGCCCACACCATGGATTACCTCTATGGCTGCAAGTTTAATCATTCTACAACGGTGTGAACCCTTCGACAAGATAAATGATTGATGCAGCTGTTGGTGGGACCATCAATAACAAAACACCTGAAGAGGCTTCTGAATTTATTGAAGAGATGTCACTGAATAACTATCGGTGGCAAGTCATGAAGATTAAGCCAACGAAAATAGCAGGCGTTTATAACGTCGATTCGGTCACTATGTTGTCAAATCAGGTAGAACTTCTGAATAAGAAAATTGATGGTTTACTTGGTTCTACGCAGGTACATCCAGCGATGAGGTGTGATTCAAGTCGAGGAGGTGTGCTTACAGAATACCCACCATTCAATCCTACAACCGAAGAGGAACAAGTCAACTATATGGGTAACAATAATTTTAGATCTCAAAATAACCCATATAGTAATACTTATAATGCAGGTTGGAAGAACCACCCAAATTTCTCTTGGGGTGGTCAAGGAAATCAAAGGCCACAGAATCCTCAGGGTTTTCAATAGCCACCTTATCAACAGGAAAAGAAGCCGAACCTTGAGGAGATGCTATCCAAATTCATCTCGGTGTCGAAACTCATTTCGAATCACGAGACAAAGACTCAAAAATCAATAAGCATCAATTCAAGGACTCGAAACTCAGATAGGTCAGCTATCCAAATTAATTTCTGAACGACCACAAGGTAGTTTGCCAAGTAATACTGAACTGAATCCAAGGGACCAGCTCAATGCAATTGATGCTCAAGAAGGATGCGTTGAGACTGAGCCAGAACCAATGCAAGAAAATATGGAAAGCAAAGGTGATGGTGAGGTAAGTCATAATAAAACGGTGAATGTAGAATACAAACCTCGTGTGCCATACCCTAACGCGACAAGAAAAGACCGCTCAGATGAACAATTCAGTAAATTCCTTAAACTTTTGAAAAAATTACATATCAACTTACCGTTTATTGAAACTCTGTCACAAATGCCAAATGCAACAAAATTTTTAAGAGAGCTTTTAGTAAACAAGCGAAAGTTGGATGAAGCATCGCATGTGGAGCTAAACGCAGTTTGCTCAGCTATTCTACAGAATAAGCTACCCAACAAATTGAAAGATCCAGGGAGTTTTACAATTCCTTGCTTAATTGGTAGTTTAGATGTGAATAATACATTAGCTGATTTAGGGGCAAGTATCAATGTCATGCCTTACAAAATGTTTAAGCAACTAGGTCTTGGGAAACCTAAACAAACTAGGATGAGCATTCAATTGGCAGATAAAACTCTAAGATTTCCTTGGGGTATCATTGAAGATGTACTAGTGAAAGTGGATAAATTCATATTTCTTGTTGATTTCGTTGTTTTAGACATAGAGGAGACCAACACCCCTTTGATTTTAGGGAGGCCCTTTTTAGTAACTGCTAAAACAATTATTGATGTTGGCACAGGTGAACTTACACTTCGCGTGGGAGACAAAACGATCACCGTTGAAGCTCGTAATTCTAGCATCACATCAAACATGGAAGGTAATGATCCACACCATCCTACTAAAACTGATAATATGACACAATCCACTGTGCAAAAATTAAGTTTGAAAGAAGTACACGAGCCATGTTCCAACAACAATAGAGGACCCGTTCATGAAGAACAAAGGCTAAGATAGAGGAGCTAGACGAATGGCGAGCACATAAACCGAGAACACCCGATAAATCGAAACTACACTAAAACAAGCTCGATACCTCTCCAAATCAACTTAAGGTTGGAGATCAAGTCTTATTAGATGTCGCAGACCCTCACACTGTCACTCCCAACCCAGATGAAGAAACCCCTCTTACGGTACTTAGTATTTTCTCATTTGGTATAGTGGAGGTAAGTTATCCCAAGTTCGGCACTTTTAAGGTAAACAATTCCCGGCTAAAGCTTTATTTTGATAAGAATGATAGCAGGAATGAGGAGTACGAACTCTTTAAACCACCTTGACCATTCAACAGAAAGGTAAGTTGAGCTTAGACTATAAATAAGCGCTTCTCGGGAGGCAACCCGAGCACTAATTGCACTAACTTCTTTAAATTTTAGTGTTTAACACTTTCCATGACTAACAGAGCTCTTGAAAACAGGTTTACCACAAGGATACGGCCAAGCACACGGGAGTGTGTAAGACCGTGTGGAAACAGGGCAAGATTTTCCCAAAACACGAGCGACAATAAACAGCCACGACCATGGGACAGGGCCGTGGGTGAACCTGCCAAAACAACACGGGCGTGTGACACACCTGTGCCTTAGGACCATGGTCAAAACGAGAAGCTAGCACGGGCGTGCGGCACGCCCATGCCTATCACCCGTGGTCGACAGTGCCAAAACAACACGGGCGTGGGCATAGGTACACGGGCGTGGGAGAAGCAAGCCACATCGCACACGGTCGTGCGTTACAATTATAAAGCCACACGGCTAAGACACACGGGCGTGTCGTCAAATCGAGTGACGAACTCTCAACTCGCGACAACACGGGCTGGACACGAACCACACGGGCATGTGAAACGACCGTGCCACTAATAAAATCAGACTATTTCCCTTATTTTTTTATTATTCTTAGTTCCTTTTAATTGATTCACGTATTCTTAAAATGCAGCTCACCTTTATGATTATGATCAGGTTATTTCTTCCTCCTAATTAGGCCTTATCTCCAGTTCTATTGTCAATTCTCGCTTTCGCCAAACTAGGACATTCATTCAGTACTCAGGAAGTTTCAATTCTTTCCCTATCTTATGATCTTATATTTTCTTATATATCTAACCTTGTACATTAAGGACAATGTACATCTTAAGTGTGAGGGGGTAATCATTTCATTATTTGAAAATCCCTGAATAGTGCTTTGTTCTCTTGTGAATCTCTCATATCATGTTTAAGTTGAATTTTGATTGACTGATAATTTTGATTGATATATCTTGAATTAAAACATAGGCATTCATGCATTGATTGTTAAACTCTAAGACACTAGAAAATTAAGCATGATAAGTTGATTTTTAAGAATTTAAAAGTTTAGGTTGTTTTCCCAAATTTAGGTATTATCTTGAATTGAATCCCACAGATTGAAACATCAAAAAGTCATAATTTTTGTGAGATTTTTGAGCCTTTTGAGCATTTATTAATTCTTTCATGCTCACTTTTATTATTGCTTTGAGTGTGCCAATATTGAATTGTTATTCTAGAACTTGCCTGATTATGCATGTCAAGACCACACTATTTGATTTGATATATCAAGATGATAGAGGCACTTAGGATTAACCCACTCAAGCCATGAAAAGCCTACCTCCATGATTAACACTTAGTGAACCCTTTTGAGCCTAACAAGCCATTCCTTGTATCACCCTCGATGTTAACCATTAACCCATTATTGTTGAAATCCCCTTAAATTAATTTGATCCCTATTTTCTTTTTTGTCGAGAATTGATTTGAATAAATTGCTTAACTATGTCTTGTTATTAATAGTTAATTTATGATTATTTGACTTGTTCTTAAAAAAAAAACATGTATACATGTCAGTAGTTATCTTTTACTTGTAAGTCTCATTCCATAGTCAAAGAAGAAAGCTTTATTGTACACAAGTGATGATTAAATATTTTTCTAGTTAAGAAATTTTTCAAGTCAATCTTGATTCTTACCTTTTCTTTTAGCCTATGACCACACCCCTAACCAAACCTCATTACAACCCTTTAAAGACCTTTGGATTGATGTATCATCTCGATTGATAGTGGTGGAGATTTGATTTTTATGCAAGCCTATGGTAATAAATTTTCATATTGACTGATGAGGGCTAATTTCATTGTCCTTAAACATTTCGAGTGATTTAAGTGAATCTTTAGTGAGGATGTTAAACTCAGTGAGGTTCCGAATCAATGATAACTACTTAGAGGAGGGGAGATACCTAAGTTTTCATGATTAAAATACTCAATTTAGAATGTCTGAAGCTCTAATGTTCTTTTAGTTGAACTCAAAATGTATGATTACTTATGAGATGGTTTGAGATAATATTGATAGGAATTATAAGTTGAGAAAAAGGAAATTTCAATTGCGATTCAAGGATTTTGCTTGAGGACAAGCAAACGCTTAAGTGTGGGGGTATTTGATAAACCGTAATTTATACATATTTATAACCCATGTTTAACGCATTTTATGAATGATTTCTCCCTAGATTTGGTGAATTTGATACTCCTAATGTCTTAATTTCATGTTTTATTCTCAGATAGGCATAGGAGAATGAAAGGAATGAGAAACGGGCCGAAAATGGAGAAAATGGGAAAGCACGAAATCAACATGGCCTGGAGCTCCTCACACAGGCAGATCACACGGCTGTGTCAATTTGGCAGAATTGAAGCACGATTCACACGGGTATAACACACACCCCTGTACCTCAAACATGGCCTAAAGTTATCGCGCATGGGTGTGTCACACGGGCCTGTCCCTACCGAGCCCAAGTTGAGCCCAATTGGGAAAAGGCCACTTTTGAGGGTTCTTAGGCATTCCAAAGCCTATAAATACACCCTAAAAGAGGAAGAGGGGGAGAAGGAGAATAGGGAATAAGGAATTACTCCAAGGAAGCCGATTGATCCATCTTAGAAGCCAGAGCCATTATCAAGACTGAAGATCTCTCCTTAACTTCCCCTTCAGGGGTTTTGGGTTTTCTTATTGTTTTGTATTTATTATTATTCTGAGATGTTTTCTTGTTTAGTTATGAACTAAACCCCTAAATACCTAAGAAAGATGAAACCTATGACGAAACCTTGTTATTATTTCTGAATCGTATGATAAATATTTGACTTGTTCTTAATTATGTGTTCTTAATTCTTGTTTTGGTATTTCAGGATATCACTTCAAGTTACTGCTCTTACTTGGAGGAGAAATAGACCCTGACTAGGAGTAACTTTGTCATAATTAAGCGGAGTCGATTGCGTGCCTAGAGATAGGGTGACAAGATTTTGCCAGATTAGGGTGAAACATAATAAGGGAATCCATAGATCGAGTTAATACAACCTTAGGGTGTTAATTATAGAGAACTCTCGGTTATTCAACCTAGGGATTAGACGTTGTTAGTCTCGAGAGGGATGATAATATACAGTAAAGATTTCTACGGAACAAGTTAAATGAATAAATCATCCGGTTTGGAGCCAGAATAACAAGTAAAAGTCTAGGTGGATTTTTCCTTAGGTATTGTCTCAATCAATCGATTTCCCCAAAAGTAATTTCCCAACTTCTATTTTCTGCAAGTTCTTAGTTTAATTAATTAGTTAGTTAAAATAAATCTCTTTTCTTCGGCTAGATAATAAGAAGACAGTCATTACTAGTACTCCTAGTCTTTTGGGTTCGACAATCCAGTCTTGCTAAAGCTATACTACTATTCGATAGGTACACTTGCCTACATCGTGATAATAGTTAGTTTCAAGAATGATTCATTATAAATTTATAAAACTTATCACGGGAAAATCACGATCAAGGATGTAGAAAAAAATTAAGGGAAGTGAAAAATTTCCATGGAAATTGGTAAGATTCATTGCCAATAGAATTGCCGTGTCAATTCTGGGAAGATGACTCAACACTCTATCCACATCACTCTCAGCCAGCTGGACGTGTACTAGAAAAACCAACCTAAAATGAGTAATGAAAAATGTGTCCTGAGGTGGGATGGATCTACCCAATAAAAGAAGGATAGAGAATAAGAAAAAAGAAGAGGAGAATTAGCATGAGAAAGGGACTGGTGACAGTAATTTTCTCTCTCTGCATAAAGAAGAACTCCATTGAAGTATTCTAGAGAAAGAAAGGGTAGCAGCTTGAAGAGAACAGAATACAGATGTGACGAAGGGGAAGAGAAATCATTTCGGGAATAAAAGAGAAGTTGGAGTGTGGAATTAACTTCATGCAGTTCTACCTTTATTTTTCTAGATTGAATTTTCTGTTATTCAAAATTAATTGAGAATATTGATGAATGATTCGATTTTGATGCTTACTTCTCCACCCATGAACTAAATATTTCCTGTGTTGGAGTTGTTTGGGTGAATGTTTTTATCATCTTTAATTTCAATGATTTGAGATTATTTTTATCACTATTACATTCGATTCATGCTTATTTTAAATACATGCATGCAAGCTCTAGACATAGTTGAAAGTATGTTGTGTTCTTAGGTGTTTTGAATTTTGAAAAAGTTAAGAATACTGGATCTTGAATCGTTTGTTGCATACGAATACTCAACAAAATATTCATAGCACTCTAGACATAGATGTTGCAAGTTGTACAGAGAGGACGTTCATTGCAGTTATCAATCCCAAGTTCTATAGACATACATGAACTTAGAGTTTTAGCTTAAGATCTAGCTATTGAATAAGTCCAATCCTATTCATTCAACAATAGAAATTGAAACATCCTGATTTTTGGATTTTTTTTTTTGCGATTCTCGATATTTTGGTCAAGTTTTTAAAATTTGGTTTTTGGTTGTGGAATTCATAATTTGAGTGTGTAAATGGGCTTATGGAAGGCCCATGTGTTGGCCAAAACCCGGTAGAATTTTTGAATTTTGGACTTGTGAAGTTAGGGGCTTTGGTTAGGTGGTCTTATTAAAATTTGTGGGTAAAATGTATCACAAAAGAGCCTCTGGTAAAGTGGCTAAGTGACGCCACTAGGAAGCTATAAGGGTGGCGTGTAAGTGGTTTGGGAAGACATGGGATCGATTCCCTGTGTTGGCAAATATGATGCTAATTTTTATGCTTTGTGCACGCTAGAGTTTAAAGCTGAATGGAACTCTGTTGAAGGGAGTTTGAATCAGTCAAGGGCATGGATTAAGGAGGGATAAGGGGATAGATTTTAGGGATTTGAAAGGGGGATAGAGTTGGCCGAATATTGGGGTTTAGAGAGAGGATTTCGGCAGGGGGTTTTAGTTGGGGATTTTCGACATTAGGGTCTAGGTTGTGCCGTTTTCTTCCTTTGGTTTGGTCTTTTCTCTCCTTTTTCTTTTTTAGCCGAATCTACCATGCCTCCTCTCATCTTTTCTTCCTTTTCCTTCTTCTAAACTAGCCCACTACTTCTCTCCATTCATCTGTTGTTTCTTTCCCTTACCTCCACTTCTGTCGAAATACCGCAAAAGCCGAAATCTGTGAAGCTAGGTGGTGCCGATTCTTTGTTGACCAGCAACCCTTTTTTTCTTTTCAGTTGTTGGTGGTCAATTCCCTTATCTTCTAGGCATAAACGGATTCAAGAGGAAAAAAACTGTGGTAAGTGCTCGAACTCTAAACGATTCCTATAGTAACTGTTGGCAAAAGCCGAAACCCCTATAGTTTAGGAGATGGCTGAATATGGGTATAGGCTCTATTGGGTTTTTCTTTTAATCTTTTTATGGTTTGTTTATGGAGGAGCAGCAAGGCGTAGGGTTGACTTGGTTTAGTTTGGATCATCGGAGTGGCTAGAGCTAGTCATCAAGTTCGGCAAAGGTAAGGTTCCTAAGGCCATCATGGAGGGTGGCTGAATGTGTAAGTGTTGATATTAGATGGTTCTCGATTTGGTTCAGTTATTGTGAGCTGATCAATTAACGGTTGAGTATAGGAGAAATCGTGTAGGAGATCTCATCGAGGAATATCGCAAAAAAGGTGTGTAACGAACCCTTTTTCATAGCTTAAAACGATATATGCCGAAAAGTTGAAATGCCAAAATTTTGGCATTTCGAGGACTTGTGAGCAAGCGAACGCTCATTGGTTAGTTAGATTCGCTAAGTTGATGATCAGGACTGTTGGAACAGGTAAGAGCACGATTTTTAGCATTACGGTAAGTTGGGCCTCGAGGGGCGAAAATTGGCCTAATAGGCTTTTGGGCCCATTTGGGTAAATTTGATAGAAAATGAAAACCTGTTAAATTGCGTGTTAATACTGTTGACACCAATATGGATTACGGTCTAAATGGGCCTACATGACAAAATCGGAGATGTAGGGCCCATTAGGGGTTTTTGGCCCAAAAACTCAGTTTCGCTAAAAATAGGCCAGAATCGCTGTTTAAACACTTGAACTGTTAGTAACTGATGATGAACATGGAAAACCCTAATATTTGGTAAAATTATGAAATTACCCTTATAATATGAAAATGACTATTTTGCCCTAGGTAAAAATGACCATTATACCCCTAGGGTTTAATTATGAATTTGATGTATAGGATTTTGATATACGTGATTGATATGATATGCACATGATATGTATGAATGCATTGGGTTGGGTTTTTATATGGATGGAGGAAGTGCAAAAGGACTTATGCCCCAGTTTATTGAAAAGGGCTTACGCCCCAGTTCACCGAAAGGGCTTTTGCCCCAGTTATAAAAAGAGGCTAGGCCTCCAATTATATGATAAAGCAGTTATACTACCAGTGGAGAGTTATGGTTTGGTGGGTTGAGTTATTCCCCACATGGAGAGCTTGGTTGGTACAGGTGAAGAGTAGCGGATGGTGGGTCGAGTGGTCTCCCCAAATGGGCTTGCATTCATTCTTTCATTGACATTACACGTGATATTAAAATGGGCCTACAGGCCATACCGGTTACAGTAAAGGCTTCGGCCCAGTATATGTTGAGATTGGACTTGGGCTTAGGCCCGGCAGGCTGATATTATTTTGGGCTCTGAAAGGGGCTTGTTGCACATTGAGTTTCCAAACTCACCCCCTTTCCTTAACCTTGCAGGTGAGCCTTGATTTAGGGGACTTGGAGCCGGAGGGGATTCAGAGTGGCCACGGTGATCGCTTTTGGGCTTTTAAATAAGTGTTTGGTTTTCATTAAGTTTGCTTTATTTATTAATGGGTTGTAATAAGGCCACTTTAACTTTATTTTCTTTCTTTTCTAGGATTATTTTATTTAAATTGGTTGATAATAATTAGGCTAGACTTAGGACACGTTTCCAAAATGATACTTGTTTTCAAAATAACACCACGACACACATAATTGGAAAAACAAAGATAACTACCTAAATGAATTTCAACTTGTTTTCCAAAGTGTGGCAATGGTGGTGGGCATGTCTAGGATTGGATCCAATCAAGATCTTGGTACTTAAGCAGCCTTCATGGCTCACCTCCTCTGTTTTGGATACCTACTTGGTGCGCAGCCTCCATTCACTCTGGTTAGCTCAACAATAGTCAGTTTTTAGATAATAAAACGAAACATGGATTTTTAAACTTCGTGTGACATGTCAAATTCGGCCGGGTTTGGGGTGTTACAGAAATACTCTTTATATTCTCTGTAAATTACCACATCATTTTACTTGCCATATCAATTCTTTGTTCTTTATCATTTAATTTTAGTAATTCATTAATCTAGTTTCTTATTCACTCTTTCCTGATATTTCAGTATAATTAACAGTATTATAATAACATACTCAATTTCTTACCAATTTTTGATCCTTATAGAGATGATACTTACTTACCACTTTATTACTTGAATGATGTGTACACTTGAGCAATTGCATTAGTTATTTACACGCAACAGGTGTTGCAACAGAGGGTTGCTGTGTCGCGAAATTAACTTTATTTCAGCCCAAAATTCCATCTAGAGGATGCCTCATTCTAAATCTATATATAATAAAAGTTAGAATCAAAACTCCATTGTTAGTTAAATATACAATAATTTATAACAGTTAGGCAATTCAAACATTTTTAAGTTTTATTGCCGAATTCATCCGACAGTTATTGATAACTTTTGAAAAGAGTTATATCAAGCCTCTAGATTGAATTAATTAATTGTAATTAAGTAAATATGTTTTCATTTTTAGATATTTTTTAGAATATTACATAACAAAGCTTGGATTGTGCTATGCATGTTATTATTTGTTACTTCTATTATTAGGGAAGAAAGGTGTTGTTTATGGTTGGCAACATGTGCATGATAAAGAAGAGAAGAGAAAAAGGATAGAAAAATGAAGGAAGTGAAATATTTCCATAACAAAATGTTGGTTAGATTGTCAAAACGAACACCATGGCAATTCCAGGAAGATGATGCAGCACTCAGTCCAGTCCACGTCACACTAAACTAGTTGTACTTGTACCAGATAAACCACCTTGAAAAAAAGGAAGCAAAAGGTGTGCTGAGAGGGAAGGACCTACCCTATAAAGATGGAAAGAGAAAAGAGAAAGAGAGGATCGGAGAGAGAGAAAAATAGAGAAAAACAATTTATATCTCTCTATATTATATTCTTTTGAATTCTTAAAGAAAGAGTGGATAGGGTAGCTGTAACAGCCCAGTTTTAGCTAAATCGGAACAGTGGTTTTGGAACCACAAATCTGATGTTAGAAAATTATCTTAATATTATTTTATGTGTTTACATCATGAAATTTTATATGTGTAAAAATTTCTTGAGCTAATTTTGTTGTTTGAACTGTCAATTTGAAAGAAATGACTAAATCGCGTAAAATGAAAATGTGTCATTTTATTAGTTAAAGGTGTCTGTTGGCTTTGGCTTTTAAATATGATGACCTTAAATAGTAATTATACCATTAAAAGTATAAGTGGACATTTATGGGTATAGAATGAATGGTTTAAATGGTTATTTATTAAGGTTATATTTGTAATTTGGTAATTTAACTTATAATAAATAAATAAGAAACCAATTAAGGATTCCTATTATCATCCTATAACCGAAATTAAAAAGAAGAACAAGAAGAACTAGGGTTCTTTATTTGGCTAGGCAAATTCAAGCAATTAAGGTACGATTTCTGATCCGTTTTTTATGATTTATATGTTTTTGAGATCGTTGCTTCGTATTTTCGCTAGCCCGTACCTTAGATTTTGAAATTGTTAAAGATTTAACATGTTTTCATTGTTGAATACTTGAGTAATTTGATGGTTGATGATGGATTTTGAATAGTTGATTATAGTTTTACATGTTTTGTTAAGTGATTTTTTTATGAAAATGCATAATAAGGAGTAATTTGTGAAATATGCAAATTGAGTGGTTGAAATGTGAAATAAATGAATTTTTTGGGCTATTAGGGACCTATATGTAATTCAGCGAAGCTTAGGTTTAATGAAATTATGTGAATTTTGTGTATTTGTGAAATAGGGACTAAATTGATTAAATGTGAAAATTTAGGGGCTAATGTGTAAAAAGGTCTGAATGTATGTTTTGGACTAAATTGAAAGAATATGAGATTGAATAAGTTAATTTTGAATACATATAGATCAAGAAAAGATGAATCCTAAATTAGATCGGTGGAAAGGTAAGATTATCGAGTAATTGACTCATTTCACTATTTTCATACCTGAGGTAAGTTCATATGTGACGATTTCATTATAAATGTATGCTAAATGCTTTGATATTGCCTAAAATGTGATTATGAGATTTTCATTAATGTATGTATTGTATATACGACTCTACAAAATTATTTGAAGATGAAATCAATAAGCTTGAAATCCCGATTGAACCTTAGGAATAGATTTGGATACTTGTGATATGTTAAAAAATGATATACCGGTTTGGCTTCGGGCCATGATATTAGCATTTCAACTGTGAGTTATACAGATTTGGCTTCGGGCCATGCATATCAGATGTTTTGGCTTTGGGCTATGAAAATAGTTCTTCAGATAAGTTACCCTGATTTGGCTACAGTTATCATACGAGACTTATGAGTATCTTATATCTATTCTGAATGCTTTAATGGGTAAACGAATGATGTGGTTGAGAAAGAGGTTAGTATGAAGTGATACAAGTATGTACAGAGCCATGGTATAGGTACTTACCGTATGAGACTTATGAGCATCTAATTTCTATTCTGAATGGTTCAATAGGTAATAATGTGGTTGAGAAAGAGGTTAATACGAGGTGACACAGGTATGTACAAAACCTATTCAAGTATTAAATAGAGAAAGTTTGATGAGATGGTATTTAATCATGTTTTGAGGCATGAAAAAGGTTTGTAGTTAATGAATATATGGTGATGTTATGTATAATTAGTTTATTTGTAATTATATGATGAATTAAGTTATTCACATACGAGCTTACTAAGCTGTGAAGCTTACTTCTTGTTATTTTTCTATGTTTTATAGTGAATCAAGGCTAGCTCGGATCCGAAAGTCGTCGAGAACATCATCGCACTATCAGACATCTATTTGGTACATTTGATTTGTGTATATATGGTATATGGCATGTATAGGCTGGATATGGTATTTTGCTTGTTTTTATAGCCATGAGAGTTGGCTTGTAAATGATGTTAATGCTGATATGTGTTTGGCTAATAGAAATGGTTTATTTTGACATGGATGGTATGAGCTTGGTTAATTGAATTATGGAGTTTAAATGCTTAAGAAATGCTTTGATGAAGTATGATTTTAGAAGTTGAGTTGATAAGTATTTGATTAGGTAAATTCCATTGAATTTAGTATTGAAATTGGTTGAAATGGATATTGTATGAATTGTACATTTGGTTGATGTTTTGGCTACCTAATTGTATGATGAAATGGTTCCATTTTGGTTGTTTAGGTGAGAATGAATTGGAGTGGCAAATTGGCCTTGCGAATGGCCTATTTTTGTCCACACGGAAAGAGACACGGGCGTGTGTCTCAGCCGTGTGTGAGACACGGTCATGTTACACGGCCGTGTTTCCCCTGGTGTTGTTATTAAAATGAAGTCAGAATGCTCCACACTGTCTCACACATGGGCATGTGACTGGCCGTGTGGTGCAAGTCAGTATACGCCCCTAATTGGCACACGGCTTAGCACACGGGCATGTGACTTGGCCGTGTTGCATAAGTCAGTATACCCTACAGTTTTGGCACGGCCTGGCACACAGGCATGTGTGGCCACTTCGAAAGGCTCACGGGCTAGACACATGGGCGTGTTGTTGGCCATGTGACCAAGTTAGTATGTATGCCCTGTTTCCACACGGCTTGAGACACGGGCGTGTCTGGAGCCATGTGAGGCACACAGCATGTTCACATGAGCGTGTGACCCCTCTATGATTGAAATGTTTTTAAGTTTTCCAAAATTCTCATATGATATCGATTTAGTCCCAAACCACTTCTAAAGCATGTTTAAGGCCTCGTAGGCCTTTACAAGGGACAATGTGATTGTGTTGAATGACATATGAGAATGAATGCTTTGTGGTTGATAAATGTATGCCATACATTATATATTGATCGGTAATACCTCATAACCCTACTCTAATGACGGATACGGGTTTGGGGTGTTAGATTTATTGGTATCAGATCATGGTTTAGTCAATTCTAGTACTAACGTAGCATGTGTGAGAGTCTAGCTATACGTGCCATATATACTCTGTGATAGTGTGATGATTCCTAACAGCTTAAATTATGTTTTCTTATAGTAATTGATCCCCAAAGAGCTATAGCCGATGATGTAGATTGTATTGCGCCCGCTTCCACTCAAGAGGCAGTGCCATCCGATTCTAGACCTGCAACGAGTAGCCATGAGGGAGAGGCTAAATAAGCCTTTTTTTCCAAATGATGAATGAGTGGTTCACGGAGTTCGTTCAAACGAATCTGGCTGCTCAACAACCTCTACCCTACCTATTCCTTAACAAATCCCTATTGTCCCTCAAGTTGTAGATCCGATATGGTGGAATAAGCCACCAGTAGATAAAATTTCTAAACACGGGGCTGATGAGTTTTGGGCTACTAATGATGATGACACTGGGAGAGCTGAGTTCTGGCTCGAGCATACGATTCGACTATTCGATAAATTGTCTTGTACTCCTGATGAATGTATTAAATGTGTTGTATCTTTGCTGAGAGACACCGCTTATCAATGGTGGAACACGTTGATATCTGTGGTTCCAAAAGAACGCGATACCTGGGAATTCTTTCAGATGGAATTTCGAAAGAAATATATAAGTCAGCAATTCCTTGATCAAAAGCATAAAGAGTTTCTAGAGTTAAAACAAGGCAGAATGGTTGTTACTGAGTATGAAAGAGAATTCATACGATTAAGCAAGTATGCTCGAGAATATGTGTCTACTGAAGAAAGAATGTGCAACTAGTTTGTTGATGGGTTGAACGAAGATATAAAACTTCTAGTCAGAATTTTAGAGTTGAAGGAATTTGTCATTTCGGTTGAAAGAGCTTGTAAAGCCGATGATCTTTGCAAAGAAAAGAGAAAAGCAGATTCAGAGGCTAGAGACTCGAGAAAAAAGATCGATAAGTAAGCCGTATCAATCTTCATCAAAGAAATTCAAATATTCATATGCTCACCCAAATGCTTCAAATGAATATTCGACTAGAGGTTGTAGAAAACAATACTCAGGTTCTAAAGCTCAAACTACATCCATAGTGAGTATTGGCAGTGTGAAAGACAACAAACCCGAGTGTCAGCAGTGTGGGAGGCGACATTATGGTGAATGCTAGAATAAAAATAATAAAGCTTGTTACAAATGTGGTTCGCTAGATCACTTCATCTAAGATTACCCTAAGCTAGATGAGAAAGATAAAGTTCAGAATCTGAGACCAAGTAACACGTCGAATAGAGGTAGACCACCTAGAGTTGCCAGAAACGTAAGTGGTAGTAGAGGGGCGACAAAGGATTCAGCTGTGAGATTTGAAGCCAAAGCACCTGCTAGAGTCTACACTATTCGTGATCGCGAAGAAGCGTCATCTCTAGATGTTATCACCTGTACTTTCACTCTCTATGATACTAATGTGATTGCATTGATAAATCAAGGATCAACTCATTCTTATATATGTATGAATTTAGTATCCAGTAAGACTTTGCCTTTAGAGCTTACTGAATTTGTGATTAGAGTATTAAAGCCCTTAGGCAAATGTTTTTTTGTTGCAAAGTCTACAAGAATTTTCTATTAATGCATCTAGATTTATGCTTTCCAGCTAATCTGATGTTTCCATTTGATGAATTTAATGTGATTTTGGGTATGGATTGGCTAACAATACATGAGGCTATAGTGAATTGTAGACGAAAGACAATTGAACTGAAATGCCAGAATAATGAGACAATTAGAATTGAATCTGATGATCTAAATAGTTTTCCAATTGTGATCTCATCTATGTTAGCTCAGAGATTTGTGAAAAAGGGGTGTAAAGCTTATCTTGCTTATGTATTTGATACAAAAATGACAAAAGAAAGATGCGATCTGGGTTGTTGTTGACAGATTGACGAAATCAACTCATTTCATTCCGGTAAGTAAAGATTTCTTGCTTGATAAATTGTCTGAGTTGTATATCTCAAAGATTGTTCAATTGCATGGAGTACCACTATCTATTATTTTGGATAGAGATCCGAGATTCACTTCGCGATTTTAGAAGAAATTGCAAGAAGCTTTAGGTACAAGCTACATTTCAGCATCGCGTTTCACCCGTATACGGATGGTCAATCCGAATGAGTTATTTAGATACTTGAGGATATGTTGCGTTGTTGCATTCTTGAGTTTGAAGGTAGATAGGAGAAATATCTACCACTAATTGAATTTGCTTATAGTAATAGCTTTCAATTGAGTATAAAGATGGCACCATACGAAGCTTTATACGATTGTAATTGTCGAACACCGTTGTACTGGACTGAGCTTAGCGAGAATAAGATTCACGGGGTTGACTTGATCAGAGAGACTAAAGAAAAGGTGAAAGTAATTCGCGATAGCTTGAAAGTAGCTTCTGAACGATAGTACGCGGATTTGAAATGGAAAGATATTGAATTTTAGATCGGGGATAAAGTGTTTTTAAAAGTGTCACTGTGGAAAAAGATATTGTGGTTTTGTCAGAAAGGGAAATTGAGTCTGCGATTCATCGGGCCGTATGAGATTATTAAGCGAGTTGGGCCAGTAGCATATCTGCTACCTTTACTGTTTGAGTTAGGGAAGATAATTAATGTGTTTCATGTGTCAATTCTTCAATGATACTGATCTGACCCTTCACATGTCATTTCCCCGACCGAAGTTGAAATTTAGTTTGATCTGTCGTATGCTGAAGAACCGATTCGAATTTTAGCTCATGAGATCAAAGAGTTAAGAAATAAGAAAATCACATTAGTGAAAGTATTATGGCATCGACACGGGGTTGAGGAAGCTACATGGGAACCCGGGGATGCTATGAGAAAACAATACCCGAACCTATTCACAAGTAAGATTTTTGGGGACTCAAATCCCTAAAGGGGGAGAGTTGTAATAGCCGATTTTAGCTAAATCAAAATAGTGGTTTCAGAACCACAAATCTGATGTCAAAAAATTATTTTAATATTATTTTATGTGTTTACAGCATGATATTTGATATGTGGAAAAATTTCATGAGCTAATTTTGTTGTTTGAATAGTCAATTTGAGAAAACGGACTAAATTGCGTAAAATACAAAAGTGTCATTCTATTAGTTAAAGGTGTCTATTGGATTTGGCTTTTAAATATGACAGCCTTAAATAGTAATTAGACCATTAAAAGTATAAGTGGACATTTATGGGTATAGAATGAATTATCTAAACGGTTATTTTTTAAGGTTATATTTGTAATTTGGTAATTTAACTTATAATAAATAAAACAAAACCAATTAAGGGTTCCTATTATCATCTAATAACTGAAATTAAAAAGAAGAACAAGAAGAACTAGGTTTCTTCATTCAGCTAGGCAAATTCAAGTAATTAAGGTACGATTTTTGATCCATTTTGGATGATTTCTATGTTTTTGAGATTGTTGCTTCGTATTTTAATGATAAACCGTAATTTATACATATTTTTATCCCATACTTAATACATTTATGAATGATTTCTCCTTAGATTTGGTGAATTTGATGCTCCTAATCCTTTAATTTCATGTTTTATGCTTAGGTGAGCATAGGAAAGTGAAAAGAACAAGAAACGGGCCAAAAATGGAGAAAATAGGCTGATGTGGGAAAACAACACGGCTTGGACTTCCTCACACGGGCAAAACACACGCCTGTGCCATTTTAACAGGCTCACACACGGCCTAAAACAACCTTAGCACGGGCGTGTTGATCTCTCACCCTAGACCACGGCCTGAAGTAATCGTACACGGGTGTGTCCCTACCGAGCCCTAGTTAAGTTCTATTCGGAAAAGGGCAAGTTTGAGGGCTTTTAGGCTTTCTAAAGCCTATTTAAACACCCTAGAGGAGGACTAAAGGGGGGATGAAGACTAGGGAGTAAGGAATTACTCGAAGAAAGCTGATTGATCCATCTCAGAAGCTGGATTCATCATCAAGATTGAAGATCTCTCCTCGATTTCCCTTCAGGAGTTTTGGGTTTTCTTTATGTTTTGTATTCATTATTCTTCTGAGATGTTTTCTTATTTAGTTATGAACTAAACCCCCCTAAATACCTAAGGGGAATGAAACCTAAGACGAATCTTGTTATTATTTTCTGAATTGTATGATAAATATGTAACTTGTTCTTAATTATGTGTTCTTAATTCTTGTTTCGATATTTTAGGACATTGATTCAAGTTAATGCTCTTATTTGGAGGATGAATAGTCCCTATCTAAGAGTAACTTTGTCATAATTAAGCGGAGTTGATTGCGTGCCTAGAGATAGGGTGACAAGATTTTACCGGATTAGGGTGTAACCTAATAAGGGGATCCATAGATCGAGTTAATGTAAGCTTAGGGTGTTAATTAGAAAGAGATTTCAATTATTCAACCTAGGGTTAGACGTTATTAGTCTTGAATAGGGATTTCTATGGAACAAGTTAAATGAATAAATCATCTGATTCGGAATCAAAATAACAAGTGAAGTCTAGGTGGATTTTTCCTTGGGTATTGTCTTAAATCAATCATTTCTCCAAAAGTAATTCTCCGCTTCTATTTTCTGTGATTTCTTAGTTTAGTTAATTAGTTAATTAAAACAAACCCTTTTGTAACGCCCCAAAAATTGGGCCTAGAAAGTATTGGGCCTTGAGTCTGGGTTCGGGTAGAAGACAGCCTGAATAATTTGGATGTTCTAATTATTGTGATTATTATTATTATTTAGTATGTTTAGTTTAGTAATTAAATAAAATACGAAGGGTTTATAGTGTGGGAAAAAGTCCAGGCTCTGCCCATAGCTTTAGCAAAATTCTTAAATTTTGCCTTTTAAGAGAATCTAGGCATAAGGCCTTAAAAATAAGTTGGGCAGAAACTGGGCATGAAGGAGCGCCTGGACCAGTGGTTAGGCACGCTGGACAACAGGAAGGAAGGCTGGGGTTCGATTCCCAGCATGCGCAAAGTTGTTTTTTTTAGGTTACGGTTAAGATAGAGGTTAAGAAGTGTAGCGAGCATAATCCAGCACAATGAGCGCCTGTGGCGCAGTGGCAACAACGTGCTGGGCACACGAAGAGGGCGCAGGCTCGAGTCCCTGCACGGGCGAATTCTGTTTTATTTTTAAACGGGCCAGAACCGAAGCAGGTAAGGTTTATAAATAATTATGAGAAGATTGTGTCATGAAAGGAACTTCGGTGCAGTGGTAGCAACATGCTAAGGGGACCCAGTGGTCGCAGGTTCGAATGCAGGGGACAGTGAAACTTGTTTTATTTTTTAAGTAGCCTGTGACTGAAGCAAATAAGGCTTATAGGTAAACGCAGCCATATTATAACAGAAGAGAGGTTGTGTCGCAGCGGCAGGCAGTGTAGCTGGGTTTCTAGAGGTTGTAGGTTCGAGTCTCGTGGAAGGCGAAATTCTCCTTTATTTTTAAGCGGACCGAAGCTTTGACAGGTAAGGTTTATAATTAATTGTAGCCATATATTAGTAAAGGAGAAAGCATGGTGTAGTGGCCAGCAACTCGGGCGAAGGCGCAAGGGCGCAAGGAGGACGGAGGTCTGGGGTTCGAGCTTCATCTCGCGCACGTAAGGCTGGGATTTTTGCTGCATGCGTAGGGAAGGAGTTGGGGTCTGATCAGGACTCTTGGCAGCATGCTAAAGCGGTGGAAACGGTGGACTGATCGGTTAGGAGTTTGAATGAAATTCAAACATCGAATGTGGCCAACAATCAAGGAGCAATTCGGGGGATTGGAATTGGGAAAGAATTCCTATGCCGAAAGGCACTCATTCGGCCATAGCTAATAAGTGCCGTATATTTTGGCCTTTAGGATTCATTTTTTTCCTTCTTCTACTTTCTTTTCTTTTCTTCTTCTTTTCTTTTCTCTTCATTTACTTTTTCTTCTTCTTCTTTTGTAACACCCCTTACCCGTTACCATCGCTAGAACAGGGTACAAGGTATTACTAGAACATAGCACATACCATTAAACAAAAAAAAAAAAAACGAAATAGAAATATGTCATCCAATTTGATAGTGTATCGTTATAACATATGTCTTGAAAAATATTAGTCAACTTTAATGGCTTATACAAAGTAGTTAATCGAATACTGTAACCAATATTTTAAACCTAGGCAATTATGACACGTAACAAAATAATTAAGTCTACTATACATGCCATAATTCAAAATGTTTAGTTCAATACCCTAAAGTATTGATAGTGCGATGAGATCTTCGCGATCCTTAACTCCCCGAGCAAGTCAAGGACACTATAAAACAAAAGAGAGAAAACAAAGTAAGCTTATAGCTTAGTAAGTAAGTAAGTAATATTAATGAAAGAATCTAATATGTTTATACAACAACTCAAGTATATCTACTTTAATTTCACTATTCACTCCAATTTGATTAAGCTGTCTCTGCTGCATCATGTTTGCTAAATAAATCATAACTCGAGTTACAAAACTAGAAATTCAAATCCGTAAAATTTCCCTGAATCTAGACTCATAAATATTTTTACTAATTTTTTTCTAGAATTTTTGGTTCAGCCAATTAGTACAGTATATTGGTTAAAGTTTCCCCTGTTACACAGCTCAACTGATCTGACCTCTGTTCACTACGAATTGAATTTCTCCCAGTACACAATTAAAATAACCATAAAATATGTTCCATTTAAAACTAGACTCAATGAGGAATTTATGCATATAAACTATATTTCTTAATTTGTTTTATACAATTTTTAATGATTTTTCAAAGTTGGAACAGGGGACCACGTAGTCATTTTGAAAAAGTCACACACAATTGCAAATATCTCAAAATATAGAATTCTTTTGCTTGCTCTGTTTCTTTTATATGAAAATAGACTCATTAAGCTTTAATTCCACATCTCATTCAACCTCTAGTTAAATCCATTCTGTTTTTGGTGATTTTTCAAAATCACGTCATTGTTACTGTCCAAAACAGATTTAATGCTACTTTCACTCTTTCACCCATTCTTTGCACTAACCTCATTTTAACTTACATATATATATACTACAAATCATTTTCATCACATTTCATACGTTACAAGTGTAGGTCCGTGACTACAATCTCACTACTAAGCCATCCCGTTGAACAATTCGGATCAACCCTCGATATTTAATGGCTTCAGCCCACAGCTCCACCATCATACTTCATTTAGTTTGGCTCTCTTGTACACATAGTGAACACTTAGTACCACTCATGTGACCTAGCCGATTTGTCTCGTAGCTCTCTTGTCTACATGGTGTCCTTCACTTGGAATCATGCATGCGACCTAGCTACATATATCCCGTAGCTCTCTTGTCTACATGGTGTACACATAGTATCACCCATGCGACCTAGCTACATTCATCTCTTACGTAGCTCTCTTGTCTACATGGGATACATCCCGTATCACACATGTGACCTAGCTACTACATTGTATCTCGTAGCTTTCTTGTACACATGATGTGCACTCAAAGCATCATACATGTGACCTAGCTACGCTTCCTCTATTTTATTCGATCTCTCCAATGTTCAACCGGGATCTCTCTCTATTGTTTATTTCCATTCTTCCAATGGTCTATTTATATTTTTAACATCCGTTAATATATTTACATAATAGGCTGAAATATAAGAATGTACATAAAATTAATGTAATATTTACATACAAACTTACCTCGGTGCAAAATGTGGAATTTTTGCAATTTAGTCCAAAGCTTTTTCTTTCCCCCGTTCAAGGTCAATTCCACGCCTTTCTTGATCTATAACAATACATTTAGCTCATTTAACACTCATACTATTTATTTCAATCCAAAAATCACATTATGGAAAATTACATTTTTGCCCCCTAACTTTTACGAAATTACAATTTTGCCCCAAGGCTCGGAAATTTAATTTCAGCCCTTATTCCTATGTTTTATGACATGCTGAACATTTTTCTCTTCTACAACAACATCAAATTCTCACTCTAACATATAGTTATGAACAATAAGTATTTTTACCAATTATGCTGCTTTACTCGCTTTCACTTAAAACCGAGTAGCACAAGTTGTTTAACATAATTTAAAACCTCATATTCTACCATCAAACATCAAAATACATGCCTATCATTCATGGGTAAATTTTTAAACATAAACCCTAACTCAAAATAATAGTAGAAATAGGTAAACCGAGCTACGAGGATTTCAAAAATGTAAAGAACATTAAAAACGGGGCTTGGAATTACTTACTATGGAGCTTGAAAGTTGAAGAAACCCTAGCTATGGAAGAGAGGAAAATTCGGCAGCAACTAGTGAAGAAGATGACCAATTTTGTGTTATTTTTCCCATTTTATTTCATTTAATATGCAAATGACCAAAATGCCCCTCCTTACTAAACTTTGAAAAATTCCTTCCATGTCCCAAATTTTGTCCATGAACTTAAAATTGGTCAAATTGCCATTTTAGACCTCCTAATTAATATTCCAAAGCAATTTCATACTAAAAACTTCTAGGATGCAAATTTTGCAACTTATTCAATTTAGTCCCTACTTTCAATTTAAGCATTTTAAGCATAGAATTTTATCACGAAATTTTCACACAATCACGTAATCATATCATAAAACCCAAAATAATTATAAAACAATTATTTCTATCTCAGATTTGTGGTCACAATACCACTATTCCGATTAGGCCCTAATTCGGGTTGTCACAATTCTCCCCCCTTTAGAGATTTTCGTCCCAGAAAATCTTACCAGAAAAGGTTTGGGTACTGCTTTTCTTGAGCTTCCTCAGTTCCCACGTAGCCTCTTCTATCCCATGTCCGTGCCACAATACTTTCACTAAGGCTATACTTTTATTTCTTAATCTGCTTAACTTCTCGAGCGAAAATCTTTATTGGTTCCTCCTCATAGGTCATATCCGATCGAATCTCAATTTCTGTTGGGGAAACCACATGTGAAGGATCGAACGATAACGCCTCAACATTGATACATGAAATACGTTATGAATTCTTTCTAACTCTACCGGTAAAGCCAACCGATATGCCATCGGTCCAATTCTCTCAAGAATCTCATACGCCCAATAAAACGCTGGATCGAACTTGCCTGCTTTTCGCTAAATCTCGAAATCTTTTCCATGGTGACACCTTCAAGAACACTTTATCACCCACTTGAAATTCAATCTCTTTTTTTTTCAAATCGCATATGACTTTTGTCGATCCGCGCGACTTTTCAAACAATCTCGAATTACTTTTACTTTCTCTTCGGTTTCTTTAACTAAATCAACTCCGTGAATCTGTTTCTTACTAAGCTCGGTCCAATATAAAGGAGTCCGACACTTACGACCATACAAGGCTTCGTATGGTGCCATTTGTATACTGAATGATAACTGTTATTATAGGCAAACTCAATCAAAGATAGATATTTCTCCCAACTACCTCCAAATTCTAAAACACAACATCTAAGCATATTTTCGAGTACCTGGATTACTCTTTCCGATTGACCATCTGTTTGTGGATGAAACGCGGTACTAAAGTTCAATTTTATACCCAAAGCTTCTTGTAACCTTTTCCAAAATCTCGAGGTAAATCTTGGATCTCTATCTGATATTATAGACATAGGTACTCCGTGCAACCTCACAATTTCAGCAATATATAATTCGGCTAACTTATCAAGTGAGTAATCGGTACGTACTAGTATAAAGTGGGCTGACTTTGTTAATCTATCAACCACTACCCAAACAAAGATCCTTCTTTTTAGGAGTCAAAGGCAAACCGGTCACAAAATCCATGGTAATCTTGTCCCATTTCCACTCGTGCACAATTACGGTTGAAGTAGCCTCAAAGGCACTTGATGTTCAAATTTTTACTTGTTGACAAATCAAACACTTGGTTACAAATTCGAAATGTCCTTTTCATACCGCCACCAATACAACTTCTTTAAATCATTATACATTTTTGTGCTACGGTGGTGAATGATAAACAGCCATTGTGCGCCTCATGTAATATTTTCTCAATCAATTTATCATTTTTCGCACACATATCCTGTCTCAAACATCAAACGATCATCTCGGTCCAACTCGAAAATCTGAGTCGAATCGACTCACATTGAGTTCTCTTGGCCCGCAACTCACTATCATTCTTTTGAGCGTCACAAATCAATCAAGAAATAACGGTTTAGCTCTCATCTCTCGCTAAGATTGACCCATCATCGACAACGCTAGCCCCGTATTCATGTCTCTCAAAGTAAAAAAAATTTTCGCTCAAAGGCGTCAGCAACTACATTTGCTTTTCCCGGATGATAATCAATCACCAGATCATAATCTTTAATAATTCAAGCCATCTTCGCTGTCGCAGATTCAAATCCTTTTGATTCATCAAATACTTCAAACTTTTGTGATCAGTAAAAATTCGGCATTTTTCACCGTACAAATAATGTCGCCAAATCTTCAAGGCAAAAACAATAGCGGCCAATTCCAAATCATGTGTAGGATAGTTCTTCTCATGCGGTTTTAACTGTCTCGAAGCATAAGCTACCACTTTACCCTCTTGCATCAACACACATCCAAGGCCTGTCAACGATGCATCACTATAAATTACGAACTCTTTTCCTGGTTCGGGCTGTACCAAAATTGGTGCTTCAGTCAATCGTGCTTTCAACTTTTCAAAACTCTGCTGACATTTATCAGTCCATTCAAACTTAACATTCTTTTGCAATAACTTAGTCATAGGAGAGGCAATCATCGAAAATCCTTCAACAAAACGTCTATAATATCCGGCTAAGCCTAAAAAGCTTCTAACCTCGGATACATTCTTTGGCGGTCTCCAATCAACGATCGCAGAAATCTTACTTGGATCCACCCGAATACCATCACCAAAACTATATGTCCCAAAAATCGACTTCACGGCGAACTCACTTTTACTAAACTTGGCAAATGCTTTCTTTTCTCTCAAGATCTGCAATATGGTTCTCAAGTGTTCGGCATGTTCAGACTCATCCCGAGAATAAATTAAAATGTCATCTATAAACACTACCACAAACTTATCCAGATATGGCTGAAAGATCCGATTCATTAAATCCATAAATATAGCTGGAGCATTTGTTAAGCCGAAAGGCATCACAAGAAACTCATAATGTCCATACCTTGTCCTAAAGGCGGTTTTTGGCACATCCGACTCTTTAACTCTCAACTGGTAGTAACCAGACCTTAAATCGATCTTTGAAAACACTGTGGCCCCTTTTAACTGATCGAATAAATCATCAATCCTTGGCAATGGGTATTTGTTCTTTATAGTCACCTTATTAAGCTGACGGTAATCAATGCAAAGTCTCATTGAACCATCCTTCTTCTTTACGAATAATACTGGAGCACCCCAGGGAGAGAAACTCGGTCTCACAAATCCCTTATCTGTTAATTCCTGCAATCGAGCCTTCAATTCTTTTAATTCACTCGAGCCATTCTATACGGAGCAATCGAGATCGGTGCGATGCCCAAGAACAAATCAATGGCAAACTCTATCTCTCTGTTCGAGGCAACCTGCAATTCGTCCGGAAATACATCCGAAACTCACAAACTATCTGTGACTTGATTCAAGCTTCAATTGAGGCAACTCAAGATTCATTACATAAGCGAGATAAGCTTCACACCCTTTTCTCATGTATTTCTGTACAGACATGTGCGAAATCACCATAGGCAATTTATTTGATTCATCTGTTTCAACCCACAGAATTTCTCCATTTTCACATTTCAACTCTAGTATCTTTTGTTTGCAATCTACCTTAGCATCATACAATGTCAACCACCCATTCCCAAGATAATGTCAAACTCACCAAATGGTAACAGCATCAAATTGGCCGGAAAATAGTGACCTTGAATCATTAATGGACAATTCTTGCAAACCTTATCAACTAGTACATATTGGCCTAAAGGGTTCGACACTTTAATCGTAAACCTCATGAAGCTCAACCTAAACTTCTTCTTATGAGATACTAAATTCATGCAAATATAGGAATGAGTGGATCCGGGATCAATCAATGCAATAACAATAGTATCATAGAGAGAAAATATACCAAGAATGACATCGGAGATGATGCATCTTCTCGCACGTATAGCATAAGTTCTAGCAGTGCTCTAGCTTCGATCTTGCCATCGAATCTTTCGTCGCAGCTTTACCGCTAGTCCCACCTCCATATTTTTCGATGGTCTACCCCTACTAGCGGTGGTATTCTGCTCAGCACTCGTAAATCTTTCTTCTTTAACTTTCTCCGGACAATCTCTAATAAAATGTTTGCGAGAACCGCACCTGAAACAAGCTCGCTCGGTTCCCCAACACTCACCATAATGTTGCCTGCCACATTGCTGACATTCGGGCTTTCTAGGTCGCATATTACCCACACTTGCCACCGAAGTAGCTTGAGTTTTAGACCTCGAATACGCTCTACCACGATCTCTGTGTGAATCCCCAATTGAAACTGTCATTCGAGGGTTTGCCTCTTTGGACCTCTTTGATTGAGATTGAAATGGCTTGCTTATCGGCCTTTTTCTGGCATCTCGAGCCTCAATAGTAGCTTTTCTTCTTTCTTTGTTCAATTCTTCAGCTTTAAGAGCTCGATCAACCAACACTACAAATTCTCATCAACTCCAAAATTCCTACCAAAGACTTTTTAATGTCCTCATTCACCCATCTTCAAACCTTCGCACATAATGGCCTCGGTGGACACACATTCCTGAGCATACTTGCTAAGTCTCACAAATTCGTGTTCATATTCTGCCACAGACATCTTGCCTTGCTTTAATTCAAGGAACTCCTTCTGTTTTTGATCAAGAAATCGCTGACTTATGTATTTCTTTCTAAATTCCTCCTGGAAGAAATCCCAAGTAACTCTTTCTTTTGGCACCACTGCTACTCTAGCCTTCCACCAATGGTAGGCCGAATCTCTCAAAAGTGATACAGCACACTTTAAGCATTCCTCAGGTGTACATGAGAGCTCATCAAATACACGGGTAGAATTTTCAAGCCAGAATTCCGCTTTCTCAAGATCATCATCAATCTTTACTCTAAACTCTTCGGCCCCTTGTTTTCGAATCTTGTCAACTGGAGGCTTGTTCATCCTTACCAAATCTATGCCTTGAGCAGCTACAGGAATCGTCTGAGGTATAGGAGGGGGTGGAGGAGGTTGAGCATTTGGATTTGCTTGAATAAATTCGGTATACCAATTGTTAATCCTTTGGAGAAAGGCATCCCGAGCCTCATCTTCTTGTCTCAATGTCTCAGATCTACTTTCCACAAAGCGCGTCCCTTGTGCAGAGCCACAGCGCACACTAGCAAAGATCATCACCGCAGTTCCTTCAGATCCATTACTATATTAAAACAAAACACAGTTTAGAACAATCAGGAGTCACCACACTATCACAATATTTTTATGGCATGTATAGCTAGACTTTTACACATACTTTATTAGTCTGAGAACCGACTAAACCATAACTCTGATACCACTAAATGTAACACCCCTTACCCGTTACCGTCGCCGGAACAGGGTACAAGGTATTACTAGAACATAGCACATACCATTAAACAAAAAAAAAACGAAATAGAAATATGTCATCCAATTTGATAGTGTATCGTTATAACATATGTCTTGAACAATATTAGCCAACTTTAATGGCTTATACAAAGTAGTTAATCGAATACTGTAACCAATATTTTAAACCTAGGCAATTATGACATGTAACAAAATAATTAAGTCTACTATACATGCCATAATTCAAAATGTTTAGTTCAATACCCTAAAGTATTGAAAGTGCGATGATGATCTTCGCGATCCTTAACTCCCCGAGCAAGTCAAGGACACTATAAAACAAAAGAGAAAAACAAAGTAAGCTTATAGCTTAGTAAGTAAGTAAGTAAATATTAATGAAAGAATCTAATATGTTTATACAACAACTCAAGTATATCTACTTTAATTTCACTATTCACTCCAATTTGATTAAGCTGTCTCTGCTGCATCATGTTCGCTAAATAAATCATTACTCGAGTTACAAAACTCGAAATTCAAATCCGTAAAATTTCCCTGAATCTAGACTCATAAATATTTTTACTAATTTTTTTCTAGAATTTTTGGTTCACCCATTCTTTGCACTAACCTCATTTTAACTTATATATATATATATACTACAAATCATTTTCATCACATTTCATACGTTACAAGTGTAGGTCCGTGACTACAATCTCACTACTAAGCCATCCCGTTGAACAATTCGGATCAACCCTCGATATTTAATGGCTTCAGCCCACAGCTCCACCATCATACTTCATTTAGTTCGGCTCTCTTGTACACATAGTGAACATTTAGTACCACTCATGTGACCTAGCCGATTCGTCTCGTAGCTCTCTTGTCTACATGGTGTCCTTCACTTGGAATCACGCATGCGACCTAGCTACATATATCCCGTAGCTCTCTCGTCTACATGGTGTACACATAGTATCACCCATGCGACCTAGCTACATTCATCTCTTACGTAGCTCTCTTGTCTACATAGGATACATCCCGTATCACACATGTGACCCAGCTACTACATTGTATCTCGTAGCTTTCTTGTACACATGATGTGCACTCAGCATCATACATGTGACCTAGCTACGCTTCCTCTATTTTATTCGATCTCTCCGAATGTTCAACCGGGATCTCTCTCTATTGTTTATTTCCATTCTTCCAATAGTCTATTTATATTTTTAACATCCGTTAATATATTTACATAATAGGATGAAATATAAGAATGTACATAAAATTAATGTAATATTTACATACAAACTTACCTCGGTGCAAAATGTGGAATTTTTGCAATTTAGTCCAAAGCTTTTTCTTTCCCCCGTTCAAGGTCAATTCCACGCCTTTCTTGATCTATAACAATACATTTAGCTCATTTAATACTCATACTATTTATTTCAATCCAAAAATCACATTATGGAAAATTACATTTTTGCCCCCTAACTTTTACAAAATTACAATTTTGCCCCAAGGCTCAGAAATTTAATTTCAGCCCTTATTCCTATGTTTTATGACATGCTGAACATTTTTCTCTTCTACAACAACATCAAATTCTCACTCTAACATATAGTTATGAACAATAACTATTTTTACCAATTATGTCGTTTTACTCGTTTTCACTTAAAACCGAGTAGCACAAGTTGTTTAACATAATTTAAAACCTCATATTCTACCATCAAACATTAAAATACATGCCTATCATTCATGGGTAAATTTTTAAATATAAACCCTAACTCAAAATAATAGTAGAAATAGGTAAACCGAGCTACGAGGATTTCAAAAATGTAAAGAACATTAAAAATGGGGCTTGGAATTACTTACTATGGAGCTTGAAAGTTGAAGAAACCCTAGCTATGGAAGAGAGGAAAATTCGGCAGCAACTAGTGAAGAAGATGACCAATTTTGTGTTATTTTTCCCATTTTATTTCATTTAATATACAAATGACCAAAATGCCCCTCCTTACTAAACTTTCAAAAATTCCTTCCATGTCCCAAATTTTGTCCATGAACTTAAAATTGGTTAAATTGCCATTTAAGACCTCCTAATTAATATTCCAAAGCAATTTCATACTAAAAACTTCTAGGATGCAAATTTTGCAACTTATTCAATTTAGTCCCTACTTTCAATTTAAGCATTTTAAGCATAGAATTTTATCACGAAATTTTCACACAATCACGTAATCATATCATAATACCCAAAATAATTATAAAACAATTATTTCTAGCTCGGATTTGTGGTCACAATACCAGTAGTCCGATTAGGCCCTAATTCGGGTTGTCACATCTTTTCCTCTATAGCCGAATCTTCCTACTATTTTACTCATCTCCACTTTCTTATCATTTGTTCCTAAGCCTTATACACAAAAGCCAAAATCCTGAAAGCCTATATTTCTTCTGTGCCGATTTCTCCTAGCCAAACCCTTTGATTCTTCTCCATCTTTTGACTGATTCTTTCATCTTCTAAACCCCAAAGTCCTGTCAACAAAGCCACTACAAAACCCTCATCTTTTCTTCACTGTTTGAAAAAGCCAAAAACCCCATAGTCTAAGGGGCATAGTCGAATCTTTAGACCAGAAAAGGATCGACTTCTGCTAGGGTTTGAGCGATTGATCTACACCATTATACCCCTAGGCAGAAAATGACCATTATACCCCTAGGGTTAATTTTGACTGAAAAGCATGATGATCTGATTCTGTATTATGTATGCCATGATTGTATATCTGTTGCATGGGGACATGGGTTATATTTATGGAGGAAGCGTCCTGGTGGCTATGCCACAATTATCTGATCTGGTGGCTATGCCACAATTATCTATTCTGGCGGCTCTACCACGATTATCTGTATCTGGTGACTCTATCACATTTTCTGTTTCTGGAAGCCATACTGTAAAATCTGTGGCGTGTAGCAGTTGGGTGGGTCAAGTAGTCTCCCCACATAGTGTAAGGTTGGACGAGGGTGTATATGGTTGGATATGGGTTGGGTTTATGCATTATCATGGAATATCTATTCTGTATCTGCTATGGGCCTATGGGCTTCATTCTGAAATCTGTTCTGGGCTAAGGCCAAATTAATCTGTTTCTGTGGTTGAGTTGATTTAGACTGTGGTTGGGTTATTTTACACATTGAGTTTCCCCAAACTCACCCCTTATTTTCATCCATGCAGGTAATCGCCAACCATAGTGGGCTTGGTGCTGCGAGGGATTCGAAGTGGCCACACGTTCTGCAAATTTCGGTTTTCTTCTGGTGAATTAAACAGATTTACTTTTTCTTAAATGTTTTGGGTTTTAAGTTGTAATAAAGCCTCTCTAATTATTTTTATGGTTTTGATAGGATTTGCTAGAGTAGATATGTTATTATTTTTAACTGTTGAAATTGAGTAACTTTAGGGCGCGGTTTTTTTCTAAAACTGTAATTGATTTCAAAATAACACAACAACAAAGCAATACTTCCGCAACAAAAACGTTTTCCAAAATTAATCACTTTTCCTAAAATGGACTTAATCGAATTGGTTTTCTAATATACACTAAGTTAAGGTGTGGCAATGGTGGTGTGCATGCCTAGGATTGGATCCGAAGGAAGCTTGGTCCTTAAGCAGTCTGATGGACTCACCTCTTCTTTTTCGGTTTCCTACATGGTGCACAACTTCCATTCACTTTAACCTATAATGAGATTATACTTTAAGAAACTAAGTAAGTTTTTGTTTTCTAGATCAAAAATATAAAAATGTTTTTAACGCTTCGATGTGGCACGTCAGATTCGGTCATAATGTCTAGGCCGGGTTTGGGGTGTTACACCTTTTATTTTTAGGCTAGATAATAAAAAGACAGTTAATACTAGTCCTTTTAGTTCCTTTGGGTTCGATAATCTGGTCTTGCTAAAGCTATACAACTTTCGATAGGTACACTTGCCTATGTCGTGATAATAGTTAGTTTCAAGAACGATTAATTATAAATTTATAAAACTTATCACAGAAAATCACGATCAAGTTTTTGACGCCGTTGCTGGGGAACTGAGATATTAGGAACACTTGATTTTTATTACTTTAGCCATTTAATTTTACTGCAATTTAAATTTTTGTTTAGTTTTCGTTACTAAATTTTCTTTTTCTTTCTTCTGGCAGGTTCTTATAGTTTATGACTAGAAGAAACCCGTCAGGACCATTACTTTTTGACGAAGAAATCGATCGCACAGCTCGTAGAAACTGAAGAGAAATAAGTCGAAGCCTAAGATACCCAGAGGAAGAGCAAGAGGACGATATCTCAACCAAAACCGAGGAGATGGCTAAAAATCAGGAAAATCTGCTACCTCCTGCGATTGCTGCTGATCTAGTAAATTAGAATCCTGCTCCTCGTACTATGTATGAATATGCTAAACCTAATTTAACAGGGACCGAGTCAAGTATAGTTAGGCCTGCTATTGCTGCAAATAATTTTGAACTGAAACCTAACGTGATTCAAATGATACAGCAAGTTGTTCAGTTTGATGATTTGCAGGATGAGGATCCCAACACTCACTTGGCAAATTTTCTGGAATTTTGTGACACATTTAAAATTAATTACATTTCTAATGATGCCATTCGTATTCAGTTATTCCTTTTTCGTTAAGGAATAAAGCTAAACAGTGGTTGAACTCGTTACCACGATGATCAATCACTATTTGGGAACAAATGACCGAAAATTTTTTATTAAAGTATTTTCCGCTGGCTAAAATAACGAAATTACGTAATGATATTTCCTCCTTTGTACAGATGGATTTAGAAACACTCTACGATGCATGGGAGAGATACAAGGACCTTTTAAGAAGATTCCCACACCATGAGTTACCACTCTGGCTACAGGTTCAAACATTCCACAATGGCCTGAATCCCTCGACTAGACAAATGGTTGACGCAGCCGCTGGTGGGACTATCAATAATAAAACACCTGAAGGTGCTTATGAAATTATAGAAGAGATATCACTGAATAATTATCAGTGGCAAGTCATGAGGACAATGCCAACGAAAGAAGTCGGCGTTTCTAACATCGATTTAGTCACCATGCTCTCAAATCAGGTAGAACTTTTGAATAGAGAAATTGATGGTTTTCTTAGTTCTTCACAGGTTCATTCAATGATGCAATGTGAAGCAAGTGGAGGTGGATTGAGCAATACAGAATATTCACCCTATAGCTACAGCATGGAGAACGAGCAATTGAACTACATGGGTAATAATCCTCGAGCCCAAAATAACCTTTTTTGCAATACTTATAATGCAGGTTGGAGGAATCACCCAAACTTCTCATGGGGAGGCCAAGGAAATCAGAGACCACCATCACCGTCAGGCTTCCAACAACCACCTTACCAACAAGAGAAAAAACTAAACCTTGAAGAAATGCTAACGAAGTTTATCGCAGTGTCAGAAACTCGCTTTCAGAATACTGAGACGACACTTAAAAATCAACAAGCGTCGATCCAAGGGCTCGAAACTCAGATAGGCCAACTATCCAAATTAATTTCTGAATGACCAGAAGCTAGCTTGCCAAGTAATACTGAACCTAACCCAAAAGAACAGCTTAATGCAATCAACGTTAGAAATGAGGAAGGGTTAGTTACATCTGAACCAGAACCAAAGCAAGAAACTGTGGTAAGCAAGGGTAAAGGTGAGGTAAGTCACACCGAACAGAAACTGGTAAGTGTAGAATATAAACCTCATGTGCCATACCCTAATACGACAAGGAAAGACCGCTCAGATGAACAATTTGGTAAATTCCTTAAACTTTTAAAGAAATTACATATCAACTTACCGTTTATTGAATCTCTCTCGCGGATGTCAAACGCAATGAATTTTTTAAAGGAACTCCTAGCAAATAAGCGAAAGTTGGACGAGGTGTCGCATGTGGAGCTAAACGCAGTTTGCTCAACTATTCTACAGAATAAGCTACGCAACAAATGAAAACATCCAGGGAGTTTTACAATTCCTTGCTTATTTGGTAGCTTAGATGTTAATAATGCATTGGCTGATTTAGGGACTACCATTAATGTCATACTTACAAAATGTTTAAGCAACTAGGTCTTGGGAAACCCAAACAGACTAGGATGAACATTCAATTAGCAGATAAAACTGTCAGATTTCCTAGGGGTATTATTAAAGATGTACTAGTTAAAATTGATAAATTTATATTTCCCATTGATTTCGTTGTTCTAGACATAGAGGAGGATAGCAACACTCCTTTGATTTTAGAAGGCCCTTTTTAACAACTACTAGAACAATTATTGATGTTGGCACAGGTGAACTCACACTTCGTGTGGGAGACGAAACAATCACCCTTCAATCTTGCAATTCTGACAACACATCAAAAATTGAAGGTGATTGTATAAACTATTCTACTAAAACTGACCATATGTTGCAACCTACTTTGCAGGAAGTAAGCTCGAAGAACATACATGAGCCATGTTCAAGCAACAATAAAGGACCTATCCATGAAGCACGAAGGCTACAAATAGAATAGCTAGATGAATGGCGAACACATAAACCGAGAACACACGATAAACCAAAACTATGCCAAGATGAGCTCAATACCTCACCAAATTAACTTGAGGTTGGAGATAAGGTATTATTAGATGCCGCAGATCCTCGCACTACCACTGCTGAACCGAATGAAGAAAACCCTCTTACGGTACTTAACATCTTCCCATACGGTACAGTCAAGGTAAACCATTCCAAATTCAGCTCGTTTAAGGTAAATATTACTCGTCTAAAACCTTATTTTGATGAGATTGATAGCAAGAATGAGGAGTGTAAACTCCTCGAACCACCTTGACCATTCAATGGAGAGGTAAGTTGAGCTTAGACTATAAATAAATGCTTTTCGGGAGGTAACCCAAGCACTAATGGTATTAACTTCTTTAAATACTAGTGTTGAACACCTAACTTACTAAATGAGCTCTTGAATACAGGTTTACCACACTCACACGGCCAAGCACACGAGCGTGCTTAAGATCATGTGGAAAGAGAGCAAAGATCTTTCTAAAACACAATCTGCGATAAATGGCCAAGGCCGTGCGACATGGTTATGGGTGATCCTACCAAAACAACACAGGCGTGCGACACGCCCATGTCTTAGAATCGTGATTAAACCTGAGAAAATAGCATGGGCGTGCGGCACGCCCATGTCTAGCACCCGTGGTCGAACCTGTGAAATTAACACAGGCGTAGGCCTTCATACACGAGCATGGGAGAAGCGAATGAAGCCAGACACGGCTGTGTGCATCAACACGCCCAAGGAACATAGGCGTGGGCTATATGTTAGAGGTACCGAAAATCGAAAAAATGCAAAACACACGGGCGTGTCCCCTGGCTATGCGCCCCAAAATCTATAAAAACCCATCACTATTCATTATCTTACTCACCCAAAATCCCTAACCCTAGCCGCTATAACTCCACATGGCCACTCCGCCACGCCCGTGCGCCACCTTCAACCCCACCTTTGACGCCCAAACTCCTCCTTTTAGCGTTTGTTTACTCTTTTCTCTTTTATTTTACTTATTTCTAATGCTATTTATCATAATAATCTTCATTTATCTCATAGTATTTCCATTTTGCCATCATTCAATTTTCATTTTTAGAGTAGTTATCATCTATTTCGTATGGAATTCTTATTTTTTATTTCATGATTTGTATACTCCATTTGACTATTTGCATATTCATAGTTAGAATAATAGATAAAATTATGCTTTTTGTTTTGTCATTTTTAGTCAATATATTAGGCTACTTTCATCCATTGTTATCGCTTCTATGGGTTTCATGCTATCAAACCCACATGCTTTAATTTTTTAAATATTTCATTAACATTATTCTCATAAGATTTATTTGACACATTTACTTTGGTTGTTATAGTATATTTTATTTTTCATCTAATATGTAAAATCCATGAAAAGTATTCATATCCCACTTTGATTTTTCATTACAGATAAGTAATGTCATCTTCACATGGGAAGAGAACCACCGCCCCCACTTTGAAAAAATAAAAAGGGGCATCATCTTCTTCGGGTCCCAATTCAAAAATCTGACACCCCTTCCTCCAATTTCCACCAGGCAATTACGAGGATCTAATTCAAATTCTACGGGCCCAACCTTTGGAAGTGAGCTAATGTATTGACTGGGCCGCACTTGAGCAGGTCCAACTGGCAGATGCAATTCAGGCCCTCCTTACCACTAACCCCTAGGGGCTTTTCTTTGAGATCGTCGAACTGACATATCTCGAGTCGATGATGGAACTCTGCTCAACATTTCATCTTTAGACTGTGATGACCAACTATGATGATCCGGGAACGGTCCAATTCAGGCTTGGCGGTTTAGTACGCCAGTTGAGCATCCCCGAGTTCGGCATCGCACTGGGCTTATATACGGAGGAGTTCATGGAGGAGAATGACCTCGACACTCTCAATTGCCACATCCATCATTCCCCTTCACGGTGCTGAGACGCGTTAGTACCACGCTCGGCCACCTACGACCCCAGTCGCTCCAAGGCATCAGCTCCCTCCATCCTTGAGGTACTTACATTCTATTTTAGCTCACACATAACATTCACGATGTCTATTTCTTATGGCGTATGTCACACGGGCACGTTTTCAACCTCGCCTACTTTATCGCCCTTGCCATTCACCATCAAACGAAGCAGCATCGGAAGGGGTAATCTCTATTGGCCCCTATGTGACTAGGTTGGCTCGACACTTCGGGCTCCTCAACACCACGGAACAAGCACCCTCTCTTACGCTCATTAGCCAGATGTCTCTACAAGGTATCTCGAGCATGCTAAGTATGAGGATGATCGAAAGCGCCGTGGAACCTACCCTCCTTAATATCTTCTTGCTCAATGAACTGAGGAGGAGGCCCCTGAGGACATTACTAATGATGTCCCTCCATGGCATGAGGACCCACTGTCTCAGCCACCACTCTCTCATCGTCCAATTCATGTGGCGGCTTCATATTCTGACATCTCTGAGCGCCTCACTCGATTTGAGCAGCAGTGTTTTCAGCGATTTGATAACATTGATGCTACTCTACGGCAGATTTGTGAACACCTCCACATCTCATTGCCACCACCACCTCGCGGACCATCCGGCGATGATGATATTTAAATATTTTATTTCACATTATCTTTATTTTTATTTTTATTTCTATTTATCAATGTTCTTATTATTTTCACTTTTAACTTTTCATTTTATTTCCTTTTTGCTATTATTTTATATTTAGGTTTTATAAACAAATTTTAATCTTGACTAACTCTTTATGAGTAATTATTCTTCCTTATATCCCCTAAAAAGTTCCTGATTTTATCACAGCTATAAAGAGCTACTAAGCTCACAATCACTTAGGAACTTCAAACTCCACTGGGAAAGGTTCTCCACTACTGCCATGCCCTACTCGACCACGAGATATAATATTCTTTTGGCACAACACCTGTGGAATCCAACCTCTACCACCACCGGAGTATCCTCCTCCATTCTACATAACTCCAAACTAGAGAGTTCATTCATTTAACATTCAGGAAGTTTCACTTCTCTCCCTATCTTATGATCTTATATATATAATTGCCACTATCTTTATCTTTGTACATTGAGGGCAATGTACATCTTAAGTGTGGGGGTAAATTATATCACTATCAGAAAAATCCCTGAATTTGTCTTGTTCTCTTGTGAATATTTCATATCATTTTTAGGATGAATTTTGATTAAATTATGATTTTTATTGATATATCTTGAATTAAAACATAGGCATTCATGCATTGATTATTTAAACTTTAAGACATTAGAGAACTAAGCATCATAAGTTGATTTTTGAGAAGTTAAAATTTTAGGATGTTTTCCCAAGTTTAAGTATTATCTTGAATTGAAATCCACAAGTTTAAACATCAAAAATCCATAATTTTTGTGAGATTTTGAGCCTTTAAAGAGCATCTATTATTTCTTTCATGCTCACTTTTATCATTACTTGAGGGCGTCAATATCGAATTGTTATTCTAGAAATTGCTTGATTATGCATGTCAAGACTACACCATTTGATTTGATATGTCAAGATGATAGAGGCACTTAGGATTAACACACTCATGACATGAAAAGCCTACCTTCACAATTAACCCTTAGTAAACCCCTTTGAGCTTAACAAGCCATTCCTTGATTTATCCCCAATATTAACCCTTAACTTATTATTATTGAAATCCCCTCAATTAATTTGATCCCTATTTTTGTCGAGATTTGATTTGAATAAATTGCTTGGCTATGTCTTGTTCTTAATAGTTAGTCTATGTTATTTAACTTGTTATTAAAAAATATATATATATTAGTAGTGATATTTTGTTTTTGAGCTTAAGTATTTAAATTCCATATTGTAAGAAGAAGCTCTATTGTACGCAAGTGATGATTACATATTTTTCTTGTTAAGTAATTTTTCAATTCAATCTTGATTCTAACCTTTTCTTTCAGCTTGTGACCACACCCCTAACCAAGACTCGTTACAACCCTCTGAAGACCTTTTGATTGATGTATCATCTCAATTTATAGTGGTGGAGATTTGATTTTCATGCAAGCCTATGGTAATAACTTTTCATATTGATTGTTGAGTGGTAATTTCATTATCCTTAAACACTTTGAGTGATTTGCGTGAATCTTTAGTGAGGATGTTAAACTCTGTGAGATTTTGAATCAAATGTGATTATTTATATAAGGGGAAATGCCTATATTTTTCATGATTAAATGCTCAACTTGGAATGTTTGAAACTTTAATGTTCTTCTAGTTGAATTCTCAATGTATGATTACTTATGGATTAGTTTGAGATATTATTGATAGGAATTATAAGTTGAGAAAAAGGAATTCTTAATTGTGAATTGAGGATTTTGCTTGAGGACAAGCACACACTTAAGTGTGGGGGTATTTAATAAACCGTAATTTATACATATTTTTATCCCATACTTAAAACATTTATGAATGATTTCTCCTTAGATTTGGAAAATTTGATGCTCCTAATCCCTTAATTTCATTTTTTATACTTAGGTGAGCATAGGAGAGCAAAAAGAACAAGAAACGGGCCAAAAACAGAGAAAATGGGCCAACGTGAGAAAACAACACGGCCTAGACTTCCTCACACGGGCAGAACACACGCCCATGCCATTCTAACAGGCTCGAACACGACCTAAAACAAACTCAGAATCGGGCGTGTTGATCTCTCAGCCTTGATTAAGGCCTGAAGTAATCGCACACGGGCGTGTCACACAGGCGTGTCCCTGCCGAGCCCTAGTTAAGTTTTATTCAGAAAAGGGCGAGTTTGAGGGCTTTTAGGCATTCTAAAGCCTATTTAAACACCCTAGAGGAGAACTAAAGGGGGGACAAAGAGTAGGGAGTAAGGAATTACTCAAAGAAAGCCGATTGATCCATCTCAGAAGCCAGATTCATCATCAAGACTGAAGATCTCTCCTCAATTTCCCTTCAGGAGTTTTGGGTTTTCTTTATGTTTTGTATTCATTATTCTTCTGAGATGCTTTCCTATTTAGTTATGAACTAAACCCCCTAAATACCTAATGGGAATGAAACTTAAGACGAATCTTGTTATTATTTTCTGAATTGTATGATAAATATTTAACTTGTTCTTAATTATGTGTTCTTAATTCTTGTTTCGATATTTCAGGATATTGAATCAAGTTAATGCTCTTATTTGGAGGATGAATAGTCCCTATCTAAGAGTAACTTTGTCATAATTAAGCAGAGTTGATTGCGCGACTAGAGATAGGGTAACAAGATTTTACCAGATTAGGGTGAAACCTAATAAGGGGATCCATAGATCGAGTTAATGCAAACTTAGGGTGTTAATTAGAAAGAGATTTCAATTATTCAACCTAGGGTTAGATGTTATTAGTCTTGAATAGTGATAATAACATAACTCAGGGATTTCTACGGAACAAGTTAAATGAATAGATCGTTCTATTTGGAGTCAAAATAACAAGTGAAGTCTAGGTGGATTTTTCCTTGGGTATTGTCTTAAATCAATCATTTTTCCAAAAGTAATTCTCCGTTTCTATTTTCTGTGATTTCTTAGTTTAGTTAATTAGTTAATTAAAACAAACCCTTTTATTTTTAGGCTAGATAATAAAAAGACAATTAATACTAGTACTTTTAGTTCCTTTGGGTTCGACAATCTGGTCTTGCTAAAGCTATACTACTGTTCGATAGGTACACTTGCCTACGTCGTGATAATAGTTAGTTTCAAGAACGATTAATTATAAACTTATAAAACTTATCACAAAAAATCACGATCATTTAGCTAGCCCGTACCTTAGATTTTGAAATTGTTAAAGATTTAACATGTTTTCATTGTTGAATACTTGAGTAATTTGATGGTTGATGATGGTTTTTGAATAGTTGATGATAGTTTTACATGTTTTGTAAAAGAAATTAAAAGGACGTCCAGTTCATCAGAAAGAAACCGAATTTGCAGAAACATGTGGCCACTCCGAATCCCTCACGGCTCCAAGCCCACTATGGTTGGGGTTCACCTGCGTGGATAAAACAAAGGGGGTGAGTTTTGGGAAACTCAGTGTGTAAATTAACCCAACCATAGCCTAAATCAGTTCACCATGTGGGGAGACTACTCGACTCACCCAACCGCTACACGCCACAGAAATATGCAGCATGGCTGCCAGAATAGATAATGTGATAGAGTCACCTGAAACAGATAATTGTGGCAAAGCCACCAGATCAGATAATTTATGGCATAGCCACCAGGACGCTTCCTCCATAATATAACCCATGTCCCCATGCAACAGATATTCATTCATGGCATACATCATACAGATTTAAACTATCATGCTTTTCAGACAAAATTAACTCTAGGGGTATAAAGGTCATTTTACACCTAAGGGTATCATGGTAATTTTCCATACATAGGGGTATTCTAGTAATTTAACTATTTTAGGGTTTGCATGCATATTTCTACCATTTACGTGCAATCAGAAACACTTACCGTGCATACTTACTGAATTGGGCCCGTTGGTCCATTAACCAATTTTTGGCCCAATAAACCCAAAATATCAATAATGCATGAAACCGCGCGTACTACAGTTCTATCATTTTAAATTACCAGAAATATTAACCCATTTGTCTTACGAAATACCAGCTTTTCGGTATTTTGGCTTTTCAACTTTTGCCGACCTAATCTATGAGAGGGTGTCAGTTACACACTTGTTTCATGACGACGGCTACTGAGATCCCTTACGATGCCCTACAATGGATTACCACAATTCTTAGGTTGCAAACTATAGCTCTAATCTCAATATTCACTTACCCATATTTGAACCATGTCTCCAAAAGCCTTTAAAACCTTACCTTTTTGCCGAAAACCAATGACTAGATCCAATTTTGGTTGCTCCAAAGATCCAAGCCTTCGATCCAACACTCAAGAAGCCACTAATCACCAAAAGAAATCATCAGTTAAAGACCCTTAATGCCCTATGCCCAAATCGACAGCCCCCTAGATTTTAGGGACTCTGGCTTTTTCCTAACTTGTAAAATAAGACTATATCTGAAGTGATGAGCACTTACCACTTATTCCTTTCTAATTTCTACACAAATCTGATATAGATTTATCCTCTAAACGACGGTAGAACTCGAATCCAGGAGATTTGAAGTTTCGACTATAAGCCCCTAAATCTATGGTATTTTTGGCTTTTTAGGTGATGAAGAAGATGATGATTTGAGGCTATAACATTGTAGTAATGTTGCCGACAGATATTAAGGGTTTAGAGAAGAGGAATGTTGATCACAAATGAACAAAAATATTGAAGGATTTGGCTTTGGAGAAATCGGCACAAGTAGTGAGTATAGCTTTCGGGATTTCAACTTTTTATGGCAAATGACTATGAAAGTTTAGAAACGTCTGAAGAAAAAAAGATAGAGATGAATAGGATGGTAAGAAGATTCAGCTATGGAGGAAAGAAGAAGAAAAAGAAAATAGATGAAGAGAGGAGAAAAGAAAAGATGAGAAGAGTAGTCAGGAAACGGCACAAATTACCCTAAATGCCGAATTTATACTGGTACTAACCCTAGCCGAATTTTGCCTCCCTAAAGCTCCCCTTGGCCGGCCAAATCTTGCTCCTCAAGAGTCTATTATTTGGACAACACAGCTCTCCCCATTCAGCTCCTAAATCCTCTCCCTTATCCCTTCCTTACTCAATCTCCTGAGCAACTCCAACTCTTCCTAATAGTCTTTCACTTTAGTTCCATTACTTACCTTTCATACTCATAAAAATAATTCCCTTAATATGCTGTAATTGTGACTTGAACCTGGGTCCTCCCTAACATCCACACGCCACTTATACCCTTCCCAGTGGCGTCACATGCCACTATGCCACTTGCTTCCTTGTGTTTTATTTTATACAATTAATACTTAAAAGCCCAGCTTACCAGAACCCCTTTTCCTTATGGAATTAAAATTAACTAAAACTACCGGGTTTTAATTTAAGCTTGGGCCTTCTAGAGGCCCACTAACATACTTATACCTATGCTAAGCAGACAGAACACAAAAATTTAGATTTCACCAAGATTCACAGAATTCCCGAAAATTGGGGCGTTACAACTCTACCCTCCTTAAAGAAATTTCGTCCTCGAAATTTACCTGGTCTGAATTGATGAGGGTATTGTTGCTGCATCGCCTTTTTTGTCTCCCAAGTAGCTTCCTCTCTGCCATGATTACGTCAAAGCACCTTCACTAATGGGACAGATTTTCTTCTTAGAACCTTAACATCTCGATCCAATATTTGCACAGGCTCCTCCTCAAAGGTCAAATCAGTTTGCACCTCAATTTTTGCAACCAGCACGACATGAGTAGGGTTAGAACGATAACGCCTTAACATGGAGACGTGAAAAACATCATGAATCCTGTCTAACTCTGGAGGCAATTCCAAGTGATAAGCTACTGGGCCTACTCGCTTCAGAACCCGATAAGGCCCAATGAACCGCGGACTCAACTTGCCCTTCTTACCGAACCTTAATATCTTCTTCCAAGGAGAAACCTTTAGAAGGACCTATCACCTTACGAGTACTCAATCTCCTTACGCTTCAAATCTGCATATGACTTTTTCCTATCAGATGCTTCCTTCAACCGGTCTCTAATCAGCTTGACCTTATCCTTAGTATTTGCCACCAACTCGGTTCCAAGAACCTGTCGTTCACCCAACACGGTCCAACAGCTAGGTGTACGACATCTTCGCCCATACAGTGCTTCATACGGTGCCATTCGAATACTTGCTTGATAACTGTTGTTGTACGCAAACTCTGCCAATGGCAAGTAATCTTCCCAACTACCTCGGAAGTCAATAACATATCCCCTCAACATGTCCTCCAGAATCTGAATAACCCTTTTCGACTGACCATCAGTTTGGGGATGGAAAGCCATACTAAAGTTTAATCGCGTTCCCAATGCCTCATGCAACTTTTTCCAAAACCGTGATGTGAATCTAGGGTCTTGGTCAGAGATAATCGAAACTGGGACACCATGACGTCGCACAATCTCCGCCACATACAACTTGGCTAACTTTTGAAGTGAGAAGTCAGTACGGACAGGTATGAAATGAGCTGATTTGGTCAACCTATCCACAATCACCCATATCGAATCTTTCTTCGATGGCGTCAAGGGTAGCCCACTCACAAAGTCCATGGTTACCCTCTCCCACTTCCAAAGTGGTATCTCTACTAGCTGCAACAATCCAGAAGGTAATTAATGCTCAGCTTTCACTTGCTGGCACGTTAGACATTTCCCCACAAATTCTGTTACTTCTCGTTTAAGCCGAGGTCACCAATACAATTCTCGCAAGTTGTGATACAACTTATTCCCTCCAGGATGCATAGCACAAAGCCCCCCATGAGCTTCCTTCAATATTGACTGTCTTAAGTCAGAGTGCTTCGGAACACAAATTCTTCCTCGGAAGTACAAAACTCCTTCGCTATTCAACCCAAACTCAGAAGTTTCTCCTTCCTTAACTTGTTGAAAACTAGCGACCAAAGACTCATCTTTCAACTGCTTTTCCTTAATTTGATCCACCCAAGTTGGCCTTACTTGCAATTCAGCCAATAGACTTCCATCACCATACAGACTTAGGTGAGCAAACATTGCTCTCAGATCAGATACAGCTCTACGACTGAGAGCATTGGCTACTACATTAGCCTTGCCTGGGTGATATTCAATCAAACAATCATAATCCTTAAGCAACTCGATCCATCTCTTTTGCCTAAGGTTTAGTTCCTTCTGAGTCAGCAAATACTTGAGACTCTTATGGTCTGTGTAAATAATACACCTTTCTTCGTACAAGTAATGTCTCCAAATCTTAAGTGTAAAGATCACTGCTGCTAACTCCAAATCATGAGTAGGATAGTTCCCTTCATGAGGCTTAAGCTGTCGTGATGCATAAGCAACCACCTTACCCTCTTGCATCAACACAAAACCCAAACCTACGTGTGACGCATCACTGTACACAGTAAAATCCTTCCCAGACTCTGGTTGAATTAACATAGGTGCTTCAGTTAGAACTTTCTTCAACCTCTCAAAAGCTTCCTGCTGCTTCTCAGTCCATACAAACTGTACTCCTTTCCTTATGAGTTTTGTTAGAGGTGCTGTCATCACAGAAAAACCTTCCACAAACCTTCTGTAGTATCCTGCCAAGCCCAAGAAACTTCAAATTTTTGACACCGACCTAGGTGGCTTCCATTCGAGAATTTCTTCAATCTTATGAAGGTCCACCTTAATCCCCTCAGCAGAGACCACATGTCCTAAGAAGGTTACCTCCCTCAACCAGAATTCACACTTGCTGAACTTCGCATAGAGTTCCTTCTCCCTTAACACTTGCAGCACAATGCGAAGATACTCATCATGTTTCGCTTCTGTTTCAGAATATACCAGGATATCGTCAATAAAGACGACTACGAATCGATCCAAAAATGGTTGGAACACACGATTCA